>PVIJ01000261.1:0-20000 GCA_004024925.1 Scalopus aquaticus
GGGGGAGGGGAGGCGGAGGGAGGGAAGGAAAAGCGCACAAAATGGAATAGAAAAGAACACAAGGGACCATGGAGATGGATCACGGGTGAATTGGAGGTGGGCTACCCAAGGGGAATACAAAATGTAAAAGACATAAATAACAATAAAAATATATATTAAAAAAAAAGGAGGAAGAGAATGGGGATCTACGAATATGTGTCTGAGTCTGTCCGTCCAAACCCTGGGCTAGAGCCCCTGTTTCCTATTTCACCCTCATCATAGCACAAGCTATAGGCCGCACCACCTCTGTTTCTTTAAGGGATCAGATTCTCAAAGAGGAAAAGTCTAAGGCGCCACAGGAAGTGAGTGGCAGAGCCGGAAGGCATGGTTTGCCCTCCACCTGCTGAACTCACTGCACCTGCCACGGCCCTTCCCACATGAAAGAAAACAGAGGCCTGGACCATTGCCTCAGCTCTCCAGGCAAGACAGGGCATGAAGAACATTAGTAAGCCCCAAACATAAGAACCAACCTCATGCCTGACAGGTGAGGAAACTGAGGCCTGGACAGAGGAAATGACTGAGCTTCACTGTCTTGGCCAGCTCATGTCTGAGACAGGGTCTCCTGGACTCTCCAGCAGGGCTTATTTCCCGCCCCCAAATCATGACAATTGATTTCCTTGTGCTGGAGACAGCACAAGGAGAGGGAGCGATCCCAGAATGGTCCCGAACCCTCATTTCACAGGCTGGATTGAGTCCACGGGTGGCAGGTGATGGTCCCTGGGCCCCTGGCATTCTCTTTTAATCTGCTCAGCGCAGTTTCTGGGGCTGGAGGAGGGCTCCAGCTCTGCAAATGTCCAAGTAACAATACAGAGCTGGTGACTCTGAGATAAACAAGTATTTATTTGCTCTTGAAATGACCTTAATTACACCTGTCAAGAGACTTCCACTTGAACAGATTTAACAGGAAAACTGGAGGGTGAGCGGACATTTCGAGCTTCCAAGCTGAAAGGCTCAGCAATGGAGTTCCTGGGGGCTCCTTTTCCAGGGCACTTCCCAGGCTCCCCGGCTGTGGGATCCAAGAGAGGGCAAGGCAGCAGTGGGGCCTGAGCAGCTTCTCTGGGGAAAGTGCCTTTTTATTATGGACTTTTGCTCTCTCCCCACTGAAGGTAGGGATCCAGGGTTCTATCCCACCAAAAGCGAGTCCCTAAATACTGAAGACACTTTGAAAATTTTCTAATGCAAAAAACCCCAGTCCAATGCTACCCCAGCTCCATACCATCCCTCAGAAGATTCTTCAGCCTCTGCTTGGATTTCTCCAGTGACAATGAACTCGCTACCAAGCCTCATTCCTGCAGGCAGTGATGGGCAGGAAATGAAGACTGGACTCCAAAGTGTGAAGATCTGAGTTCAAATTTGGGATTATTGGTTGATAAATGGTGTGACTGGGACTCAGTTTCTTGCCTCTCATTTCCTCCATTTGTGAAGCAGAGATACTAATACAATACAATCGAATAGAGTCTGCATTATGCCAGCACTAGAGCTTTTCTTTTTTTTTTTCTCTTCCCATATTGTCTTCCTGCAGTATCATGCCACTTTTTTTGAGATTTATTTTTTATTTATTTGTGCATGCCAGAACTGGGGTGTAGGCAAGAGGAACAGGGCATGAGAGACATTGTGGGGAGCAGAACAGGTGGATCCCATTGCTGAGGGGAGCAGTGGGGAGACAGGAGAGGTCTGCTGTGCCATGTGGGTCAGTTCTCTGGCCAGGATTGAATTCATGCCGCAGTGGCTGGCGATAGCTTGATGGTACTGAGACTTAATCCCTGTGCCACCAAGGAGGTCCTAGTATCATGCAATCTTAAACAATATCGTGCAATTGATTTTTAATCAATTTGTATTGATCTGCTACTTGTTTACAGAGCTCTGTAGTTTGGGGTGCACAACTTCACACCTCAACATGTGTGCATAAATCACTCACCCTCCTCCAAGGCTCTAGCAAACAAAGCTCCATGTTCCTCCTACCATGTGCTAACCTTTTAGAAGTTACTTCTAAATACAAAACCCTGTCCTTGACCTTCTCTGAACATCCTGCCTAAGGGCGCCACATGAGTGCACCCAGCACCGCAACCTGCATGTCCTTCTGGCACCTCCGTAAGCATGACTTAGCTCTAGTGTTAGGCACATGCAATTGCAACCGTATTGTATGACAAGATCTTTTTCTTGTGTTCAGTCTCCTTCCTCTATTCCTGGGCTCAGAGTTGGAGGATCACACACATCTGGTGACTGAACAAATGACACATGTGTGCAGCACTGAAAGTCAGTAGCTCTGTTCTGATCGTCACTGGATCTCCATGACAGGTGCCATAGTGAGCACCAGGCAATCAGTGGGTTTCATGAAACATAAGACTCTTAAACATAGGTAGGAGAAAATGTCACATTGCCTTAGAATTTTCTAGTCAAATGTTGAGATAGTGGAAACTCCATCAGTTTGGGTTCTTGGCTGTCTCTGTGGAGTCCAGTGGCCCCTCCACCAGTCTGCACAGACCAGGATGGTATTCAGGAAACAATACATGAGCCTTGCTTATACTGCTGTTATTTCAAGGCTTATTTGTTGCTGCAGCACAACCTAGATTATCCTGACTAATCCAGCACTCACTGAGAGACTATTAAAAAGGGAGGATGGAAGGTGAACCAAAGAAAACCTACATTATTAGAGTAAAATTATGGGCTTTAGAAAATTCTCCCTTTGAAACATCTATATTCATCTCAGTTTTCCTAACCAAATTGCTATTTTATTAGGTAGACTGGTGGTTAAAAGGCCAGGCCCCATAGTGAGGGTCCAGCAATCACAGTCACTAATAAACAGCCAATTAAAACCATGTAATATTTGTTTCCTGGGAAACCCAGCATGAAATAGTCTCTTATTAGTGTAAATTTATAGTTCCTTTTAACTTCTTAGACTGAAAATCTGTCCCCTTTGACTGGCCAAGTGTCATGAGCCATCTTCATCTTCTTTTTCCTGGCCCCTACATGACTGCTTGTTCTAATTTGGATCAATTTTCTAAATGCTCTTTGCAGCTCAAATTTGAGAGTATGTTAAAATATTTTCAATGTGCAAAAGGGCACAGAAAAAGCAAGCCCACCTCCCAGGCTTTTGTATCAGGCACTTCATTTCTGTCATTTGATTTGATCCTTCCTCCAACAAGGAGAGCAATGCCAGGACCCCCATTAACCTCCAAAGCAGGTGGGGCTCATACCTCAGGTGAGAACTAGCAGAAGACCAACCTAAAATCCCAGTCTGTAAGAACCTGATTCTAGAGCCTGAAGGTCAAGGGTCATGTCCCAGCTCTTGTTCTTGACGTCACCTCTCCCAAGACATCTTCAGTGATAAGAGTCTACTTGTTCAGGCATGGAATACTGATTGAGTGTTTGGGATGTTACAAAGTATTTTAAGAGTTGGTGACTCCCACTCTTTTCCCCTTTAATTTGATCTTCACAACCTTCCATTGAATTAGTTTCATGGGAAGGTTATACTGTTAGGAGGCAAATGGCCTGACTCTGTAGCTCACTGAAGGTCAGGCACATCTCAGTACCCACTTTGAACCTCGCTGTTCCCTCCTGTTGAACTGGGGAGCGGGCATTGGTTGCTCTGACGTCATAGGACTGGCCAAAGCACAGCTGGTATTATCTAGGACTTGGCCTGTGCCCAGTCAGTGTTGCTAATACTGTTAGTCTTATTTAGTGGAGAAGAAGACTCAAAGGGAGGTGTTGGGAAAGGACAGGCAACAAGGTTTCTTCCATGACTTTCCCAGGTGACACTGTGATGCACAGAAAGTTTTTCTCCATCCTTGTCCACTGTCCAACCTGTCTGACCTCAACTCTATGGGAAGAGTCATCTCCAGAAGTAGGCTGGTACATCTCTCTTGTAAGATATAGAGAAACTACAAAATAGAATTACATAAAATAAGACAGTCCAGATTCGCAAATGCTTTCAGAGTCATTTAACCAGAAATTATTACTACCAGGCAAAGAGACAGAACAAGGTGGCTTCTAGTGTAGTGAGACAGAGGCTGAGTCTCAGCTTTGACATTTATAGTCTGTGTGATTTGGCACAAATTACTGAGATCTTCAGATAATCAGTTTCTTTATATGGAAAATAAAGATGCCCAGTTGGTGTTATTTACATTTATATCACAGAATTTTTGCAAGAATTAAATGAGAAAACGTAGGTCAGTGCCACTAGACATAGAAAATGAGGTGGTAATTCTTATTTTTGCTCTAATGATTTGTGAAAAATGCTTTGCTTGGTGCCCATTGCAACTCTAAATGACATCCCAACTCTAAGTAAAAGGTAAGTAATTAGAAGAGGAGGGTTGGAGACTCAGCTTCCAACAATACAATGTTTTACAATGAAAAGTAAACATGCACTTTTCAATGAAAATGTTTACAATGAAAAGTAAACATGCAGTTTACTTTTCCTAGTTAACTGTGACTTAATAATGAATTAGTTACCAGATTAGGAAGTCATCATTGTCATAAATCAATTAAAACTGCAGCCCCTGTTACTTCATGCAATAAATCTATAGATACTTCCTAATTAGTCTCTGTGTCTCCCTCTCTCCATGCCTTTGATTCATCTCTTTTTCCCTCTTCCTGTACCCATTGTTTCTCCCACCTATGTCCCCTGCCCCTCTCCATGATCACCACCTGGTGCATCAACCTGTAGGTTCCAAAGTAAACTCCAGTCCTATGACTCCTTATCCTCCAACAAAAGCTGGATGTGTGTCCTCAGGGGTAGCTGAGTGTGTAGCCCTTTAAAGATCCATCCACTGCAGCACTGACCAGACTGTGTTGTCACTCTCAGCTTTAAACAAGGCATTAGTTGTGATTTTAAAAAACAAGTAAGCGAAAATTCCTTGTAATGATCAGGTGGTGGTTGTGGTGTGACATACGTCTGCAGAGGAAATGAACCTATTCCTCTAAATCATATTCAGATTATAGACCAGTGTTATCGCAATAAAACATAATATATGGGATATAATATACTACAATATAATTAACATAAATATAATTCCAAAAGAAAATTCTCAGTTTGGGGAGGGATATAAAATATAAATAAACAAAGTGGCTAGCTGACATCTTTTTGGAAAGTATACTCCATAATTAAATATATGCATATGCATATGTGTGTGTGTATTCCCCAAGAATTCTATACTCTGCATATGAAGCTGAATTGCATATGGAACATTCTCTTGAAGACCACTCAGCCTAGATATCAGCCACAAATTATACATATCAACAGAATACAAATGATAATCCATGCTCTCTATTGTAACCAGAGATGTAAATGTTGATGTGGGATAGGAGAAGAATTACAGTATCTGTGTATGTGGTGGGGACAGGTTCTAGAAAGCTTTCTTAGAAAAGATGGTTTTGGAGTAGGGTCTTAATAGATAAAGGGTATATATGTGAGTGTGTGGGTGCTTGTGTGGGTGCTGTGAATTTGTGTGTGTGTTCTGAGTTTGTGTGTGTTATCAGATTGTGTGTTTTGTGAAAAAGAAGGTTGGAAGGGAAACCCAAGTCTGACTGTGGGGAACTGTTTGGGCTTGATGACTTTTCAGCATGTTCTATAGACTAGAAGAGTTAATTAACATTTCTAAGGATGGGTTGGCAAGATATGAGCTGGACTTTAAATCTGGGAGAGTGGAGGATGGTCAGGCTAAGGGAGGGATTGGATAAGGTATTAATTAAATGAAATTTGGTTCAAATTAGGTAAAATATCAGTGCTTTGAATCAGAACAATGTACATATAATGAAGATTTATTTTTGCCAGGTATACACCCCTTTATCAGCCCCAGCACTAAGCACTGAGTCAAGTGGAAGAAATCAGGAGCACACAGCTTTCTTTCCACACAGCTGATGTTTTACAAATGAAGGAGAAAGTAGTGTGAAGAATCAGTCATTTCTAAAAAGTTAATGCATGTCACTTACTTGGAGAAATGTTGAAATTTGAAAGTCAGGTGTAGGCTTGCCCTTTTCCTCCAAGCAAAAGTTTGGCTTCTGAAAGTAGTTGTTGAAACTGGGTTTCATTTCCTTATTGAAAATTCACTGAATCTATTGATAGAAAATGGATCGAAATAAGAAACTGTTAACAGAAATTTTAATGCCATTTTAAGAAATTGTCTGAGGATTACAGGAAGTAGTTAAAGAGAAACAAATTTCACATACACAACAAGCACTAGATAATTATTAACCATGCTTAATTATTTTGTTGTTATTATCATGTCTAAGCCAAATGTTCAATTCTGCAAGTATGACCTTGCAGGGTTTTTCTCTCTAAATCTGTGGTTGCAGAGATTAGAATGTAGATTTCTCCTTTTGGTAGAAAGAGCTGCTTCCTGTTTGAGTGACCCTTTTGTTAGAGAAAATGCTACTTCTGGTATCCATCCCAACACCAAACATACTGCTGTCACTGTATTGTGGCTGTTGTTATTGAATCATTTCATACTTTATCACTTAGGCTACAGTTTCATGTAACATACTCTCATTTAATCATCTCCACATCATTTTGTAACACCTGAAAATTATAACACTCAAAAAGATTATGCACTTTTCCATAAATCTTACAGTTTATGGAAAATGCCAAGAAATGAGTCTAGATTTTCATGTTATGAGTGCTTCCTGCTCTTCTGGACAGTTCAGTAGTTTGTTAAATCTGATGAAAATGTAGTGTTTACTCTACATCTACACCCCCAGGGCCTATCCAGCACTTCACAGAAAGTCAGTGGTGTGCTAAACCAACTGAGGACTTGTGCATATCCATTCTTACAAATGGCTCATAATTGGGCATGACAGGAGTATTTTCAACACAGATATGAGTAAACTCTATCAGTTTGCGCTCTGCCCATCAAAATTAAAGATTTGGTTGTCAAACATTTATCAGCACCCCCCTGGAAATGACTCGATAATTCAGTGGTGAACGAATATCCTGCCAACTTGACAATTCCCCTCCTTTGAACATATCGCTTGATTTTAAATTTGTAACCACATTGTCAGTTATGGAAATTTCCACAGAATTGACAGAGTCTGAGAGCATGTATTATTTTTAGAATAAATGGGAATTATCAATTTTATGTTAGTGGTTATAAAAAGTCTATCCATTTAATTAATATTTAAATTATTAACTTATAAGTAGCAGTACTTTGAAGATTGTAATAGGACTCTTAAGCCTGTTTGCCTAATTACTATTTTAGCCAAATTAGTACTATAAGCTTACTCAGATGGGATTAGGGTTCCCACACTGTAAGAGGTCACCATAATGTTTTCAGGCTGGAGGGAGTTTGAGAGAGCTAAGCCCTCTCCTGGGATTTCCCTGCTGTCAGGTGCATCTAAAATCATGCAGACATTTTACTAATACAACTATTTCTAATGGTTTCATGAAATACTAAAGTGATCATCTATACAGCATTTGAGCTTGAGATGAAAGTAGCTGACTTTGGGTTTGGAAGAGAATTAAACAGAAAGATTTGGATACTATGCCTTGATAATTGTCTGAGTACTCTTTTTTTTCACTGTTGGAAGAATTTTGCTGATTAGTTTTAAAAAAAATGTTGAAGCATGCATTTTTTTAGAGCGAAAGAATGAGAAAGGAAGGAATTTTTATTAATCAACCTTTCAATATTAAAGACAGTACTTTACATATATTAGCTACTAATCTTATTACAGCCTTGTGAAGTGTTACTGTCATAATTTTCTGTGTAATATAAATGAAGCTCAGAAAACTTAAATTACTCATGCAGTTAGGAAGCTAGTATGTGGAGTAAGGAATGGTTAAGAGCAAAGCAATGTGGGAGGAAAAGAATGGAGAGGTTATAGGCAGTGAATGAGTTAGTCATGTAGTGGGGCAAAAATGTGTCTGTGTGAGCCCCTGCATGTGTGTGTAAATGTGTGAGTGATCAAAATTTATCCTCTGATTCTTAAGACCAGGACTGATTAAAAGCATGTATCAAATATGTCCTAAGAATTTGTACACTTTGCTTTCTTTACACTTAACAACAAACCTTGTTGTTACGTTATAGTAGTACCATTGTAGAGACAAGGTCACTGAGGCTCAGAGAAATTAAGTAATTTGCCCCAAATCATAGAGCAAATAATTAGAAGACTCAATATCTAAAACCAGACCTGTCCCCACTCATTTAAAAGACATACACGCAAAGAGGATGACACCTCATGATGGTTTTGCATTGTTTATTTACCAAAGACTTGCTGCATCCCCACCCCAAATATAAATTAGGAACATGCCCATGTTGCTGGCTGGTGCCGTCCCAATGCCTCGCACAGCAACTGGGTCATTGTCAGCAAACAGTAAGTAATGTTTGAATAAACACACGAATCAAAAGGATACACAGCATCACACTCAGCAGCATTTCTCTTTGATGTAACTGGGCTTCAGGATTAGAGTAGATGAGAGCGGGAGTAAGTCTCATGGAAAGCCCAGAGCACTGGCACATTAGCCTGTTGTGCAGGGACAGCAGAATGGAGTCAGCCACCCCCAACCCCCCTGAGCTGGTGTGCGGTGACAGAAAGAGCCTGGCTCTGTGCTATGAGGTTCCCCACAGAGAGGAGAGCACAACCTGGGGAATCAGTGGCTTGTCATCAGTTTCCTTCATTTCCTTCATTGTCTGCTCATGGAAATACAGAAGACAGCTCTTGGTGACCTGACTCTGAGAACTAGAGAATAAGTGTTTCATTATTGTACCTTGGCATTCTTGTGCAAAAGGACAACGTCTGGACATATTAATACTAATCACTGGGTAAGGAGGAATAGGAAAAGCAATAGAAAGAAGGAGGAAAGAGAGAGGGAGACATTTACTGAATCATTACTCCACATCAGACACTATTTAGTATGTTGGTTCATTTGATATTCATGACAGACCCATAAGGTAGAGATTATTACCTCGATTTTACATGTAGGATACTTAAGTGCAAAGAATAACTTGATCACATAGCTACTCTGAGTAGTGGTACTGGGTTCAAATGCAGGGCACGATGGCTCCAAATAATACAAGAATTAGTTGTTATTTGTGAGTGCTGTCAATGTGAGAGATTCTGGATATTCAACTCACATTTAAGGCTCAACAAAACATTGCAAAGCAGGAATTTAAATCTCTCTTTCGTGGTGAGAAATTTGAGAAACAGAGAGCTTACTAGGCCTTGTCAAGTTTGGATTTAGAAGGGATGTTTCAGGATTTGAAAGCTGGTTTTCCTGACTCCAAAGATAAGCATTCTCCCTGCCTAATATACTCCCACCCTTATATATAATATTTCAACAGGCAAATTGACATTTAAGACCATAGCTCTTCTTTCTGAAACTGAAAGTACTTCTAGTAACTTGGAACTCTGACAGCCATGCTCCAGCCATGTGTGTGACCTTGAAGTATTTGTAATACTGATGATATCATAATGTTCTCCATGACAACACTCCCTTAAGTTCTCAATCCTGTGAGCATAAAAAGATTAAAGCCATTTAGAAAGAGGCTGTGGGATAAAAGAACAGAGCAACTTCTTTTCCCAAAGCATAATTTTGAATCAAACTGGCATTTTAGAAATGCCAAAAATATAAGAATTATAAAGCCTAACTCACCCAAAATGTTAGGGATTTGGAGAACTTATAATCGATTTGCACATGTTTACATGATAGGCAGGGGAAGAAAGAGAGCCAGAAACCCATTACCCACAGTAATTACTATCAGTGACAAGCTTAACACACTTCTGCATTTAGCAAGCTGAACTATAAAGATATTTACACTCATTTTGGGGTGACAAATTTGTTAAAATATAATTTTTTAAAATACAGAAAACTTCTTGCCTCATCCATACCACGCCGCCCTCACACTTCCACTTTGACCTCAGTTCAGTTATCAATGTCTGCTAGTTTATTTTTGTTTTGTTTTGTCTGTTCATCCGCCTTATATTGCATATAGGTGAAATTGTCCATTATTTGTCTTTATTTTTATGATTAATTTTTCTTTCTGTAAATATATTGCTTCCCTTTACATTCCTCCCACTTTGCTGAATAGAATTCCATTATGTTGCTGAACCACACCTTCTTTGTCCTATCATACAGCAGTGAGCAGGTAGATGTTTCCCTCTCAGCTATGGTCAATAATGCTGCAATGAACACTGCGGTGCATCTACCTCTTGATGATGTCACACCTTTCAGCTAGATACTCAGAAATGGGATTGTTGGGTCACAGGGTGGATCTAATTTTAGCCTGCTGTGGAAGGGCCATGCCATTGGCCCATTAAGATATAACCAGTCTTTTCCTCAGGCCTTTTTTTTGTTTTCTCTAGTGAATAGAATGAAAAGAAAATAAATTAGGCATGCAAATAGGCCTTGAGTTAAAAGAAGAAAAAAGCTCTGAAGGAAGATTATAAGGAAAGGTTTGAACTTGTCAAGCTCACCCCGGCTCATCGCACTGCAGAAATATTGACTAGGAAAGTACTAAGTGTCTCATCCTGGGTGCCAAGGGTAAGTGGTAGTCACAGACCCTGCCCTGCCCTCCAGGTCCTAAAGGTCAAGGTGGGGGATATGAGCAAAACAATTATTTCAATTCATTATAAAAAATCCCCCTAGAGAGACAGGACAACCTGCACACAGACCATGTTTGAGGGGCCACTAAGGGCAGTGACATGTGAGCTGAAGAGAGGAAGATGCATTTTCCTGGATTAAAAAGGGAAGACAGACAATGAGGCTCTGATGTTTTGACCTGAGACTAGATGAAGAGATGGGAGAGACTTCCATGCAGGCACAGCTCTAGGGCTTCCCCGGAGGGTCTTGGGGAGTCACAGCACATGATGTGATGAGAGCCAATTGCTCCTCACCACATGCACACAGGCAATGCGAGAGATGAGTGTGTGTGTGTGTGCGTGTGTGAGTGCGTGCGCGTGTGCACTCACACATGCTCACACATAAGTAGGTGTGAGTACAAAGTCTGGGGGTGCGCAGCATGTCTAGTCACCCTTTCCTATTGGAGGACACTGCCGTCCAGGCTCTTGCTTGCTTACATGCTCTGGCCATTCCTTGCCTCCATCTACCTTTGTTCCTTTTCTCCTAGGCCACTTTCACTCCTTAGGAGTAGTCTCCGCTGCCTTTCTCCTGGAGATACCCATATTTATCTCTCTACAGACACCAGTTCATTTGCTTTGAATCATGTTTTCGAGATGCACATTTTCTCAACCAGTGTCAATTTGAGCGCAGTTTCTGATTTCTCCCTTTGAAAGCCATTTCAGGCACCTTCTTTTCTTCCCAAAATTGTACACAAAAGCTGAAATGGGTAAAGATTCATCAAGAAGAAAGGTCAGCAGTTAATAGGCACAGCTGGAAAGGTTACATTAAATACATCCTTTTATATAGTTCCTAAAAACCCCAGGCAGCTTTAGGAAAAGTAAAAAATGACCCAAGAAAAATGTGGGCTCTCATGCAGAGGCGGCCTGCCCACCACCTTGGGCTTGACACACTCTTCCACACAGGTTAGACAAATGTCACACGTATATGACAGGCACAGACACACATGCATATACATGTGTGCTTCCTTTTGATTAAATAATGAGGTTTAAATGCACACACACACACACACAGATGAAAACAGTGAGCAAGAGCTTTGCCCACACACTGAACTCCCACCCAACTCCACGTAGATAAGCACTTTTAATTACTTTGCTTCATATCATCTTCAACAACCAATTATCTTTAAATATGTCTACTCTGTTGTTTTCCGTGTGTTCAGTTAGAACTTGGGGATGCCTCCATCCCACCTGCTCCCCTTCTTTCCATCGCTGGGGGGCAGACTCCTCTTCCTTCTCTGGTCCCCATTTCTTTCACAGGCTTTGGTCATAATTAGGTCTTTGCACGTGCAATTGCATTTTGGCATTTACTTCTCAGAAGACCTGGATTAGCGTAGTCTTTTTCATAAATCCTTCTGTGACTGCTACAGGATGAAGTCCAAATTCCTCAGCAGACAGATTCCTGTAAGATTCATTACAAGTAAAACCCATTCCCAGCAGCCTCCCTTCACACATGAATCCACCATAGGACCTCCCCCTCACCCATCCTTTCCACATGCCATTCCCTTTCTTGTTTCTGGAATTTCCTCTCTTCCCTTGCCCTTTGGGAAATCTCCTCTTTATTCAAGAATTTTCTATTACACTGCACCCATTACCTGAAGAGGAGAGCCTATAAACACAAACAATGTTATAAACCATTGCTAACTCAATTGAAAACAAAAGAAAAATGTGAGCGACTCTCATAGGTGTGAGGTGGTATCTCAGTGTGGCCTGTATTTGCATTTCCCTGATAGTTAATGCTGATGGACATGCCGTTTGTATGTCTTCTTTGGAGAACTGCTTGTTTAGCGCGTCTGCTCATTTTTTCATTAGGTTGTTTGTTTTCTTTTTGTTGAGCTGTAGGAGTTATTTGCACATCTTCAATATCAGTCCCTTGTCAGAGGCATGGTGTGCAAGTATTTTTCCCCATTCAGTAGGGTATCTTTTCATTTTGGTTAGATTCTTTCTCTGTGAAGAGCTTTTTAGTTTGATGTAGTCCCACTTGTTTATGTTCTCTTTTGCTTTGCTTGCTGTTGGAAATGAATCTGAAAAGACAACACTGATGCTTATGCACTGAAGTGTTTTGCTTCTGGAAACAAATTAAGTGCCCCAAAATCAACAAGTGGAACAAGAAGATGCAGTCCATGCACACAACGGAATACTACTTAGTGATCAAGAAAGATAAAGCCACCATTCGTGACAAAATGGATGAAACTAGAAGGGATGGCGCTAAGTGGAAATAAGTCAGGAGGAAAAAGATTAATATCAGATGGCATCACTTATATGTGGACTATAGAGAAACCAAACAAAGGGTCAGATAAAGAAAAGCTTAAACTCTAGTGCTTGAAAGTTTACTGTATCATCATATATAATTAAAACAGCATGGTACTGGAGCAAAAACAGACACACAGACCAATGGAATTGAATAGAAAACCCAGAAATAAATCCACATATTTATGGACAACTAATCTTCGACAAAGGAGCAAAGAATATGCAATGGAACAAGATAAGCTTGTTCAATAAATGGTGTTGGGAGAACTGGACTGCTACATGCAAAAAAATGAAGCTAGACTACCACCTCACACCATGCACAAAAACCAACTCAAAATGGATAAAAGACCTGGAGATAAGACCTCAAACCATAAAGTTTATAGAAGAAAATATAGGCAAAACTCTACATGACATACACCTCAGCAAAATCTTTAAAAGCATTTCCCTCACAGTGAAGGAAGTAAAAGAAAAGATAAACAGCTGGGACTACATCAAACTAAAAAGCTTCTGTACAGCAAAAGAGACAATAATCAAAACAAACAGACGCCCTACTAATTGGGAGAAGATCTTTGCACACAATACAACCGATAAAGGACTGATAACAAAAATCTACAAAGAGCTCACACAACTCAACAAAAACAAAGTCAACAATCCAGTCAAAAAATGGGCAGAAGAACTAAAAAGACACTTCTCCAAAGAAGAAAAGCAAATGGCCAACAGGTATACGAAAAAATGTTCAACATCACTAATAATCAGGGAAATGCAAATTAAAACCACAATGAGATACCACCTCATGCCAGTGAGAATGGCACACATTAAAAAAACAGGCAACAACAAATGTTGGCGAGGATGTGGAGAAAAAGGAACTCTCCTCCACTGCTGGTGGGAATGCAAATCGATCCAACCACTGTGGAAAGCTGTGTGGCGTTTCCTCAAATTCCTTGAAATGGAGCTTCCATGTGACCCGGCAATACCACTACTAGGAATCTACCCAAAGGACACAAAAACACTAATCCGGAAGGATACATGCACCCGCATGTTTATTGCAGCACCGTTTACAATAGCAAAGGTATGGAAACAACCCAGATGCCCCAAAATAGATGACTGGATCAAGAAGATGTGGTACATATACACAATGGAATACCATTCAGCATTCAAAAAAGACAAACACATGCAATTCGCAGCAACATGGATGGATCTAGAAGGGATTATGATCAGTTAAATAAGCCAGAAAGAAAGAGAAAATTATCGAATGGTTTCACTTATAACAGGAATATAGGGGCTCCAAATAAGAATGCGACATTCAGCAGGGAAGGAGGGGAGGGTAAGGGCTCAAGAGGGGGGAAGAAGGGAGCACAGGGGACTGTGGTGATGGTTCCACGGGTGAACAGGTGGTGGGTAACCTATGGGGAACACACAATAATGTAAAAGATATGAATAACAAAAATAAAATATTTATTTAAAAAAATTAATAAATAAACAAAAACAAAAACAAAAAAAAAGAAAGTTTACTGTAGAACGGAGGCATCCAGAAGAGAGGGGTGCAGTGGAGGGTGAGAATAAAGTGGGGAGGGAGCACTAAGGGCGCTTTGGGGGTGGATGCACTCTGGTAACTAGATCTAAAAGGGGGAATCCTACACTTCCAAAGCACCAAAACAATGTAAACCAACCTGACCTCAATAACAACAAACAATTTTTTAAAGAAAATATTTATCAAGAAAAAGATTTGCTTGACCACATTTTCCGTTCCTGATGGGGCGATGCTCTATTAAGCTGTGTCCATTCTAGGCTGACCATTGGGGGAAAGGAACTTTGTGTTTCTGCTTGACACCTGCTTGGAATGATGATCTTAGAAGGCAGGCGGCATCTCTCAGGTTGCCTCCTACTCTCTCAGTTTGGAATTAAGCTCAGAGACTGTTCTGAAGAAAGAGAGATTCAATTCCGACTACGCGCTGGGTTATTTAACTTGAATCAAGTGACTTAACTTTATGAAGATTCTCCCTTTCTGTGAAATGAGGCAACTGCCCTAGGGGCCCATCAGACCTACTTCAAAGAGCATGATGCTTAATCCTGCATTTGGGGACTCCCACACATCCCCAAACTCTGAAGTTTGATTTATAGCTGAAAGGGACATTGGAGTTGTCTCCTTGGAGGCTTGCGCAGATCTCTGACCTACGGAACTGAGAGCCTAAATGCGGAAGAGGTCCAAGCTGTCCCCTTTGTGGTCATTTGTTCTGCAACAAGAGAAAACTAATTAATTCCAACACCATGATCTAGCTCGCCCAGACTGAAGCAAAATCTAGATTTATGGTGAGACCATTCCCTTGTCATTTTTTAAAGGTAGAAATTATCCCTTAAAGTCTGTTTCTTCAGAGCCTAGAAAAGTGCCTCACATGATTTACCAGACTGAGAAAACAAAGTTAATGCATAGTCTTTCACAAAGCACCTGACATGTGCTTCATAAAAATTTGATTTTTTTCCTTTGTTCATTCTTTAATATCTTTTCCCGTTTTGTTGATTTGCCACTAGTTTACATAAATGTATAATTTTGGAAATACAACCTCACACCGTCATATGCTTACACGCCTCTCTCGCCCTTCACCAACTCTCCAATGTTATAACCCTGACCCGCTCCCTCCCATTCTCCCTTCCCCCGTTCCCCACTGGTAACTAGTATGGGTCTTATCAACCTAAATGTCCAGCAGTGAACATACGACTGGTTAAAATAAGTGTGGAATATATACTCAATGAAATACAACAAAGTTATTTTAAAAAGATGAACTAGTACATTTTGGGACAAAATGGCTGGCTCTTGAGGTGATAACGCTAAGTAGAATAAGTCAGAAAGTGAGAGACAGTTACTGCCTTATTTCACCCATCTGTGGAATATAAATTCCCAGAGAAAATAAACTAACAAAACAGGAATAATTCTTAGACTGAAAAATATACTGGTGACCACTGTTATAGCAATCACGTTACAATTATCACTCGTACATATATTGCAAAGTCTATCATAGCTCTGAGAAGCTGTTAGGGATAGAATACTTTCTTTTTCAATCCTTCCAAAACACATCATACCATCTGAATAAAGGAAATATGAACAAGAAAGGCTGCATCCTTGGAAGGCCTAGACCAAATACGTTTTCTCTTATTCAAGCAATTTTCCCTGTATCCTCAAACTAGTTGAGTCTTCCTGTTACATTTGTTCAAAGCATTCTCTATTTGTTTCAGGAAATTTTCTCAACTATAATTAGAAAATTATTTGTATAATTGATTGCTCAAAATCTGGCTGCTCTCTCTGAGGACAGAAACCATGCTTGGCTGATGAGAGGTGTTGATTGGTGTTGTTTCTCCATGACCTCACCTCGCTTCTGACATAATATACATCCACTGTAAAATTCCAACAGAAAGAAGAAACAAGTAAGGGGGTAACAGAATCAATATTCAGTACTGTAAATGTTATATGGGGCATGATTTAGTGTTCCAGAAATATGAACACAGATAAGACACTGGTCA
This sequence comes from Scalopus aquaticus, assembly GCA_004024925.1. Taxonomy (NCBI): domain Eukaryota; kingdom Metazoa; phylum Chordata; class Mammalia; order Eulipotyphla; family Talpidae; genus Scalopus; species Scalopus aquaticus. The sequence continues at coordinate 16,372 of PVIJ01000261.1, forward strand.
GCATACTAGAGACATGGCATTAAGTTGCCATTCTATGGAAGGGATCTGACAAAAGCAGGTTGTGTCTCGATAGATTCAATATAATGAGTTATATTGGGATTGAAGGAGACTAGAGGACAAGCAAGGAAAGGAAGTGCAGGTAGTCAGTTCTGCCTTCAGATCGGGCTGACACAATGAAAGTCAGAGAGAAACAGAACAGGGACCCAGGTCAGATCCTTGATAGTCTCATTCCAGCAAGTGGAATGGTATTGAGTCTAATTTTCAACTGCCCTACCACCAGAAGCTAATCCTTGCTGGATCAAGGGAACAGTATTGGTGTGAGGCAGGGAATTAAGACCCATAAGATGCTTGATAACTCTAGCTAGTACTTGCCTAGTGCTGATTCTGTGCTAGGAGCTGTTGAGACATTTACATACCGGTATTGTTGCAGTTCATCTGCCCTTAAAGAGAATCCACCCCTAGAAGGAAGAGGGAAGTGCTAATATCTCCACTGCAGACACGAGAACCTGAAGGATAGATTCCCAAGGTCATAAAACAAATTTCACAGCCACAAGGTCAGACATTAGTTAAACATGGAGGCCTGAGCTCTGTGTCCACTGTCTTTAGCGCTAACAGAGTGAGATGGCAGAATAGGAGTGTGGGTTCGAGGTCACAGATGAAGGTTCACATCTGACTCTATCATTTTGCAATTGGTTCAGCTAGAGCAAGTGTCCGGATGTCAGGATCCCTTTCTACTAAAGTAGGCACAAGTATACTTAGCTCCAAGAATGGTGATGGGAATGAGGATTATTAATTTTTTAGTGGTATTGTTTTTTATGTTGGTTTACAGCACTGTACATGGTTTAAACGTATAGGTTCACACTGCTTCAGCTATATGTCACCGCTCCAAATGCCCTAACAAAGCGCCAATAATCCTCCAACATAGTTCATTGGGAACTTCCCATCTTTACTCCTCCGTCCCCCAAAGCCTCCCCCTCTGGTAGCATAATCACTCCCAGATCCCAAAAGATTTTGAAATCTTGTCATTTGCAACAACATGGATGGAACTAGGAATGATGATTATTGATGATAATCATGGTCAATAGCAGACATAGGAGATTTTCAACACAGAGGACATACTCTCTTTACATCCTGCCTGTCTTGTGTTTTGTGGCTTCCTGAAAAGACTTTAATCTGCATATGAAGATTCTTAGACTTTGTCTAAATTGAAAGTGCCAGAGAAAGAGAAAGATGAGAGAATTAAGACTTGCCTGCCTTACTATTTCCATGCCTGTTTGCTTGCTACTGAATGAAGATAATAGTGCTTAGCTTACAGGGTTTTTATGAAGATCAAATGAGATCATTTTGTGAGAGTGTTCTACAAATGCAATGTAAGGGCATGTCAGGAATTACTATTCATCTCATTCTGTCTCATTCCACAGAATAAAAACAGGAAGAATCCCAAAGACTAAGCATTGTTAGAAGACAGATTTGTGTTTTCAATTGTTCTTAGAAATTCTGAAGTAGTTTCAACTTGAATGAGTATTGAAGAAATTTCAATTTCCCTTTAAATTCAGAAAAAACAAAACCCTGTGATTTAGGCTCCCAGGAAATACCATTGGAGCTGTCTCCCTGCTCTCAGTTTTAAACAAGTACTTGTTACTTAGCTGAAAGTGAGGAAAGAATGTCCTCCATCATGTAAGCCCTTTTAGCAAGACAGATAAACTCACCTATGAAGGAACTGCTATGATTTGAAGGCCCAAATTCATTAACATGGTTTATAAAGCCCTTCAAGGCCTAAAGTCTATTCTAGTTTTATTTCTCTCCTCTGCCTTTCTCCTCAAGCTTTCAATCCTAACTAAACTCAACAGTCAATTAAATATCATTAAATACCATTTAATTCATTCCTTTCCCTTGACTAGAATGTCTTTACCTTCATCAGCCTCCCACTACCACAAACAGCCTTCTGTGTTTAGTTGAAATGTGACTCATCCTTTAGATATAATTCAGACACCCCCTACAATGTGAAGGCTTCCTTCTCTGTCTTACTCTCGATCAGAATTTATATCTCCCTCTCCTGTTTCCCTTGTGGTGGTGTATCCACCTCTTTCCTCCAACTGTCCTTTATTCCTTCCCTCCCTTGTCTTCTCCTTCCCTCTACCCTTCCATCCATCCATCACCCAATATCTGTGTCTCCTGTTTTCTAGGCTTTGTCAAAACCTTAAAGCTTTTTTAAAAAAAAGAGTAAAAGCCAACAAAAAGGAACACTGAGGATGAGCCTTCAATTACCCATGTATTTAATACCGAATAATACTGTGGTTGCAATGAGCAAATTAGATAACAGCGAGAGTTGAGGATGGAGAACAGGCTTCTTCACGGGGGAATTAAATAAGATTTCAGACAAAAGGTGTTATCTACACTTACCTATTTTGAAGGGTGAGTATGAAATTGCCATATGGAACACCTGAATGACAACAATGTTCGTATTGTCATATGTTAACATGTATATATGGCTTCTACTGCTTATTCTGGGAGTCATTTGAGAGCATAAATGACAAACTATCATTCATTCTTAATCCCTGGGGGAATGCCTGGTACATGAATAGAGGCTTGGTTATGTTATCAAAGGAGGAAAATATTTTCCTTCTTGACATAAAGGAGCTCATAATGACATTAATCAATAATATTGAGTATTAACCAATATTCATCAAGCACTTATCATAAGATAGGTACTATGCTATGGACCAGAGAAAAGATTTTATATACCAAGTAGAATGATTCAAGTGATCCAATTCTTTGCGTTCCCCAAGTTTGAACCTAATGTTTAGGTGAAATGTATGGCAGGGGTTTTCTTTGACATGATGGTGAAGCATCTCCTCCAAGACCTAGCCTGGTCCCTGAAGCAATTGAAGAGGAAGGCCCACAGGGAAGGGTTCATCATAGTGCAGCTAAGGATGTGGTCTCAGAACCAGAGCTGGAGTTGAAGCTCAGTCAAGTCACAACTGAGAGATTTGGGACAAGCTACTTTACCTCTTTGTGTGTCCGTATTTTTTTGTCTTAAAATAGAAATAATAATAATCCCTGCATGGCAAGATTGTTTTGTAGCATCTTATAATAATGCAGGGAAAACATGCAGCAAGTATCTGGTACATAATAATTGCTTATATCACTAGTTAGTATTGCCTCACCTACTAACACTCACAATGTCATGTACGTAAACTCAGCCTTCTCAGAGTTCAAATCACGGAAGAAGCAGGGCCCCTGAGGGACAATCCACAGGGCACAGAGCATATTCACTTTAGATAGTGAGGAACCAACTGTCTGCTGTACTAGAAGGGAATGAGGAAAATACAGATGCAGGTACAGGGAAAATGTGGGATTGAGACTTGTATTTTCTCAGGGAAGTGGCAAGCAAAGCAATATATATGATTGGGGAGGGAGGCTTAAGAGGTCAGGAGTTTGAAAAGAAATGTGGAGATTTGAAATAGAAGCGTCCCCAGGCAGCATGCAGGACCTCATGAGGACCAGAGGGAAGAAGCAAATTTCAATTTCAGAGTGACTGGCGTGTGCAGCAGAGAGTGACAGAAGAGAATTAAGTATGTTGAAATACCTGCACCTTCTATATTCCATGATTTTAACATCTGTCTTGT
>PVIJ01000261.1:22500-67672 GCA_004024925.1 Scalopus aquaticus
TTTATTTCACACAAACACACGCATATCCACCAGCATGTTTTTTGACACAGGAAAAAATGAGGCCTTTCAAAATTAACAAAAGGCAGTGCCCCAATTGCTTACCAGTCACTACATTGGTTCTGCACCCGCGCGCACACTTGCAACACTACTCAGGCTTAGGGAACAATAACAGTGGGATTTATTTAACAAACAGGGAAAAAGCAAAGAATTATTAAAGTCAGCATATGGCTGTTTACCTTACTTAAAGCAATGTCCAGTCCTTTAAGTCCCAGAAAAGTAACAAAGGTGGCGTCTTCCCCCACTGCTGAGGTGGAGCTCCTCTTCCAAACAATAGGCCACGTTTCCAAAATGGCGTTTTCCTGCTTCTGCAGACGCGCAACAGCCAGAGTGTAGGCCAGGTTCCAGCTCAAGAGGACGACACAGGAAGCAACTGGAAATGTTCCCCAAACTGCCATGATGCTCCAGCACAGCGTCAGGCCAGCAAAACTGCAAACAGCAAGTACAGCGGCCAGACGGCCCATCAGACTGCACTCACGCATTTTGGAAGGTGCCCGCTTCGGGCCTCTGCCTTCTTCCTTCAGCTGCAGTAAAAACAAAACTGGGAGCCGTTTCCTTCGCTCGGCTACTTGCAAAGCCTCCAAAGTCGCTGGTCCCAAAGTCACTAAAGATTCCAAAAACGCTCAATCCAAAACTCTATATCCTAGCAGCTCAAAAACTTCTGGCGTCTGATTTCCAAACTCAATCTTGGCGGCTACATTTTCTGCTGCTGATTCCTCTATCCCTACATCATGACGATTCTTTCTCCTTTCTCACAGCAACTGAATTCCCCTTCTCCTTCAATCCCTTTTATTTCTCATCAGACTCTCCACCCCAAACCAACTTAGCATTTCCCTGGGGCTATTCACTCTCATCAGCAAACCCCTCCAGAGGGCATGACCTCCACTGGACTTTGGCCTCAGCCCTGTTACATTTTTATGGTTTCAAAGAGAAAGCAATTGTCTAGGATGCAACTGTGTTATTCAGTCGCCCCTTCTCATCCACAGTTTTTCTTTCAGTCACCTACGGTCAACCACGGTCTGAAAATGTTACCTACAATAAGATCTTTTGAGAGACAGAGACAGAGAAGCCACATCTCTTATTTAGTATATTCTTATAATTCTATTTTACTATTAGTTATTGTTGTTAATCGCTTAGTCTCTTATCATGTCTAATTTATAAATTAACTTTGTCATGGGTATGCATGTATAGAAGAAAATATAGGAGAGATGTGGTTTTCTAAACTCCTAATCACAGTTTCAAGCATCCACTGTGGGTCTTGGAACGCAGGCTCCAGGGATAATGGAAGACTAGTATAAAATGAGAAAAGATTTTAATTTGTTGTTTTCAGCATGTCATCAAGACTTGTTACACATTGAGAAGATCACCAAAGGTAACGACTTTCTGACATCCGAGTGGCCGGTATAGACACTGGCTCAGCCTATGTTCGTAGCTCAGCCTATGTCCAAGCCTGCAGGGTTTGGCCACGTGCCATCTTCCGGCGCGCTCCTGGATCACAACTGACATGCAATAAAATATTTATAATAAATAACAAATCTTTATGCACATAATAAAACATTGATAATGGCTTTATTTGTTGAACTATAATTTTATTTTATCATAAACAAACTTTACTTCTTTGAATAATACAATCAGGTATTTCTGTTAGCTTTTTTTGAAATCATTTGGCTAGCTAGGGTACATCTGTGAATTTCATTTCAGGGTTTGTAGAAAGTGCAAGTGTTGGGACAAATGATTTGAGCACCCTGCCTGGCCCTGTGGTGTCCTCAGTGTGGCTTGCCCTCTTTCTCCCCACAAGCCCCTGGGCTTCTCCTGACCTGAGGACCTGCACTCCTAACTGCAAGGAGTGGATTCTATCAGAGTCCTGAGATTTTATCAGACCCTATAAATTCTCAGCAGAGCACCCTGCACATGTTAAACTCTCACAATCCGCTAATCTTTCTTAGAAGTTGCCATTTTACATGGGTTGCTTATCCCTGAGTCTTGCCTGTGGGATGAGCTAAAAACATTATCTCAGAGAATTGTTCAGCACAGTGCTAGGATGTTTATAAATTCAATGCAATGTGTGACATATAATGGATCTTAAAATGCTCGCTCCCTTCTCTCTCTACAGTTATTTCTGACTCCACTGTAGATAATTCTAGTTCCTAAAACCATAGCCCTCAGTGTAGTGAGAGGGCCCTGGAAGGTTCTCTATAAATCGATCATATTGTGGAAACATGCTCACCTAATTGATCTGCAACTCGAATGCTGGCTTCTGTGAGACAGTTGCATTTCTAAAATTTTGTGTGATTCTTTTTTGTCCATTTGCAGTGGGAAAAGTAATCTTCAGATAGAAAATCAGATTACAGGCCTTCAGGTATAAACTGTCTCTAGTTTGGGGTGCACATGCATTTAAATGGCAATCTAAATAGTAATCGCAAGATAAAGAGGAAGGTGATGTGTGTTTTTCCACTCTGGCTTCCTTGGTGCATCTTCATTATTCACACACTTCGCTGCAGCTTTAAGAACCCTGTAAATTACAAACGTGCTTGTACTGTGAAGAATCTCAAATCCTGCAAAAGGAATAGAATCATTCACAACCCACTGTCATCTGACCTACAATTCACCTGGCTAACACCCAGGGCTGGCATTGGGGTACAGAGGCTGCCCAAATTGCACCAGTGCTGACTAAAGGCCCCAGAAATACAACGACCCTCCTGTTGTCATTTCCTGAGACTACCTTTTTTCCTCTGAATTCTCACCTTATCCTTATCCTTCAAGGCAAAAGCCATAAAGAACATCATTTCTCAGCTTAGACATGGTTTGAAGCCTGATTCAGCCACAAACAGGCAATGACATCATTCACTCTTGTCACCTCAATTTCTTTATCTCTAAGATAGTGATCTCATACACTTGTTATAATTGAATGAGACGAAATTAACTGAGACAAGACATGACGATATGACACACAAGACTTTTTTCCCAAGAAAGGAAGTTTTCATCCCTATTGAATTTTTCTTTACTTTTTAATCCATCTCCCAACTAAGCCAGTTGCTTCTTACTGCCTATGTCTCCAGCAGCGACCTGCACTTACTGTGGAACCCTTAATGCTGTCCTCTCGATATGTCACCATTTCTGTTCCCTTCCATCAAATTGTCCATAGTAGAGAGAAAACCACTGTAGGTGACCTCATTTGGCATATAATTGAAGATTATAAATAAATGATAGGTTTTATACATATGGATTACTGACAAACAAGAATAGCAAACAAACCAACAGCAAAATTAAACATTCGAGAGAATGCAGGTTGGCCAGAATTATTGGGCAGCACCTTTAATCTCTGTATCAGTGGGCAATCTATTCAAATACCTGCTTTAACATGTACCACTTTGGGATGAGAATTAATATTCATATTTGTTAGAGGGAGAAGCCTAGGAAGGATAGGAGCAGGTCACCTGCTGGGTCTCCAGTCGTGAAGCTTGTATCAGTTAAGACTCTTTCAGTAGCTGGGGAGAAAACCTGATCAAACGATCTAAGAAAGAAGGGAGTAGATGCTGATGGGATGAGTCAGGATTCAAACACCAAGTCAGTTTGGGAGGTTCCACCTTCTTGCTTTGTTTTTATCTGGAAGGAACACATTCCTAGGCTCTACCATGGACTCCAGGATCCGCACAGCATCCATTCCACCCAAGACACCATCCACGTCTCTCAGTGGCCGACTAACTAATGTCCAAGAACTGAGTCATGGTAACATCGAACAGTCTAACTGGGGTCAGTTCTCCACCTCTGGGACCTGTGCTGAGTCTGGAAGGATTAAGAGCATTCACAGCACAGCCTAATCAATATCCATGCATAGAATGTCATGGTAACAAGCTGGAATTTCATCCTATTGATTTAATAACAGCAATAACATCTACGTGAACAAGACTAATAAGATGGCATACAAAAGGTATCAGCTCATTACTCAATCTGATTTTTTTCATTGTACTATCCTACACCTTTTCCTAACAAAGCACAAATCCTTTAATCCATTTTCTGAATTGATAACAGACCTGATTATTTCTCTGTCCAAGGGCTCCCCATTTTATGTACTGTAAAAACCAAAGTCCCTGAGACAGTTTGCAGAACCTTTCATAACCTGGCCTTCTATTATTCTTCTACATAGCCTTATTCTTCCCCTTGGCCACTCTACTCTGGCTCCAGTCACTGTATTGTCACTTATGTCAAAAAACCTTCCTCTTTTGCACTGCCCTTTCTTTCTGCATAAGATGATCTTTCCCCTGATGCTCACAAGGCAAGCTTTCTCTGAAGGTCTTGGCTTAAACATTATCACTCTGTGAGGTTTACCATGTCTATCTTATTTAAGATGGCAGTATTCCTCACCTTCTCCCTCCTCCATATCCTCTTTCATGTCTGACCGTAAAACTACCATAGAGTTCTGATACCTTTAGAACATTAGTTTACATAGCTATCATGATTATTTTACAGAATATCAAATCCACAAAGGCATAGATTTTGCCCCTTTGTCCTCTGCTGAATACCCATCAGAATATGCCTCTTGGTAAGGGTTTAATTTTTGCTGAATAAGTGAAGCAATAAATGGATCTCTCTTACTCTAAATCTTCTCCTTACAGTCACTATTCAAGACTGAAGAACCATGGTATCTTTTATTTTTCTGCATAAATTTCTGCCTTACAACCAATTCATTCTAAGGGTAATTTTTCATTGCATGTAATTTTATTGTTACATTTCCACAATTTATAACCAAATTTCTAAAGAGACATGAACATGATGAAAATGGACAAAAGTAATATACATACTTTTTAAATGTGCAATTTTCATTTGAATCATTTATCCCTTTTTAATCAGTAACCAATGATGCACAAAAGCAATCAACAGATCTGAAATAACTCAGGGAGATCACAAAAATCAATGTGCTTATATATGTGCTTATATCCAATGGTGCATTGCCTTTATGTTAATTACTTTCATTGCATAGACCCTAAAGTCATTCACTAAATGCTCCATTTCATGGGCCTTTTCCTTTCTTCTGGTTACAATAATGACACTTATTCAGGCACTTATTTCCCTATGTCTCTGTTTCAAAATTGTTGATGTTTCCTCTCTTACCAAAACAATCCAGCACAGCGAGATGTAAATGCTCTCTTTAGTGCCGTCTCTTCATTTTTGGTAACAAGTAAGGGTGTCTTTACTTTCTCCCCCAAAAGTATTTTTTTTATTGTTAAATGTTCATTTCACTTCTGGAATGACTGAGTAATAGACTTAGAGATTGCTATCTATGAAAATTAACAATAAAACCAAGCGAAATTGACCAAAATTACTATTTCAGGACACTGGAAATTGATCAAAGCATACATCAAATTGAGAACATTAATTCAAGAAGAAAGTACTGCAAAAAATCTACTAAACCTTTTTAAAAATGGCGATTTCCTCTCCAGTTTTCTTCTACTGCTTTTTTTTTTTTTTTTTTTTTTGTCATAAAGCCAGTTTACATTGTTGTGGGTATTTTGGGCCCACAGCATCTTCCCTGGCAGGTTATCATAGTGCACCCATCACCAAATACCCCTAGTTCATCACTATAGTGACTGTGCTCCCACTTTATTTTCACCCCTTCCCCTCCCCACCCCTTCCGTTCACCCTTTCACCCCTTCCCCTCCCCACCCACTTCTGGATGCCTCAGGTCTATAGTCTGCTTTCAAGGGTTAGTTTTAAAGCTTGTCTTTATCTGACCCTTTGTTTGATTTCTCTTAATTCCACATATAAGTGACACCATCCGGTATTTGTCTTTCTCCTTCTGACACTTCACTTAGCGTAATCTCTTCCAGCTCCATCCACTCCTGTCATTCCTTCACCTCACCTTCCTTTTCCTGGCTCCAATCTGCAAAAAGAAAGCCTGTACCTAATCAGGGAATTCTTGCCGAAGGTAAGGGTTTTAACCTGAGTTTTAGCTACCTTTGCAATGCAACTTATCACAGGGACTCACTCAGCAAAGGCAAAAAACAAACAAAAATACAATGGAAAACCCATCCTAATGTCGGTTATTCTTTAACTTTTTACTCCCCTTCATCATTTGCCAACTTTTTTTAACTTTTAAGAGTCAGTAAATAACTGCTATTTTACTATGTCCAGAGTTTTTATTTTTCATTTGTAGAGGAATGGGCTGTCTAAAGTTTACATTTCCAGAGTGGAATTGAAACTCCCTAGATCAAAGTGGCAAACTTTTCTCTGTAAAGGTCAGTTAGTAAACATTTTAGATTTTGAGAGCCATATAGGATCTCTGTCTTGTTCTTACTTTTTTAACAACCTTTGAGAAATGTAAAAAACATTATCAGCTGGTGGGTTATTAAAAATTGGGTAGATTATGGGCCATGGTCCCTTCCTTGCCAACCCTAACCTAGATCTTTGTCCTTTTAAAATGAAACCTTTTATTTGGGGATCATTGTCGGTTCATAAACGAATCTCTTGTACCCTTTTCCATTTCCCCCAATGATACATATTGAGAATTCATAGCACAATATCATCATCAGAATATTGACACTGATATAGTCAAGAAAAAGTTGCGTTTCAAACCTTTCCACTATTTTTTTTTTAGATTTTTATTTATTTATACATACAAGCTGGGGTACAGGCCAGAGGCGTGGGGCGGCGAGAGGGCTCACCAGAGACAGAGTGGGGAGCAGAACAGGCAGATCAGAAATACACTGCTGAGGGGAGCAGCGGGCGAGGCAGGAGAGGTCTGCCACACCATGTGGGATTCTCCCTGGCTGGGCATCGAACTCATATCGCACGCTGCCGACAGCTCCACAGCGCAGCACTCAACCGCTGCGCCACCAGGGAGGCCCTTTCCACTATTTTAATAAAAACAATGATATATTTCCCTCTCACCATTGTTTTGGCTGCATCCCATAATTGTTTTTTTGAGGTTAACACTGATTTACAACAATGCGTATGTCTTAGAGGTACAGGCTCACCCCCTTCAGCTGTTATGATCACATCACACCCACCACCAAGACTCCCACCATCCTCCACTGAGTCCATTGTGCCTCGAAAACTTTGCTCCCCATCGTCCCTCCCCTCCCTCTCTGGAAGCCTCTATTCTACAGGCTGATTTCTAGGCTTGTTATCAGTTTGGCTTTATCGATCCCTTTGTTTTGTTCTCTATATTCTGTGGCCACTGTCTGGCTTGTCTTAGCGAACGTCTCACATTCATTTGAAAAATTGCATTTCTGCAGCTATTGGGTTCATCTTCCATTGGTATCAATCAAGTCGATTTGCTTGATACAATTGTTCAATCTTCTATATGTTTACTGACAATTTTTTATACTTATGTTATCAAAAATCAGAGGATATTAAAATGCCCATTTATGACAGTGGACTTAATCTATTTCCCCATTTGTTATGGTAGAATTTCACGCGAATTTTTAATTTATTTCTGAGTACACATATACTTAGAATTGTTATTTCTTCCTAATGAATTCTCCCTTTTGTCATTATGAAATGGGCTTTTTTTCCCTTGTAATTTGTAATGTTTGTATTTGTAATGCTCTTTATTTTGAAGTATATTGTCATTACTATTAATACATCCAACTCAGGGGTCCAGTCAGTGTTTGCATGATACATTTTATGTCATCCTTTCATTTCCTCCATATGTCTATAATATCTCAAAAAGTTTACTGACTCCTTATTGTGCTGCTATCTCCCATACCCTCACAAATCCTGCTCCATGGAGTTACTTCCCACGCGCACTTCCCATTTGGATCTTTTACTTAAAGTGCATCATTTATAATAATCATTCAGTTGATTTATTTCTCATTTAGTTGATTCCTAAGTTTTTATCTCTTTCAACAATATTTCACTTTTGATTAGAGTGTTTAGCTCACCTTAGTCTTACTGATATGATTGAGTTTAAGTCTTTTGAATTTTTTAATCATTTTCTTGGGTTTTGTTCCTCTGTTGCTTCTTCTTGTGGTATTTTTTTGGGGGAGGAGGGTGCTTTTCTTCACATTCCATTTCATTTTGTCTATTAATTTCAACCATAAAAACTCTTCTTTTTATATAGATTTATAATAGCTCACAGTTTTGTGTCCTTTATAGTATATTTTGCTACATGCTCACTAAGATATATTATAGTGTGGGAGTTTTATAACTTAGTCCTTTACTTTAGATTTATGATTCATAAGGAGTTATTCTTTTATATACAGTGAGAAGTCAATGATCCTTTTTTTCATATGTGCCTCCCAATTTTGTCAAATGTTTTTTATGTACCTGTTGAGATGACTTGATTTGTTTTCTTTAGTCTCTTATATAGAAATTTGATTTAGATATGTTTTATCTGCAATTTTGCCTTAATATGCTCATGTTTTCTTCTATTTTCTTAAACATATCAAATATTTATGAAAGATTTTCAATGCCATTATATATTAATTACATATATCATTAAATACATATATCATATATTACATGATATATTCTATGCCATATATAGCATATATACGATCTATGCTATTGTATTTTTTTCATACTGATTGTTCCTCCCCACACCCATTATAGGGTATATTTCCTATATCTTCATTTGTCTAGAAATTTTTGATTAGATAACAAACATCTTTAGTTTTACCTTGCTTGGGACTGGATTTTTTTTTTTTTATGTTTTATTAAGCTACTTAGGAATAATGTAATTATTTCAAGTTTGATTTACGATTGTTGGTTGGAATTAACCCTTTAATCTAGGGCCAATTTTGTCCCATTACTGAGACCCCACTGAGGCTACCCGATAACCTATGTACCAGGGTTTTCCGGTCTGGCACATGGGAACATGAACTCATCATCTCTGTGGAAGATTTGGGTTTGAGTTTTCTGCTTGTTGTTTCCCAGTGGTTCCTTCTCATGTCCTCCGTAGTTTCCATGTAAGCATGAACTTATTGTCTCTTTATTGATGGCAGGAAAATTCCTTGAAATCTCCGGAGCTTAATCTCTGCATAATAATTCTCTCCTTTCATTTGATGTTTCTTCTTCCCTATACTCTAGCAAAAAGAAAACAACAGCAAAAAAAAAACTTTCGTGGATCACCCACATTTTTAATTCCGTTTGCTCAATGTAGGTGGTCTGTTGGGCTTTGGGGGAGTTGCCCTGGAGATGCACTTTGAACCTTTTGTTAAGCCTTAAAGCAAGATACTCATATAGCTTACTTTGTTTCCCTTCTCCAAAGGCTTACCAATCTGTGCTGCTGTTGTCCAATATATGATTACTATTGTTGCATATCATTTGTCCAGTTTTTTAGTCATTTGAGGTGATGAGTACTTCTGATCCCTGTTACTCTGTCATGATTGTAAGCAGAGTTCATCAAAACCAAGGAACTTGTCTTTAAGTCAAATGCTAATAAAGACTAAAGTTTTTATCAGTATTAAAGAAAGCATAGAAGTGATTATGTGTTAATCTAACTGAAGGGAATTTGATTCATTTTGATGATTTAAAAAGTACTACAGTATTTTTTTCCTCAATGTTGCCTAGTATACAGTAATTATTATTGTATTATAGCTATGAGGAATATTATGTTTATGATAATATTAGGTAAAAAATTTAGCTTCATATAATCTAACTGTTGCCCACCAATGATAACAAATTAGTGCATTTGTGTTCTTACTATTATATCCTTAATCTAATTCCACACTTGACACGCAAAAGAATAAAATCACAAGATGTTAAATGGAGAGATAATCTCATGATCAGCAAGTTCAATTTCTACAAGCATATCATCTACATAAAAAGAGAATAGACAGGGAGGAAACTAATTTGTATTGAGTGCAAATCCATACCACCATACTCGTAATGATTATATTATTCCATCTATTTTTCAAGCATCCATGAATGGTAAACACATAGAAATTGACTGAAATATATTATTTGCCCAAGACCATAGGACCAACAAGGGTAGGAACAGCTATTCTAACCTGATGACATTTGAGGAACATATACATTCCACTTTTCCATGCCGTCTGGTGAACTTAATCTGGCTTATTTTCAACTTTGGTTGTAAGTTTCAACACATTTGTAGAGGTATGAATCTATACACCTAAGCCTGTACAATTCTGTAAATCAATGTTACTTAGATAAATGTAATTTTAAAAATGCACATGGACCATTCCACAGATGTGCGGTGGTATCTCATTGTGGTTTTGAGTTGCATTTTTCTGATGGTAATTGATAGAAGATGATATTGAACATCTTTTCATGTGCCTGTTGGCCAGCTGTATGCCTTCTTTGGAGAAGTGTCTGTCCGGTCCTTCAACACATTTTATTTTTTATTGGGCTGTTTCCTTTTTGAGTTTTTTGGTTTCTTTGTATATCCTGGATATTAGTCTCTTGTTAGGTGTATGATGTGCAGTTATTTTCTTCTATTCAGTAAGATGACTTTTCTTTTTAATCATAGTTTCTTTTGCTTAAAAGAAACTAAAAAGCAGAAGCTTCTTAGTTTGGACTGATTTTTTGTTTTATTTTGTTTGCTTTTGTTTCCCTTGCTATGAGGAACAAAGCTGGGAGGGGAACCAGTAGTCTATGGTAGAAGATTCTGGGCGCCTGGGTGGTAGATGTGTTGTGTAAACATACATCTAAAGTGGTGTGAAACCTATTCCGCTAATTCATATACATTGTTGTAAACCAATGTTACCTCAATATAAAACATAAAAATAAACCCCATTCTCTAAATTTCACCACTAAATATTTTAAAAATATATCAGTCTAGTCCTTTGCAGCAGACTATCACCAATTCAAAATATAGAAATGTTCTCAGGCAAGATTACATAATAATAGATAAAATACCCAAATTTTAGTCTATAATAATTGCCTAGCTCTTTGCCACATATGAAATAAAATGATAAATCAATATTTGGGAAACATAACAAACTCAAGAGATATTAATTTTTTTTATATCAGGAACACATTCCTCATTACTTACATTGTCATGTAAAGAAAATTCACTTTCTACATTCACCATCCCTCTCATTACTTTCCCCTGGGATCAGAGCAGTAACTTCTGTAGACAGTGAATTTTGGAGCTAAATATGCTCAATTCAGTCCTTTATACAGCTACGAAATACCAGTGGACTTAACTTTTTACCTTCTGATATAAATTATCTGATCATGGTTTCATACTGCCCTCTGATATACCAGTGATTTTTATATGGCTATTCATTTAATAATGTATATTGAGCATTTACTATATGAGAAAAGGGCCTTTCTAGTTCACAAAATAGATTTATCTCAAGCATAAATAGAGGTTCAGCTGCTAAAACTAAATCACAATATCTGAACTGGTCCAGCAATCAAAATACATTGACTTCAAGTTACGTGATTATTGAATTAATAAAGATAATGATGATGAGAACAACCTGCATTTTGTGTGTTTTCCATGTGTCAGGCACTGTGATGACTATTTTATATATTATATATCATCTCATTTAATATCTCCAAAGACCCTATAAGGTAGGTGCTACCATTACTTCTATCCTACAGATGTGTAACTGAGAGATGGAGAATACTGAGATTCTAAACTTGGTTTCTTCCTGACAGAGGCAGATCCTATAACTCATGCACTTGTCTGCCTTTTAAGTTCCCATTGATTATATAACATGCTTTATCTCAGAGCTTAGAATAGGTCTAAATCCTCTTGATATGTTCAAGTGTCCTCCAGCTAAAGAACTGAATGTGGTCAAAAGAGAGGCATGAAGGCTTTAACCTTGGTGATCCACTCAGAAAATGTTCAAAAAATATATTGAAAAGCTTGGTACCATTATGCTTTCAAAGAATAAGAACACTTTATTTTCTTAGCGATGTTGGTGAAGTTAGCATCCTACCCTGGAATTGGTCCAAGGAATTTATATGAAACTAGAATAAAAATCCAATAAGAAATAGTAACAAGTGCTTTCAACCTATGTATTAAATTTCTCAACACCTCAATTATTGACCATTTTCTGGTTTGATACTTAATCTACTGTGATTTTTTCCATTTGATCCATTAGGTTGCACCAGAGAATCTAAGTAATTTAGGAAAACTGTGTCCAGAAATCTTCCTCTACTTCAACATTAAGGTTAGACTTAGAGTTTGTGGGTAGTTATCTATAAATTCTAGCCTGGGATGAATCACGAAGCATTAGCACTGTCAGTCTGCCCACTACAGAAATAAGGATAGAAATGAATAACATCACCTGCAAAACTTGTCCTTGGTGATAATGACGACATTGTGGATTTTATTCTGCCCTGATTCCATGTAGATGGTAGGACATGCTTGGTCTTCCAGGAGATGGACCTATGGAATGCAAGTGCTGATCTGCAGCATAACAATCCAAACCAAGCTCCTAAATATCTGAATTCAAAACCTGCCTACAGTTAGCTTACTCATATGAGACCAGAAGCAAACTCCATAGCTCCATTTCCCTCAAATAAAAATAGTGAGAATTAGGGGGCTCCCTGGTGGCGCAACAGGTTAAGAGCAGCACTATGAAGCTATCCAGAGCCACTGCAGTACAAGTTCGATCCCCTCCCAGGGAGAGTCCCACATGGCACAGCAGACCTTTCCTGCCTCACCCGCTGCTCCCCTCAGCAGTGTACTTCATTTGATCTGCCTGTTCTGCTCCCCGCTCTGTCTCTGGTGAATCCTCTCACCACTCCACACTTCTGGCCTACACCCCAGCTTGTATGAATGAATAAATACATCTTTAAAACACACACACACACACACACACACACACACACACACACACACACACGTATATATAGTAAGAATTAAATGTAGCAATATTTGCAAAAATAAATAAATCTTTAAAAAAAGTCACAAGACCTAAATAAATGCTCTAGTCAACAAACATAGTTCAAACATAAACACACACAAAGATTAAATAAAAATTTGTGGAATTTATATACCATACAAATACTAATCAATAGTCTCGATAGCTACAGCAATCTCAGAAAAATATGCTTCAAAGCAAAGAATATTATCAGATAGAAAGAAGATGAAAAGGGCTCAATGCAACAAGAAGACCTAAAGATCTTAACACTTTAGCCACTTAACAAAATAGACAATGCATAAAATAAACAGAAATGCGAGAAAAGGGCAAATCCTCAACTATAGATGATTATTTCAATACACTATTTTCAAAAGTTGACTTGTGAAGTGGGCAGAAAATCAAGTCTATAGAAAACTTTTAAAATAAAATCAACCAACTTGACCTAATTGAGAGTCTGGAAAACCCTACCCACAAATGCTTTGATTAAAATGTTAACATATCCTTTTTATTACTTAAAAATTCATTTTATATACAACTTAAACATATTTTTAAAAGCAAAATCTCCTACAGTGCTTCCCATCCTAAGCGTTTGTGTCCATCATCATGTAACTTGCATAGTCAGGTTACATGATCATCTGCCCACCTGGACTTTGATTCCCGCTTCTGCCTGAACAGCCCTGCATGGAACCTAACACAGAGCACTAGCTCTACAGATATATTTCTAAGCATGAAGAAGTGAATGAAAACGACCAAAACATTCACAATAGCAAGTGACTGCTGAGAGTAAAGCACTGATTCAGTGTCTAGGCATGTATCCTGTGGTGGGCATTTCATCATCTACATTATGTAGGGAAACTATTATAACTACATATGGCAGCTGTTTAAGGTATTAACTATTATTTTATTGGTGAGAAAACTCAGATTAAGAGAGCGGAGTTTGCTGGGCTAATAAAAGTGGTGGCCAGATGTTACTAAGAGAACACTGACTTTGATGAACTTGTCCAAGCACAAAGCAGGTGAACTCAGACAAGTCTTTTTCTGTATCTGAAAACTATTTTCCTTGTTTCAAAACGAAAGGGAAGGACAGCATGATGTGCAGCCTCTTGCCAGGCTGGAGTTTTGGCTTTCAGGTTTTCCGTTCCACATGACTTAGTTTACAGAAGCCCTGGGTGACTGAATAATAAAGATTCTGCTTTCATCCATTTTCGAAATCACCAACCCTGTGTCCTTCATCACCGCATGTTTTATTGCACGTTGTTGCCATAGCTAAAAGTCCCTTACTTCCTCTTTGACACACTTGGAGTCTCTGTGCAAACTCAGCCCCTAACATCTTGAAAAAGTAAGTTTTTTTTTAAGATTTATTTATTTATGCATATAAGAACTGGGGTGTAGGCCAGAGGTATGTGGAGATGAGTGGTGAGTGAGTTCACCAGAGGCAGAGTGGGGAGCAGAACAGGTGAATCTACTGAAAGACACTGCTGACAAGGGCAGTGGGGAGACAGGAGAGGTCTGCTGTGCCATATGGGAAGCTCCTTGGCTGGGGATTGAACTCGTGCTTCAGTGGTTGCAGATAGCATCATAGTGCTGAGACTTAATCCGTTGCGCCACCCGGCAGGCCCCCAAAAAGTAAGATCTTGAGCAAAGGCAGGTGCCAAACTATGCACAGAGTAAAAATACATTTTCCCATTGTTCATTTGTGACTGAAAGAAACAGCTTGGGAATAATGCAATGACAAGAGCTGGTCCTGATTATTTGTAGAGAAACACATACCTCCATTCCCCACCCCCTCCCCAAGTATCGTCAACAGGACCCTCTGCCTCAGGCCAGAAAGCAGAAGCAACAAATGAGGCAGTAGACTGGGCTTGATAAAAAGCAGCATTGTGTTGTTTATAAAAGGTTCTTTTATTTTTTGTTACCTCTAGAGGAGAGGAGGAAATATCCCTAGTTCCTCTTCTTTTTGAAAAGGATTTGTACAATGCATGCCTGAGGTGTGGGGAACAAGGATGTAGTACCTCCAGGATTCTACCTGGGACTAATGCTATTGTGGTTCTCAGAGCCTATCAGGACCTTATTTTGAAAAGTGTCTCTTGTTGCAGCATTCAATGTTTGATTCATCGAATGGGAGTTCAATCATATCACATTTTCTTGATCCCTTTGTCAGTTAACGGGCACTAAGTTCAGTTCCATATTTTGGCTAGTGTTAAAAAAAACTGCAGTAGATGCAGGAGTGGCACTATCTCTTTGAAATAATGACTTCCATTTCCTTTGTGTATATATCCAGAAATGGAGTTGCTGGATCATAGGTCCCTTGTATTTTTAATTTTTTGAGGAACCTCCACACTGTTTTCTATACTACCCATTGCCATTCCACCAACAACATGTAAGGGTTGTATACATATTCGCAAATTTTTGTTATCTCTTGTCTCTTTGACAATAGCTATCCTAACAGTTGTGAAGTGTCTCATTGTGGTTTTGATTTGCATTTCTATGATGATTCTGTTGTGCATTTTCTCAGGTATCTGTTGGCTATATGAATTCCTTCTTTAGGACAGTGTCATTCCGGTCTATGACCATGTTTTAAATTTAATTATTTGGGTTTTTGCTATTGAGTTATATGAGCTCCTTGTATATTTTGGCTATCAACCACTTTTTGAACATGTGGTTTACAAATATTATATCCCATTATATAAGTAGCCTTTTCATTTTGTGGATGGTTTCCTTTGTTGAGCAGAAGTGTCCTAGTTTGATATAATCCCATTTGTTTACTTTTGATTTTATTTCCTATGCATTTGGTATCAAATTTAAAAAAAAATTATTTTCAGGATCAATGACAAGGAGCTTATCTTCTATGTTTTACTTTTTGGAATTCTATAGTTTCATATCTTACATTCAAGTCTTTAATATATTTTGAGTTGGTTTTTATGAATGGTGGAAGACAGTGGTCAGGTTTTCTTCTTTTGCAGATGGCTGTCCAGTTTTCCCAATACCACTTACTGAGAAACTATCTTTTCCTCATTGGAAATTCTGTAATCCTTTGCCAAAAGTTAATTGGCCATATATGCACTGGTAACATTGGTTTACCAAATATGTGATTCAAGTATACAAGATCCCACCTCTTCGACTATATGTTTCCAGACCACACCCACCACCAATACACCCACAGTCTTCTAGAGTTGACTGTGCTCCTCTCCTGTTCTCCCTCTCTCCCCTCCTCCTGCCCCTCCAGTAGCCTCAGCTTCATGGACTAGGTTTTGTTTTTGGTTTGGTGAAACTTTGTTTTGTGTCTCTGTATTTCACAAGTGAGTGAAACCATCCAGTTTTTGTCTTTCTCCTTTTGGCTTACTTTGCTTAATAGAATCAGCTCTAGTTCCATTCATATTGTGACAAAAAGCAAGAGCTTTTTTTTTTTTTTGTGGCTAAGCAGTATTCCACTGTGGGGGGGGGGTAGGGAGGATATTTTCTTAATCCACTCCTCTATCCTTGGGCACTTAGAATGCTTCCATAACTTGATTATTACAAATAGTGCTGCAGTGAACTTAAGAATGCATATATTAGTGTTTTTAAATGTACCCATCAAAAAGTATCCTTCTTCTATCTAAAATCATGTTGAATATAAGCCCTGCCCATTGAGACGCTACAAATTCACTAAAGCTAAGTCCTCCATAAACACATGTTAAATTGAATTGAATCCATTTTCAATTCCTAATAATAGAATTTGGATCAAAATTCAGGAGTCATACTTTCTGCTTTAAGTCACACGCTCTCTCTTCACACACTTCACAGAGAGAAAGCCACAGACAGAAAGAACGGGATAATGCTAAGACTATGAAGGGACATGTCCAGCAATAATTCTACCTAGAGAGCAGGACGTTTTTCCTAGTTAAGTTGGAACCCAGGCGTCAAGCATCTGTCAGAGTTCCTGGAAGAGGTATCGCTCCAGTGCAAAGCCAAGTGAAGATAAACACTGCCCAAACAGCCAAATGGAAATGAAAGCGAAGTGGATCCTGAATAGGTCAGCAAGGCAGAGAGGGAAAGAAAGCAAAGGACAAAGAGATGATTTAGTGTATGTGGAAGAGGTCAAAGTGGATACTGAGAGATCAGCCACCTACGGCAGAGTTTCTGCATATCCCTTCACTTCATAAGCTTCTCCTACGGAGCCTCAGCTAGCGGTGCACATCTATTTGCTAACATGAGCCAAATAGGAAGATATATTGAGCCTTCATGCCAGAAAACAGTTGACAGTGTCTTAGTTTTTATGAAATCCAGGGCTGAAGAAACCCTCAAGGCATTGTCTAGGGATGTGTGAACTGGAGAAAATGTGACCTTATCGCAGACATGGTTGCAATGTCCAAAATGACAAATCAGTTAAGAAGTTCCCTGATATTAAAAATCAGACTCATTTCTCCTTGGATTTGCCTCATGCAACCCTTATATAGGCAAAGGGCAGAAAGTGTCAGATATGAAAACACTTTTAGTTTTAAAAAAAAGGCAAAGAAAATATCTTATTTGACTTTGATTTCTTCAAATTGAAAATAACGAAACAAGCTTGGGGGTTCATTTCTGATTCAACTGCAGACTTATGAACTGATCTTGACTAGTTAGCAGCTTTTCAAAACCTCTATATATTTCTTTAAAAAATGACTACAAAAATAACACCAACTCTCATGAGCTATGGTGACGTTTAGATGTTTAGATGAGAAGAACGCGTTCTTAGAAGACCTGCAAATGGTAATCACCTGTTAAACCGTAAGGTTTTTTCCCTACTTTTGTATCAAAACAAGGTTCACATTCTTTATCAAGATTCTGAAGAAGCCTCATATGCAAATCACAATCCTTGTTAGAACAATGGCATTGCATGAAACTATAAACAGCAGTGTGTTCTCAGGTAACTTTCAAAACAATTGTGAAAAGCATGAGGAGGCTCAATGATAGCAAAGATATAAGGAAACTTCCTTAACCGGCCTTGCATTTGGTTTTGCATTTCAAAGCATTATCACACCTATTATCTAAAGAGAATTCAAGCAAATTAAAGTTAAGATTCCTCCATTTTACTGATACCATGAGTGGCTGAAAGCACAGATAAAGGGAGAAGGTTCAGACACTTGAAAATTCAAAATAACTCACCAAATATCACTTACTAGTAAATTGTAGCAGTGGAAGTGAAGGGGAAATAGACCCCGGTGAGGTTTCGTGCGATCTCACCTGCAAGCCTGTTCCAGTTCCAGGTGGGTCACGGAAGCTCAGGAGTCATTCTGTTTGGGTCCAAACCCCAGCTCCTGTGTGACCTTGGACGTGTCATTTAAATTCATCTGCAAATCGGAAACAAAGTTAGCATCCCTGCTCTTCGATTGGTGAGAGGAGTAAATGACGTATTTGGTTTAATGACGTATTTCGCTTTAATCTAGAAGAGCTCATCATAAACCTCAGCTGTAGATGCTGATGCTATTTAATCCCAAGTGTCATGGCGGCTCCTCCCTCCCGGGCAGCGGGTCTCAAACAGCGATCTCTGTGGCGCCAGCCAGCACCAGCTTCACCTGGAAACTTGTTAGAAAGTTAGGAACGCAAATCCTTACCCTCAACCGTATCCGTGGTGTGAGAAATTCTACACTGGGACCCAGTCATCTGAACTGCAAAAATTTTATTTGTGATAAAGTTTGAGGCCCACTTTGATAGAGGAATGTGTCTAGGAAGATGCCTTCATTTTCCACCTGCAGGATGAGGCAGGTGTACAGTCTTATCCACCTGTGGGTTTGCAGTCTTCTACTGTAAGCCCCGTAACTTTGAAATATATTTGAAGAAAAATCCATTTTAGAATTCAAGACAGATTTGGCCGGTTTTGCCATCAAAAATCCGTGTGATTTTGGGCCTCCCCGGTGGTGCAGTGGTTAAGCGCTGCGCTGTGGAGCTGTCGGCCGCGGTGACGCGAGTTCGACGCCCAGCCGGGGAGAATCCCACATGGCACGGCAGACCTCCCCTGCCTTGCCTGCTGCTCCCCTCAGCAGTGTACTTCTGATCTGCCTGTTCTGCTACCCGCTCTGTCTCTGGTGAACCCTCTTGCTGCCCCACGCCTCTGGCCTGTACCCCAGCTTGTATGTATAAATAAAATAAATCTTTAAAAAAAAAAAAATCCGTGTGATTTTGAGCAATCCAGCTGTCCAGCCTGTTCTCTGGAATCTTTCATATAAAGAGAGGAATTCCTGCATTGACTCTCAGTTGTGTCCAACTTATAATGAACAAGTGAAGTTATAAATATGATGGCAAAATGCCATCAGGAGGCAGAATTTTATTTATCTATTCCAGGAAGTAAGGCAATAAGAAACGTTTGAATTCAGTAGAGAGAATATGGGACTTGGTCAAACTTGGGTTCAAATTCTAAATTCTAATTCTAAAATTCATGATATTATTTTTCACATTATTTTTCATGATATTACAATAGCTATTTCATGGAGCTGATATGACATATTATCTTATGACTAGAACTGTGTGAACTGAGGCCCAGAGTGGGTACTTGCTGGAGAGGAGGTATTATTGAAATGTGCTAAATAGAACATAGAAGGCAAAGGAGGCAGAAATGCAGAACAAATGCTATGATCTAATTTGTAAGAACCTCATCGTCCTGTCCCAAGGATTATGTCTGTGGAGAGGAACATGAACTTCATATGTACAGAAGAACTTTATTTCTTAATACTTAAAAATGCTCTCCTACTGGGGTAAAGTAGGGCACTTCTCTGCTTAAAAGCTAATATCTTCCCAGGAAAAGACCTAAGAAATTTGCAAAAGAGTCCAAGACACTGATCTTGGGGACATTTAATTAGATGACACTCAGAAAAGCTCTTTAAGCTCTGTGAACCCCAGTTCCTCTCTGTTTAATGGATTCCCTGTTTGCCTCAAATGTGAGGTCACATACAACCATATTGTTATAAGCTCTGACTATAGTAATGCAAATACTGATGTCATTGGGTAGTTATGGTGGTTCTTGCTGTTGTTTAAGAATTTTGTAAAGAAAGACAGGACAAGATTCCAGCTATGTTTATAAATTATTCAAAGAACCATTGCTGATCTCTGCAGGTTGTCCCTATAAGGAACCATAAATATCTTAGGTGCAAAACAGGCTACATATTAATAGAAGAAAAATAAATAAAAATCACAGCATGCCTTTTTAAAGGAATAAGATAGTTCTACAAGCCTATTGACATCCCAGACTGTGGGATGGACGGAGAAAGGTGACAAGGTACAAAAACTTGGGCAGCAATTTTCACTTTTCCAGTATTTACATCCTTTGCAGTAAGTTTATGGTTTCTATTTGACCACCCCTTGAATCTCAACTGGCCTTGTGACTTATTTTGCTTAATGAGATGCATTTAAAAATGCCAATTTAGGATTAGGCCTCAAGTGTCATATGTTTCTTTTTCTCTTCAACAAGTTCGAGCTGACCTGCTGGCCTGTGAGAGACTGCATGGAAAAGCCATGTTTCAGCCTGTCCCTTCCTCAGCCAGACTACAGCATTTACTCCCAAGTATGTGGAAATGCCCAGACAGATCAGCTGCCTGTAAACTCTTGAGAATGCAATGAACACTGAACGAACCATCAGTTGTTTCATAGATAATGCAAGTGATAATAAAGACACATTGCTTTAAGCTGTTGAGTTTGAAATGGCTTGTTATACAGCAGGAGCTGACTGATACAGATGCGTAAAAACTCTAATGCAACTCCCTCAAGATATTGGAGTCCCATCTTCCATAGACCTGTCAAATCCTTTTCTGGACCCTGTTAGATCATTACTAGAACATGTATTTTCTTGATTCATGGGTCCTGATCCATGAATTATGGATTCATGATCTAATATTTCATTCCACTGCATTTCATTTCTAAATAACTCTAACTGCTGGAAGGTTTTCCTCTAAGCTAATACATCAGAATTTTGTATTCCTTGGATTTAGTCTTTCCCTTGGGGTTGCCCAGGAGAGGTCTATTGACTCATCTATACATCACCTAACTGAAAAAATTCTCAATTAAAATTATAGTTGTCCACCTCACCCTTTATCTATGAGGGATATGATCCAAGACCTGCCCCCGCCCCCCAGTGGATGCCTAAAATAGCAAATAGAACCAAAGCCTCTCTATATACTAGTTTTTCTATATACTAGTACACACACACACACACACACACACACACACACATACATAACTATGATTAACTTTTATTTATAGGTTAGACACAGTAAGAGATTATCAAATAAGTAATAATAAAAATAGAACAATTATAATCATATACTGTATAGTAAAATTTGAGTGAATGTGGTATCTTTTACTCTCTCTCTCTCTCAAAATATACTATTGTATGTAATATTTGGGAGATATAATTGATTTAGTAACTGAAAGTGTGGAAAGCAAAACCACAGACAAGGGGGGCTACTGTACAAACTGGATGTTTTCCGTGTGAGACCTACCTCCCCAGAGGATGAGAAAATTTCCATTTTTGTACCTGTTTTCACTTTATTCCACTTGGACTGATTTTCACCATGGAAGGAAAATTAAGGCATTACAGGAAGTGCTTCTTCCTGTGTTGAAGAATCTTCAGAGCTAAATCTGTCCTGGTGAAATTGAAGGATGACCATCTCCCACACAAGTTCTGGACCAAGGATGAAGAACCCAAGGACAATAGGCTGTAATGAGCATGAATTGACTCAACAGACGCCTATGAGTGAGCTGGCTTTCTAGGCTGCTAGGGTTCTTCACTGGGCTTTTTGTAGACCTGAAAACGAAGAGCCCTGCTAAAGGGTGGGGACTTCTGCAGGCCCATCCAGTGAGGACTTCCTGAGCATTTTGAATGACGATTCAGTCTACTCAACAGATTGCCCTGGGTTCAGGGTCTTTGTGCTGGCTTAGTTCTGGGCATTCTCTCATTTGGTGTCTGAGCTGGAGAATTTCCACATGGTTGTTTTCTATATATTCTTTCTCGTATAGTTATCATTTTTTTCTCTGCTAATGATCATCTTTCCTTCGTATTTTGGTAGTTTCTCAAATTTATCCCCCACATCTCAAATGTTGTGCCCTATTGCTAAACTTACTGATTCACTACATCCAATAGGGATTTGGTTCAGCTATTGAATTACTGATTCCTTTGCAGCCCTTATTTGTCACTCTCAGTGCTCTTGCCTTTTCAGCCTGCTGTCTTTGCATCTCAATTAGTTCTATGTTCAAGCATTTCTGTTCTTATATTTTATAGGGATTGTGACTTCTTATAGTCTATTGAAAGATCATTTAGTTTTCTAACATTTTCCTTTAAAAAAAAATCATGGGTGTGAAGATCTCCTGGGTGTTTAGGATAGTCTTTTTTCACTTATTCTCCAGGAGTCTTTGTGTTTATCTTCCACTTTATTCACTTTCAAATGTGATAAGATTTAGCTAGACTAGCATCCTCTCCTGTCCTCTATACACTATTTGCCAGCCTTAGTTTCCAGACACTGTTCATTTGGGTGGTGGCTAAATATCACTTTCAAAGAAAAAATGAAAAAAGGCATTTGAAGTTCTGCTGGAGTTTTTCCTCTGCCCACTCTCTGGTTCATTGTTCTTTGAACCAGGCTTCTGGGGAAAAATTGCAAAATAATTTGCTAGCAAGTCTTTTTTTCTCTCCTCACCTATGATTCTTTCCCTGCAGTGTTCTACATTCCAAATACAATATATATCACTGCTAGCTGATGTCTTTTTAGGTGCAATTTTAATATTTTTTATGAGAGAGGGCATGATTGTAGTCCAAGAAAAAAAAGTCATCTTGAGTACATACTATTTCTTAGGTTCTCTGCTAGTTATTAAAAAGACCTTGAT
Source organism: Scalopus aquaticus (assembly GCA_004024925.1). Classification (NCBI taxonomy): domain Eukaryota; kingdom Metazoa; phylum Chordata; class Mammalia; order Eulipotyphla; family Talpidae; genus Scalopus; species Scalopus aquaticus. The sequence goes on from PVIJ01000261.1 coordinate 45,171, forward strand.
GAACACAATAATGCCTCCCTTCTGGAGGTCATTAATTACTTAAGAATCAAATATTAAACAAGTATGATACGTCCCACATATATTAGGAAGATCTACCTGTAGACAAAGAAGAGTAAAATGGAAAAGAATTGGGATCAAAACTTCATGGTAACTATTCCCAGCAGAATGCCCATATAAAAGAGAGAGATTAGCTACAATTTCTATTGGCTTATCCTTAATATTTTAGACTCATATCTAGAGAATTTTCTATACATTTTTAATACGGTAAATCTGATATGTTCCCACTAACTACATAAGGGCTTGTTAATTTATTTTCTATTCTTTAAATCTCTGTAATTTATTAAAAGTGATTTAGATTCTGAAAGTTTTTCACACTCTAAAAATTTGATGCTATTGACAAGTTTTACCTTTTTAAAAAAAACTGCTTTCATTGTATACATTTAGCAGTAAGTTGCAGAGAAATGTATCAAGAATGTTAGAATCCATTAAAAGTTAAAATGCAAAGTCACATCTAAGAGATGTTCTATTGGGATGGGTAATAGACAAAAATGAGAAACAGAGGTTTAGTAAGACACGGGTTTTGGCAAATGAATATGTGGGCGTCATTTTAGGAGAAAGTCTGGGCTAGAAATAGGAAAATTAAAAAGTTGTGTCTTTAGCCAGTTACCTTCTGAAGCCTTTGGAAGTCAGGAGTAGAAGACCTCAAAGAATTTATTTTCCTCATGTTGGATCTTGAATTATGCCAACGGATAACCTAAGTGAGTCACACTTTGCTCTGTGTGTATAACTAACACTTTTTAAAATTTATTATAACAACAAAGATGAGGACGATGACTCTATTTCTACTCTACCTGCCCAGCGTCTCTGTTTTCACCCATTTTCCTTAACCACGATCCCTGCCAACGAGGAGTCCATCCACTTTCAGTCTGTCATGTGTTTTCATTTCAGAATAAACTAATCAGCTTCCCAGCGTGACACAATAAGCACTCCAGTGCGTGGGAAGGCAGAGAGCGTGGGGTACAGTTCCGCCCACTCCCACCCCCCTTCTCTCTGTTCTAGTGACCCCTGCAGAACCACTTCTCTTGCCATGCCTGTCACTGTGACCATATCTTACTGGTCTCTCACAACCGCCCTTGCTCCTTTTAGCCTATTCTCCACTTTCCTATTAATTGGATTTGCTGCTTTGTGTTTTTTCCTAAAGCAAAATAAAGAGCTCAAGATTTGCTCCTGGTCTTAACAATCAGGGAAAGTCACAACTAGAGTCTTCCTTGATAAAATGAGAAAAAAATGAACTTCCTTGCATTACTCAAAATAGAAAATAATAAAGAAGACAAAATACGTGAACACAAACACACCTTCTACACTATGATGGGGGTGGTAGTTAGAATGACATTGACAGTATAAGCTGTGAACTCTGACATCTTATGAAAATAAGATTTATTTTTTGCCCATGCACTAACCAGTAGGTAATCTTTATCATGACCTGGCTTCTTTTTGTTCAGCCTCCTTAGGGCCTCCTACTTCTTTACTTTCTGTCAATAAACAAGAAAGATGAATGGCAGCACCACCCATGGGAGGTCTCAAGGAGCAGGCTTAGATTTTATGGCTAGAACTCGGCCACATGGTCATAGAGAACTGGGTTGGGAAACTTTGTCCAGCTATTTCCATAGGTGGAGAAATGGACTTCAGTGAACCCACAGCAAACTCTTCCATTTCACGATGGTTCTATAACTCTACTAGGAGAAAAGGGTACGGATATAAGGAAGTCAGTCATTGGGATGAATCAAACATGAAAATGACCAGCTAGAAATTAAGATAAAGTAAATATTAAGTTTTAGGTTTAAACTGTTGGGCTTACAATGTACCAGAACTCACTAAGAGCTTACTAAGTGCCACACCTTTTTCTGTGGACATATTTACTTATCCAAATATCATTCTTATACTAAAAGAGGAGAAACATTCAGTACAATTAAATTGTATTAGTCACCAATGTTCAAATGACTGTGTACAATGGTAGATCTGCTCTCAAGCTCCAAATGAAGGAGGGGTTGGTTTTACCTGAGGATTTGAGAAAAAGATGTTTGACAGAAGAAACATAGGAGAAGGCTCCTGGAGAAGAAGTATAGTGTGGTCTTCACACAGTTTACAGTGGAGATTTAAATAGTAATTCCATACCTGTCACTTCCCTGCTTAAAAACCACAGATAGTTTCCATCACATTTAGAATGATCCAAACTCCTTGACTTGATTTGCAGTCTTGTGTGTAATAATTAGAGATGGTCTGCAGGACTTCACTTCAGCCCCTGACCTGTCCCTCAGCCGTGCCTACTCTACCACAGGGCCTTTGTAATAGTTACTTTCCCTGCTTGAATGTTCTTGCTTTGACCTTCATGTGTCTCTGAAGAGGATTTTCCTGACACTCCATTATTTTCTATTATCTAACCTTACTGCAATTCTTTCTCAACATTTATCATTATCTAATTCTCTCTCTCTCTCTCTCTCTCTGTCTCTCTCTCTCTCTCCTTCCATCCCTCTCTCCCTCTCTCCTCTTTTTTTTTCATCCTCTCCACTGTAATCAAGTTCTTTGAATACATGAACCTTTTCTGCCTTCTTCTCTACCATAGTATATGGACTCAAGATTTACTTTTGGAATAAAATAGTTCTATTTCGGCAGGTGCAGAAGAAGGGAAAATGAGGTTGTGAGCCTGAGGGCAGATTCAAGGAACAAAGCAAATTGTGTATCAGCATAGGGTCGTGTACTTTCATACCTAGCATTTTTCTTTTAAATCTGAATAAATCACATCCTCCCGTTTTATGACACCCAGGTGTCTGCCGGTAGAAGGCTGTGTGCAGTTCTGGAACTTGTTCTCTCAGAAAGACTTTATGATGCTTAGGGCGAGCAGGGGCTGCTGTACAATTCCAGAAGAAAAACATCAGGATTTTTTTTTTTGCCTTGAAATATTAGGATGAGGAGAGGTAGAAACAAAGTCTGAAGAGATTTCAAGAGAATAAACACAACTATATTCACTAAATCAAGAACACCCACCCCGCTGGGGGGCTCTTCTTAAAGTGTAAAAGGAGGCAACTTTTGGGCAAGTAAAACACTATTACTCTTCATTATCTTTACAGAATGTTTCTCTTTTTTTCCCTAAAATTTCCAAACAACATCCGTATGGTGAGTATAATTATCCCTATTCTGTAAGCCGAGAATAGCAAGACTCTGAGAGGAAATTTGCCTGAATTTCTTACGGGAAACAACCATCTCAGATTCATTATTTTAGTGTGGTTTTTAAAGTTTTAAAAAATGAGATCAATAAATGTCTATAAAATCGAATTGGATAAAACCAGGATGAATCAGAACAGTACTCCTAAGAATGCCTTGTGTCCATTTCTTTATGATTAATGGCGAAGAGAGATAATTCACTTTTATCACCCAAAGTCAAAGACCCTTAGCCCTGAAAGATAATAAGCAGAATGAACTCAAAAATTTAAATTGCAACCAGAAAGATGTTAACATCCATCACTAACTGGACCCGGAGGAAATTCATCTCAGTAGGAAAGGAGGTTGAGAGCTCCGTGTTTCCGCTTCTTGACAAGATGATAGAATAACAGTAGTTCTTTCCTTGCACACTAGGCCCCCACCTCTGGAACTTACTCTTCTTAGAACTTGGCGGAGATGTGATCTTAGGGAATATGCTTAAAGTAACCACAACTGGTTGAATATTATGTAATCCCAGAGGGAGAGAATACCACACAGATACAAAAAAAATAGGAGATACACAAGGGAGGTTTTACTATGAGTAGCCTTTTTACAAAACATCCCTTTTATTTTTACAAATTGGGGAGTTTTTCTTTTCCAAACTGAGCTAAATTGCTTTCTAGTTCAGTTGTTGAGGAGACCCACAGTTATGTCTTCTGCTTTGTGTTTCAGCACAGATTTTGTGCAGGGTTTCTCAACCTTCATTGTGCATAAGAATACCTTGACCTTATACTAAAAAACAAACAAATAAACACCAGGTTACATCTCCAAGGCTGCTCGGGCTGATAACCTGGAGTTGGACTAGACTTGTTCACTTTAACACCAGGCCAGGTGCTCCAGATACAGGGGGTTAAGTCTCTCTGTGGGCAAAACCAAAGATTGGTCCATACCAAAGCCAAGAGTATATTTATTGGCACTCTAGCAATCCCAAGCTACTTAGATTCCTCCTCTCCATGCTTGAGGATTTAGAGGGAGTTCTAAAATTCACGTTGAGTTTTTCCAGATTTTCTTTAATCATTGCATTCCTTTCTGCTCAGAAGCTCAGAAGAATTGCATTCTTCTCTTCTGCTCAGAAAGAATAAAACAAAATAGATGTCTTTAGTCATTTTTAAAATCACTTTTTTTGGCAAGACCTGGCCTCTGGGCCGCTCCACTGGGAAACATGCAACCATAGTCTTTACAAAACAATTTGAGGACACAGTTTTGTTTTCAATTCCAAGCCAAATGTAGTCTGCAATGCTTTCTTCCTTGATCCCATAAAATGACAAGAAGAAACAATCAAGAACTAAAGAAATACAATGACAATTACCTCCCTGTTATATTTTGGTGATGAAAAATGTTTCAAAGCGCTCGGAGCACTCACAGAAATGATAATTACCTTCTGGTTTCCTGGGGTGAGCTTAGGGACGCCGGGATTGTAATAGTCTCATCAGAGTCGTATAAACTGCAGAGTAAGCAGTTGAAGTTCCTGTGCATCTGGGTTCTGTCTACCCTTTCAAAAGGTTGGTGAGCACCAGATAAGCAGACACCAGGAGGCTCCGATTCCAGGCTCCATGATGGTGTCAGTGGCCTCGTGGTGAAATTAGCTCAAGTCTGAATTGCTGGAAGTCACCTGTGACTATCATTCTCCAAACATCTCCCACCCAGAAACATGTTCAAGGGAACTGTATTTCTCCAGGAAAAACTAATTTCTGATACCACGACCTTCCTTAGTCCAGCCCTGAGAGGCAGAGAGTGAGAAAGAGTGCCAATAAAAGAACATTTACCTGGGGCCAAGGAGTGTGTGGAAACTTAACAAATGTCCATCATTCAATCTACCCTACAAGCCTGTGGGGCTACAATTATTATCTCTATCTCAAAAAGAAGGAAACTGAGACTCAGAGATTATGTGACTTACCAGTAGTAACTGGTAATTTAACAATCTAGGTTGATCTAAATCACTCTCACATGGCAAACTTCCGCCCAATCATGGGCCTGCTGGGAAGTCGTTTGACCCTGCCTCCCCGATCTGAGGAGGCAGCCCTTCCTTTCCCCCCTTTGCAGTTTGTGCCTGACTAACTGGGCCACCTTTTGGAAGATAACATAAATTGGGATTCATTTAATGGTTTCCTCCAGCAGACTGTAAGTTGGAGTGCAGCAACCACATTTGGTGATCTAACTCTTGGCTTCAGACAAAGTGTAATTTCTGGCTTCACCATTTACTACCTATGCTTCCCATAAGTTTGTGTTTGTTATTGTCTTGCCTTTTTGAGCCACAGTTGTGTTATTTGTGAAATCAGTATGGTAATCCTGCCTATAAAGTCAGCGTGTGATTTGCATGAGAACATGTCAATGCATCTAGAATATACCTGCACTTAGCACAATTTCCCCACTTAGTTTCCTACCCATTTCTGCTATTGCCACAGAGCTGGGTGTTTAGTAGGGTTCTGTAGGATGTGTTGACTAACTCATCGGTGGTGTGGGAGCTGAAATGGCCAATCAATAACATCCCCATTTCCTACCCATGTCCTAAACTAAATGAAACATGACAAAAGAATAAGGCTCATGAGGTCAAACACCATCTTGAATATTGATAAGAGCTGACTGGAGGGCCTCTGTGGTGTCCTAAAGTTAAAGTCTCAGCGCTATCATGCTATCGCCAGCCACTACAGCCTGAGTTCTATCCCCAGCCAGGGAGCTGACCCACATGGTGCAGCAGACCTCTCCTGTCTCCCCGCTGCTCCCCTCAGTAGTGTATTTCAGTAGATCCACCTGTTCTGCTCCCCACTCTGTCTCTGATGAATCCTCTTACCCCTCCCCTGCACCTCTGGTCTACACCCCAGTTCTTGTACACATAAATAAATAAAAATGAATCCTTTTTTAAAAAAAGAAGCCAATTGGAGAATTTAGTTTATATGAATTCAGTTTATATGATTGGAAAGGTGGGCTGCCCAAGACTGAACCCCAGGATTAGGCAAAAAGAGCCACAGGGCTGTTTATGCTGCAATTACAGCACCAACCCTAGAAGCAGAAGGAAGGTACTGGCCCATTTGTGCCCAATTCCTTTGCAAGCCCACCAAACACTATCTGTCCCCTCTGCACAGTGAACGAGCAAGGAACAGGCAGTCCTCTGGAAATTTCCAGGAAAATGCTTCTTCATGGCACCAGGAGTACAGAGGAAGCCTCAGCCAGCATGAATGGCAGGTGAGCACCACACTCTCACCTTACCCCAAGGCCACCAGGCCATAATATGGGTGCTCAGTACATGGACAGTGTCCCAGGCTCCTTCACCTATCCTCGTGCTTGGGAGAACTTCAGGAGCTATGAGGGCCTCAAACTGTCCTTGGCCTTGCTCTGAGCTTTAGCTTTAGTCTCTGGGCCTCCCCTTCTATACGGTTCATTGTGTTCCCACCCCATGTTTGACTGTGAGTAACTGGGCCCCTGTGTTTTTCCATGCCAGAGGTAGCCCTCCTCTCCTCTGTATTCCAGTCACCCCAAGATGGGGTCATGCTCTCTGGTATGAAGGCTCCTGACAGCCGTGTCCTTCCAACTCAGAGCTCTGACACCAGAAGGCAGAGTTTCCAGATAAAGAAATTAAGGCCCAAGGAGGAGCAGCTTTTACCTAATGGGATAGCTGTGTGGGGCTGGCACCCTGGTTTCCTGTCTTCCCACTCATGTTCTCTTGCACCAATTGAGATGTAAATGGGGGAAACCAAAAATGAAGAGAAACATCCCCAAATGTTTTTGTACTTTCTCAGAGGTAGATAGAATTCAAGGTTGTTTTTTTTTTAACAGTTTTTACTGAAGAAACATTGCATTATTTGAAAGCAAATTAAAAGCTGTTTCCCATCCCCACCCCCACCCCCAAGCTCCAACTGTTGCCTAAGGGATCTCAGAAATTAAAAACAATGTGTGTTCCCATTGGATTTATTTTTAATTTCTGGATGCAAATATTTGAAAGGAGAGGCTCAAAGGCAAGTGCTAGTAAATTTGAGAAATACAGCAACAACCTGTAAATCAAAATCCGTCTCCCAGCAGAATCTCGAAGAACAAGTAATGTTGATATACTGTGATGGGTAGTGTAGGACAGGTAGACACAGAGATCAGTATGTGCTATATGGGGGGAGAAAGAGAGAGAGAGAGAGAGAGTTAGAGGGCCTCAAACTGTCCTTGGCCTTACTCTGACTCTGGGGCTTCAGCCTCTATACAGTTCATTGTGCTCCCAGCCCATGTTTTATTTCCCATGCCCAAGACGTGGTGTCCTAGTCTCTCTTACCGCTCCTCCTCCTACCCCATCCTTTATTACACGCAGCCCAAGAAAAGAACAAGTAGAGCTAGCAGTTTGGAGAGGATGAGGTTGAAGAAGAGCTGAAGATCAGTGTTAGATGAAGAACTTTAGGAGAAAAAGTTCTGAGTGATGAGTCATAGAATTATTTGCAAGGATAAGTTTGATACCTGCCATCCAATAGTGACACACAGACACACAGAAGGAAGCTGGGCGATGGCAAGAGGAAAAACAGAGTTTTCATCTAATCAAGACAGAAGTAGAATACAAGGGGAAGGTCAAGGTCAGAAGGCACTGCTGTACCTGTCACTGTGCTAGGAAGGTGCAGTGAGGTTGACACCGCACAGGGGCTCGGGATACCCCGGGGCTGCTGCAGAGTCACAAGGGACTTGTGTTGACACTGAGTTGCAGCATTTAGCCAATCTGCTCTAAAATTTTAGTTCTGACCCACGTAGAAACAAGACACAGGGTGAACTTCGCCTTTCCTCGTGGTGCCGTCTGGCCAGCATCACTCAGCTTGGCCAGAGGGAGCGGAGGACGCGAGCCAGGATGGGGAGGCATGAACCTCCAGACAGCAGAGACAGGTCAGCCCCCCAGATCTTCACTCCATTTGTGTATGTCAAGGGCTTGCAGAGTGGGAGGGAGTTAGAAACAAAAAGCGAAAACTAAGAACAAAAAGGTGATATTTGCAGCACTCCCTGCAGCAATGGGTTTGTTTTTACATCCGCCACGAGGAACTGAGGGCTTCTGCTGTCATTTCAAACACCACTTCCTCTTGACCAAGGCAGCCTTCGATGTGACAGCATGGAAATCAGAACACCTCTCCAGGCGGCGGAGCAGGAAGGCTCCTAATTGCTCTGGGTAACCAGAGTTACAACAACCATCTCAGCTTGTCCCTGCTGCCTGGGAAAGAGAGATCATTAATTCCCTAGACAGAAAACACTGCGATGTCAAAAATGTGAATAAATACCCTACTAAACAATGACCTCATCGTGATATGGTTTATTCATGTTGTGAACAGACTCAGGTTTGCTACTGCAGTACATAGAATAAATAATCCATATTTTTTATAGTACGTGTGAGTAGCTCTTTACTTACCCAATTTTAATTTTCTTTAAATCATATTTTTTTTATTAAGATGACATTAGTATACAATGATTCAGAAGTACAGGTTCAGACCTCTTCAGGTGCATGTTACCACACCATAACCACCACTAAAGTACCAATAGTAATCATAATTTTTTTAAAGATTTATTTATCTATGTATACAAGAGCTGGGGTGCAGGTCAGAGGTGTGGGGGGTGAGAGGATTCACCAGAGACAGAGTGGGGAGCAAAACAGGCAGATCCACTGAAATACACTGCTGAGGGGAGCAGCGGGAGACAGGAGTGGTCTGCTGCGCCCCTCTGGGGAGCTCCCTGGCTGGGGATTGAACTCGTACTGCAGTGGCTCTGGATAGCTTCATAGTACTGAGACTTAACCCCTGCGCCACCAGGGAGGCCCTAGTAATCATAATTTTTTTTTAAGTGTCAATAGAAACAGGGATCCAAGAGAGACAAAAAATCAATGTGTAAGACTAATATCTGGGGAGCAGAGAAAATGAATTAAGAAAATAACCATTGCTGCTTTGTGCCCACTTCCTTTATTCCAGGACACCTCATGCCTGGGTCCACGTCTCGGACGTTAGTGAGAGTAGGCAAAGTGGGTTAATTAAATACTGCTGTTCAGTGTCATTCCCCTTCCTGAAAGCCCTTCCCCAGTGTTCCTTTCACTGGAAAATTCCAACTCACATTTCACACCATAGCACAAATCACATCTGAAATATCACTTCTTGGGAGAACTCTTTCCTGTCGACCAAGAATGGGCGTATCTACCTTCCTTACCTTTAACCTCGCACTGGTTTCAAACCATCCCAGTGAAAGAGTTGTTCTATCTGTGCCCTTGTCCATGTCTGAACAACCTGAAGGTAGAAACCATTTCTTACTCTGTCCCTCCAAGTTGCTTGGTATAGTCTGGCACACAGTAGGTTCACAATAAAGATGGGGTGTTGAACTGCTGAAAGAGGCATTAGAGAGCAAATGTCAGCGCTGAAAAACTGATGGAGAACAGGGCTTGAGAGGGAGAGGGCAGGTGATAAATATTCACCGGACTGTCGTTGCTTCTGTCTTGTGACAGCAATATTTCTTTTTTGACACCGGTGAGTGAGCTGCACATTCCTTACAGACCCGATAGGACCTGTCAGCCATGATTCCTCCAGTCAGGCGAGTGAAAGATAAAAACATGAGTGATGTTTCCTGCCTGCTAGTGGACTTTCTTCTTATTTTTTCCATTTGTTTCTAAAACCCAGGTTTGTGTGTGGTCTTCTGGAGGAGAGCAGCTTCTCGGGAACCATAGCTGGAAGAACTCTCCAAAACCTTCCGCAAAGGGAAGCGTTCCAGGCAGCCGACCACGTCCTCTGCCGGGTTCTCTTTTCCCTCCTAAATCATCGTGTATTTTTTGAGGTTCGCGTGCTATTAAACGACCAGTTCCTTTCCATACAGCGAGGGAGAGAATGAAGAGGCGGAATTTCTCAGCATTTTTCCGGAAGTCAGTCACACGGGGTCTCACTTTGTATTTTCGAGGGAATGAGCCCTCACAGCTCTCTGTATCTGCTCATTGTCTGCAAAACCCCATATGCCTGAACTCCAACCCCCAATCTGTGGCCTGCAGAGTCAGCTTCCCTGGGGAGCCCTGTCCTCAGAGGCGATGTCCACTCCCCCAGTACGTGGCCTCAAAGCCAGAGTCCTCTGTCAGCACAGGCGCCTTTGCACGGACTTCCTTGTTACTACTCTTGCCCAGCCCTTGCAGAATTAGGATCCTGAAGCCCATGTTTTTTACTATAAATTCCCAAGTCCTCAGTCAGGCTCTCAAGGCCTTCCACACACTGATTCCTCGTTACCATGCCCGCTGTCTCCTGAGACAGCCCCAAGAACGTGCTTCTGAGTTACTCTGCTTCTGCTCCCCACAGAGACCCCACCCCTCAATTCCCACCCTCAGCATCCGGTATCCTCTTTACCGCCTTTAACTCTCCGGCCCTTGTCTGGGCTGCTCGGGCCCTGGGTCTGTGGGTTCTGCGGGTTGGTTTGATCCCAAGTAGGGCCGGGAGGCAACCCAAACTTACTTTCAGCCTTCAATCTTGTTCCCGTCACCCAGAGCAAGATACTGTGCGTGTCCAGGTCCCTGTTCGTCCAGAAAGCAAGTTCGGGAAGTAACTGACTAAAAAGCAACCCAGCCATTAAATCTAAGGGTGAAAGCAGGATCATAAAATGAAGAGAATCGTATCACAATAGGAAAAGACTTGAAAGAGACATTTGCACCATGACCCGCCATCTGGGAGAACTGATCAGGGATAAGACAAAGGGTCTCTGACAGAGACTAAACTCAAACCAAGAAAGAAAAACCTTTGCTCTGGTGGCTGACACTTCCGTGGGTACCTTTGGCTTCATGCTTGGTTGAATACATGTGCCTGGGTCGTGTCCTCGGCATCGTTCTGGGTTCTGCGCTTTCTCCTCGTATGAGTTCTGACATTCCATCCCATCAGCTTAGCGACCCCGGTAAGAAAGTGCCTTCTTCAGGATGGTTGCGCCAAGGATGACAGCTCAATGAGACAGCTCTCAAGCTCTAGCCCTATGCCTGAATCAATCACTAGGGCCAGGGGGAAGAAATGCACCACTGGAAAATCAGGGCACTGCCAGAAGGGAAGTATTAGATGCTGGGTAGGTTAAAACCTACTGGTTAAAACCAGTGCTCACCAGGTGGATAAGGCGAGCTAGGTTACTGAGAACAAGGTAGGGGCTGGAATCCTGAATCTTGAGGACTACGGGTGCTTCTGATGACTTATAAATTCTACACTTGGTCTCTCTCTCATCCCAGTACGTGGGAGAGCAGTCACAGGTGATGTGGGCTAAGGTCCCCATATCAGCAATATGGAGCACACACCAGGGACATCTGCTTGTCAGTGGAACTGCCTCCTACTTGTATCAGTTATCCAGAGGAAAACCACTGGAGGGGGATCAGATGTCAGGGCCTGCGAATGAATACTCCGTTCTTTTTTTTTTCTTCAAGATTTATTCATCTATGCATTCAAGAGCTGGGTGTAGGCCAGAAGTGTGTGTGGGGGTGTGTGTGAGAGAGGATTCACCAGAGACAGAGTGGGGAGCAGAACACGTGGACTGACTGAAATACACTGCTGAGGGGAGTAGCGGGTGAGACAGGAGAGGTCTGCTGCGCCATGTGGGAATCTCCCTGGCCGGGGATTGAAATTGTGCTGCAGTGGCTGCCAATAGCTTCTCAGGCTGAGATTTAACCCCTTGCACCACCAGGGAGGCCCCTGAATACTCCATTCTTGTCTAGAAGAATGAGAGAGCTAGACACGGGTGTGGAGGAATAGCCTAAGAGAACATTAAAAGGCAAAAGGTTCTTCAACCTGGAATATTGACAAAAGTTCGCTAATTTATCCCATGCCATCTGCACTATACTGCCTTTCATCTGCATATGACTGCTATCCACGTTCCAAGGCCTTTCCTTGTTCTGTCCAGGGATAAGGACACGAGGGTCCCTGTGATACTCTACCCCCGAAACGAGGGTCATCTTACATAGAGATTGGGTCTTTGTTTAGACCCTGGGTTAAACTCACTCAGCTTATTTCTACAAGACCCAGCTCAGATGCCTCCTTCTCCTATAAACACTCCCAATACCCTCCTTTTAAGTCAGTTTCTTCTTTTGCAAACAGCAGTATATTGTTTATTCTCTTATGATAGCACTTATCACAGTCTGTTTCTGAATTAGAGTTATTTATGTATGTGTCTGTGCTCGCTGATAGACAGCTAGGACGGGCCTGGAATAGCTCCTGTTCATCTCCATACCCCCCATGGTGTCAAGTGCACCCTTTGTACCGAGCAGATAATCAACAGATATTTGTGAGATTCCTGAATTGGAGAATGTCAGTTCCTTGAATGCTATTTTTCAAAGGTCCCACATTAACTATAGCACTGCTTCTAACTCTACAAATTCACGCTCCTTTTATGAAATAGAAATTTCACGTGTTCAGTTGCAACTTGAGGGGTCTAAGAACTATCTTTCCTCCTCTCCACTTAGGTTCTGAACCAGTTAGAATACTAGACAAAGAGTAAGTCAGCGATTTAAAGCGGCTTTATTACAGATGGAAAGTGAAGTGACTAAGGTGGACAGCAAAGGGGCCTCTGGGCTTGGGAGTGGCTTTTGAAAAGTAGGGAGCAGGGAGGAGGGGCAGAGTAATTCACATGTTTTACGGGCCATTGGCTCCCAGGAGGGAGGCTGAGTTACCTAGGAAGCCCTGATTTCTCCCCACGTTCAACAAGCCACTTTTCCCCTGATGGGGAGGCCTAAGAGAAAGGTGAAGAGATGGTTCTAGTGTCCATATAGTGAAAACCCCTTCCTTTGCAGGAAAACATCTGGAGTGGGGATAGGCCTTCAACAAGCCCCTACTTTCATTGATATGTTCACTGATTTACAAAATAAATAACAGCTCACCATCTACTTTGTCCCAAGGAGTATGTGAACCTGGAGTATAGCAGTGAACAGGGTGCCAGTCCCGCCTCCAGAGGCCCTCCTGGCTAGAGTGGTGGATAGACAGGAGACACCATTGTGCGTGCAGCGTCCCCAGGGGCTGGAAGCACCCCTTTGACAGTCATTGGTGTCATGTGGGAGGAGGAAGAGGCCGTTCAACCCCCCACCCCCCTCAGTCCACAGACAAAGTCAAGTCATGGAGCAAAGAGCGCTGATCTGGGGAACAGAGAGGGCACCCGACTCGCTTCTCCCGGAGACTGGCCTCTCCATGCCTCTACAACTTCATTCATGTATTCTAGACAAAATTGGAGTAGCTCTGATTGAGTCCTTTCACATGAACTTCTTGGTTTGTTTGTGTGTTTCTTATGTTGTGTTCCCAAGCATATGTGACCCTGCAGCCAAAATCTCTAACCAGATTGCAAACTTTTGGAAGTTGGTACTGTATCACGTAGGAGGTGAATACAAAGTCTATAAACTCTCGTATGCCAGACATTTATTGTCTTATTTTGTGTAATTCAATGTAATCGATAGAAGAGCGATGTTACCAACAACTGAAATGAAAAGCTGAATTTCTTGCTTGCTAAACAAGAGAGAGCAGCACTTGCCTTGCAGAGCAGCCTTTCCAAGCAAAGCAGGAAATGAAATTGAATAGGTGTTTGGGGAGTGTGTGGCTCTGGGATTGGCTGACCTTCAGCCATGGCAGTTTGGATACAGGATCGAGGCTGTTGCCAATTGGCTGACTTTCAGAAGTGTAGTTACTGAAGCAAAATTGTCACCAATCAGTCAGGATCATTTAAAGCTGGTTTTGGTGATCAGTGTTACATAGATTGAAACTGTCAAAGCCCACCCTGTTTCTTCTTATTTTGTGTTGAAAGAATAGAAACTTTTACATCCTTCCATTTCTTTATTAAAGTCCTTGCTAGAAATTTGATGCTGCGTAAATGAAGATTTCCATTGCTTATTTCCAAAGTTCCACCATCAAATTCTGGAGGGTGTACTTAGTGGTGGACATCACCTGGTACCTGACCCTCAGTGTTAGCGCTTCAGTGTCTTCCATTGTGAAACCTGTCACTCATGGGGCCCCCGGGCACCGGCTCAGAGAGGTCATCTTCACTGACCACAGTCCCCTTTCGTATTTGGATTTTTTTAGATACTCTTGGGCCACCCGTGGACACCTTAGAATACCGTTAACTGCTATACTGCTAATATATACTGTATACATACTGCTAATACTGTCAACTCAGTGATGAGACTCTGTGAAGGAGCGCATCCTATCAGCTAACACTCCACCTACTGCTGCATCTTATCTGGGTCCTGCAGCCTCCTGGAAGATCTAAGTGTGAAGCTACTCCAGTCCTAGTCCAGGTAGGTTGGGACATGAATCCTTTTTACAAGAATTCATCAGGACCTACTGTGTTCATCACTTCCACTTCAGATTTTCTTTCTCCACTCAGATAAGTCATTTCTAGTTGAGAGCAGGGAGAGAGAAAACTGGTACTGACTTAAAGCCAGAAAAGAGACTCTTTAATACTGGAGCTTGGGTTCTGCATTTGAATGTGGAATCCTACCATTTCCGATGGGAGTTGCTTAGAAGTTGGGGCTTTGACTTAAAGAATAAACCTAAATCTTTGAAACAGGGTACGTAATGAAACAGCTTATTTTTACAATTACCCAAGTTTTTTTTTTTTTTTTAAAGAACATGGATGACAGATGCTTGGAACCCACTTTCTAGAGATACTAGAGTTTCTAATTGAACTAACTTGCTATGGGGTGACACCATCTCTTTCCCTATTGTTTTATATTTTACTTTGTTTCAAAATTTCTCTGGGAGGTCAAGTTTGCAATCAGTGTTGAGAGTCCTCCTCTAGGTGACCTCAAGGTCTTTTCAGAGCAATTCTTTGGTGTGACCACCATCAGCTCTGCTAAATTATGGGTCTGCTATAGGGTCAAATAATACCCAGGATGCATCCATGGTGTGAGGCCAATGGCTTATTCTCTCTGACTGACAGTACCTGTTCATTCAGGGTCAGCTGCAGCTCTGCTCTTACATTCTTCATCCCAGTCTCAGACAAATGGGAAAGCATCTGCCTGGAACATTGCTGGCCTCCAGGAAGAGAATATATGTTTCCTTATGTGGCTACCCCTCATGGCCAGTGCAGACTCAACATTGAAGAATGTTCTACATGCTATCTCTTGCCTGAGATCCAGTCAGCTTTCAGAAACATTATCATCAGAGGGAGTCATAACAAATGACCAACAGAGGTAGAGTCCAAAGTCTCGGCTTTCATCCTGCTATGCCTATCTCCACAGTCCCATTTTTCTCCCTTCTCTTATCACCATGGCTATGAACGTGCAGGAGTGCATTCCATAGAAAAAAATCACACATTAAAAAAATCCTCACATTCATGCTTTTTTCCCTCCAACTTCCAATTTTCCAAAATATTTCAAAATTACAGACAGAGGCCCAAGATTTATTCAGCAGTGAACTTTCATCTGCTTCCCTCACTCAGCTTCATACTCAAATAAAAAGCTATTGCCAAGGTACCAGGTGCTATGGAGATTGGAAATATAAGTGGGATTAAAGTGAGTGACAAGTAGTGACTCTAAGAGAGTGTGGTTGAAAGAGGAAGCAAAGAGAAAAAGCACAAAGCCATGAGGGTTAGAGGAAAAGGGTCAGTCCTAAACCATTCTTCAGAGAAACAGACAATTTAAACTTATGGATGGACTTCTTAAAACCAGTTAAGTTAAAAAAAATTCACATGGAGTTTTGGCAGTGTTTTCATTCTTGCTGTGAAAAAAAATCTATATTATCAGAATCTTAACTATCAGAAGTAGCTAAACATGAGAGGCCAGGGAGCCCCAAAGAGACTCTTCCATTTTTAAGGTCACCAGCAACAGCTAAGCTGAACCTACTAGTAATGAGTGCTTGGCCCCACATATGTCATCACTGTTTAAGAACCCAATTCCCCAAAACTGTCAATAATGAATGGATAACAACTATGAAATTCACAGGCAATTGATCAAGATGAAATTCAGTTTGCAGACATGAAGTCCCTCTCCTCAGTACTCTCCCATTAACACCACAGTATCTCACAGCAAGAGACCATGCAGGTTCTGTTTTCCTGTCACTGCACATCTGAGACAGCTCAGAACGAGGGGTAGTCTTGATTTTCTGGGTTCTGCAGCATGTCAGCTGCAGGGCTAGATTTAACATCTGGACTCCTCCTTGTTTAATGCTTTTATACTCATTGAGTTTCAGTCAATGCCTTGAAACCAGTGTAGAAGCAGATGAGACCTGATGATAAATATGATAGTTGTGTCATGGATTAAAACTATATTTGATGATGAGTAATCAAATGAGCTAAAATGTGCCAGATATTAGTTCAATTAACTCCAAGGTCATCCAGTACCTAAAACTGAAAAATGTCCACCAGAGTATCTCCAGTCCCATAATCCAAGAGAGCTCATTAACAGTTCTGCAGTGAGAGCAAATGTCAACCTAAATGAATCTCCACTCCACAATGCTGGCAATACAGAGATTTCCCCACTGTCACAGACTCAGGAAGAAGTCAATGTTCAAAGACCAAAGGCCTTTGCGTGTTAAAATCTAAAGGAATCCATTCCCCAAACAAAGTACTTAGCATTTTCAGATAAAGTTCAAAGTCCAAAAATGTTTAAATAAAAGCCCAAATAAATAGAAATGCTTCCCATTTTTTAATTCTTCATAAGCTCTCCTAGAAGGATTTTTGGTGCGTGAGAAAGTAGGGTTCCCTGGTCTCTGCAGTGAATGTATTTCTGTTCAGGCCTTAAAACCTCTATTAAGTTCAATTCCAAGGCTTTCACAAACTCCCCTTTTTAAATAATCCAAATAATTAAAAACGATAAAAACATTATTTTGGCATCTGCAACATAGCCACAAAATTTACAAAGAGTGCATTTCCAAGACCTGCATCAATTAATCCAGGTAAAATTTTATGCCGGGACTTAACTTGCCACAGGGGACAGCAGAGTCTAAGAAACGTAGGGTTCACCAGGAAGCAGTCAATCTGTGCTGTCCACAGTCTGCGACCTTGAAATGCATTGTTACCATCTTATTTTCCATGCGTAGGGGAGATAACCCCGCTCATCTATACAATCTGCCTTCCTGAACAGTGGCATTTACGAAACTCTGCCTCCCAGAGTTTATAGGAACACCCTTGTGGAGGCACCCCTTGGTTCAAGTCTCTCAATTCCCTTGACCATGTTGAACTCAATATTCTTGGGACCCCAAACAAGATTGGTGTCATAACCTCTACGCCATCTCCATACACAGTCATTTTCATTTCAGAGATAGTGACTGTTGCTTCTTACTAGGGGGTTCCTTAGGTGTCCAGAAATGTGCCTCCTAGGTTTGTCCTCATCCAAACATGTACTTAGTTAAAGAGTAGCATGTTCGTTACTGAGGTTGCTGTTGGGGCTCCAGAAATATTTATTCGGGACCCAACTGGTCATGCACCTCTCGTTTCTCACTTTAAATGATCTGGTCTTCAAAGGCATTTCTTCCCACCATGTCCTTTTCCATAATAGCAGCCGTTGCCTTGTATGTTTTTTTCTTCTTTTGTTCTGCTACACACAGGGATTCTCAACTGCATTTCAAACTATTTAATTTACTTTGTAGTGTGGGCCCTTTCTTTTTCTGACAAATACAGGCATTCTACTACTTCCTGGAATTAATTTTTTTTCCGTGGAATGTTTTTCTTTGCTTTCTAGCCAAGAGAGTTATTCATCCAACACCATCCTTTAAAATTTATTCCATATAATCTTCCTGAGTAAGAGATAAGAAATTAATAATTTCTGAGTCTGCCTAAAGCCTCTATCATTCCAATAAATTTTGTCTGTTATTATTTCCTGAGTTGAATCATCTCATCCAGAAGGTCGTTTCCCAGCAGGTGTCTCTAGCCTCTAGAGACTGGACTTAATCTATCATTATTCGGCTTAGATACCATCTAATATGTGTTGTGGCAAGTAGACTCCAAAAATAGTCCCCAAGATATCCCATCCTAATCCCTGGGACTTTAAATACGATACACACCAGCGATTATGTCACATTACATGGTAAAAGGGATTCCGAAGCCATAATTAATGTTACTCATCAGTGGACCTTGAGTTAATCAAAAGGAAGATTTTCTGCATTATCAAGTGATGAATCACTTAAATGCAGAGCATTATCACTGGATGGTGGCCTTAGAAACCTAAATCTGAAGCATGTTTCCTAAAGGCAGAGACAGTAGCTGCAAGCCCACGTGTAACAGCTATGTTACCATGAAATTGACCCAGAAGTTCTCTTGAGTCTCTTCTATCGATCTCTCATGTCCATCCAAATTTCTGAATGACCTCCAAGTCTTCTGCCACCATGGGGGATGGTTCCTGCTTGGGTTCTCTCTGCAGTCACTGTTCCCTGTCATCTAGTAACTTGGCACGTTCTTTCCAATCTGCCTCCTGAGACATTGCCTCTTTCCCTGTTATATTTCTTTGTACACCTGTCATATTTTCTGCTCTAGTAACAACTAAAATGTCTTCTTTCTTCGTCTCCTCTTTTAGAGCAATTACATAAGGGACAGCTATTTTTACTTTCTATATCTGTTTATCATTGCCCTTAATATTTCATTTTCCTTTCACATCTGCCTGGTTGCTCCTCTAAGATGCCAGTATTGTTCCTAAAAAGATGCCTTTCTGCTTGAACACTGTCTTCCTGCGTTTGACTTTCACTCTTCCATTATTCTTGGGAGATGATGAGACTAAAGCATGTAAGTCAAACTATTCTCTTTCCTCTTTAATTTTCTAAATAAAATGATTCCTAAATGCTAAATATTCCAGACACAGACCATGTGCTCATTGCCTTCTGATCTTAAGGACTGAATTTTTAATAATCCCCTCCAAGAAAAGAGCTTATTCTTTACCATTAGGTCAATGTACATGATCATGGGCAGAGATGATATACGTAAAGTGGATGCAATGTTAGGCATTTTAATTATAATTATGTATTTATTATTAAAAGATTATGGAATTAAGACAGTTTAACATGAATGTTTTAGAATAAAATGAGGACAAGTTGAGCCCTGGGATATTGGAGACACTGTTTCTTATGACCAAAAAAAAAAGGTGGGAGTTGGGAGGGTGGAATAAAACTTGTTAGCCATCCATTTCTTAGGCACTGTTTAAAGTCCTCATTGCAAATTCACAACTAAGTAACGCTGTGATTAGTGTGATTCCCACTAAGCAAATAAGACAGGTTGAATCTGTACAAAGCAGCATGGTGAGTAGAGTAGCCGGGACAGAGGTGAAATGACAGGCTCTGTTCTCGGCATCACACCACCTGTCAGCAGCCACCACACAGCTGGAAGAGCAAGTCTGGGAGACCAATGACGAGCCCGGGGTGAAACTTGAATCTGCAGGGCTGGTTTCCACCATAGGCAAAGAGCAAATGGTAGGGGCCATGGGCTCTGAGTTCTTGGAGTTTGCATCCTTGCTGTGCCACTCCGTAGCCACGGGGATATAAACAAGATCGTTAATCTCTGTGTCTCCTTGCCTTCATTTGGAAGATGGGAATACTGGCAGGCCCACTTTGTCATGTCAGATGTGAGGACACAGGAGATCGTACAGGCTGGGTGTTTGAAACACATGGCCTAAATGCAACTATTTTCACGTAACTATTTGTCAGAGGGGACAGAAGACATGGACTTGCTCACAGGTGCAAAACTGGAAGAGAGATTGGAACAGGTGACAGTCAAGTTCTCTTCCAACCCTCGGCGCCTAAGTATGCTCTTCTTTGGCCTACCCTGTGGCTATGAGCAGGCAGAGGAGGCCTCCTGCAAGTCTCCTAGAGCTCAGTCAAGTGCCTGTTCAACACTGATTTTGATCACAGCAAAAGGAATTTGAAAAATAACATCAAAGCACTAGGTACAAAAACTGGTTTTTAAAGCCAGCTGCACTAAAGCCAGTTCTGAGAATTTGCTGGCATAGTTCATGTGTTTAGGGATTATTTGATTTCTTTTAAATTGGTCAAACAGTTATCGCATTGTCTAAAAGGGTATGGATTCCACGAAGCCCATAAAGAAAGGTGTTAGTCAGACAGCAAGCTGTGCCATCTTGATGTTGGAGGTGAAGCCTCTCTTGGGCATGAGGAGGGGATGTGCCCTGGCAGGAAGTTCTGACGGAGAGATGAGAACAGGGGAGCTGGCATCCTCACAAGTCCCATGGAGGTTGGGTGAAGTCCCTTTACTTGTTTCCCCTCAACCCACAACGACTCAATAGTACCACGGCTTTCACTCCAATCAAGGTAACTTCCAGTTTAAGATGGCGACGATTTTTTGTCTTGTTTTGAAGAACGATAGTCATAGCAACGGAGAGAGCCAGGGTAACCACTCTTACAGAATATTGATGAGAATATAAAGCAGTCTTTGTGAAAAGTAATATGGTAATGTATATATAGCCCCCCAATGTATTTTTTACCCCCAAATCCCATTTCTAAAAAAATTCATTAAGCATACGAAGAAATATCAATATGTACAATCAATACAGCATTGTATGTGTCAGCCAAATAAACAATGGGAAAAGAATTGCTCAGAACTGCCGCCAGTTAAATAAATCATGGCATATTGACGAGATGGAATACAGGTAGCTGCTAAGCTGGTGATTTGGGGGGGAGCAATAATATGGGAAACCATCACAGGCAACTGTTAAGTGAATTAGCAGGTCACTAAAGAGTGTAATTCTTATAACGGGAACTGTGTGCACTCACTTACAGAGGAAAAAAATACCAGCCCAGAGGGGCAGGGGTGGGATTCAGATAATTTTTATGTCCTTTGCATGCTTTCATGTGCTACTAAATTATTTCAAATAAATGTCACAGTATCATCTCAAATTAAAAAATCAGTAAGCAATTTTTATAAAGGATGATCTATTACTACTTCTGTGGGCAAAGATATATAGGTGTGGTGGTCCCCAAGAGCTGACTGGGTCATCCACATTCCTGAGCTGCATCTCTGTCCCTCCTGAACCAGAAGGAAGGAGGATTTTGAAGTTGGAAGTAACAATAACCAGAAGCCCCAAATCACCTTCACCACTTATGACACAACCTTCACCCCGGCAGCCTTAATGTCCGCATTTGTAAAATGAAGACTGAGAGTTGGAAGCTTTGCTGTGAGGAAGGATCGAGAAGTTTGAAAGCATCAGACAGAGCCTGCTCAGAGCTGGACCCCAGTGACATTAGGGGTTTGGCTTCATTTCTCCATTTAAAAGTGGGTAGGAGGTTTCACTTACAGGAGGACTATAGGGGACCAAATAAGAGATCAGGAGGAGAAAATAACAACAAAAACCAGCAGGCAGCCACAAACAAGAGACATTCTGCGAGGAAGGGGAGAGGATAAGGGCTCAAAACAGGGGAGAAAAGAACACAAGGGACTGTGGTGACAGTTCACAGGTGAATTGGTAGTGGGGAACCCATGGGGAATGCAAAATAATGTAAAAGAGATACATGAAAAGTATATATTAAAAAAAAAGTGGGCAGGTAACACGGAACGAGATGAGACTTGAGATACAATCACATGGCAGAAACACACAAGGAGAATCCCGCTGATGCTGGTATTCTTCTTCTTCTCTTCGCCTGCATCTGAACTTCCCTCCCTGCTCCAGCTTCTGCTCCCTGCTGTCCTTCGTGGTATAAGGTAGTGTCAGCAAGGAGCCCTCCAGGAAGGGGGCTACCGCCACCTGAGACACAAAGGAAGAGATGGGGAGGCTGGCACACACCTCCTGGCTCCAGGAAGTCGCCGCCACATCTGTGCTCTGGACCAAGGGTCAACATCTCCATCCCTGAGGCCGGTCCTGCACTAGAGCAACCAGAGCCCATGCCTGAACCTGGAGCACTGTGGCTCCGATGTCTCTGATTAAACTTGGCCGCCGCAGCCACCACCGCAGCAGGAAGACGGTTTCCAACTAGCCTCTACCTTCCAGATCTCATGTGTACAACTGCCCTGCAGAAACTCAGTTTAACCAGAACTCCTTTGTCAGGCCAATGCTGTAGATGGTCAGCTTTACAAAAACAAAGGCACACAGAAGGTGTTCCAAGCCCATCATCACACCCACCTAGTTCCTTTTACACTCTGGCAGAAGAGGTGATGTCTCCCCCTACCCCAAACCTGTTTTTAGAGGACCCTGCATATCACAGTCACACATGAAAAGCAAATTTATCAAGCGCATCTATGCAACTTTGTCCCTTAATGCCACGCCCTGGCTCGCCCGAGTTGCCTGAAGGCGCAGCACGGTGCTAGGACCTTCAAGAAGAATTCCTTAGGTAGCCAGGAGGCGACATCTCTTCCTGTAACTACTTTAACTCACAAATATTTTCTAAGTTAGG
>PVIJ01000261.1:67772-113152 GCA_004024925.1 Scalopus aquaticus
GATTGGGTCCAGGTGCCGAGCTGCTCCTTCGATAAGTACATTCTTGCCTGATCACGGGTTGGTGTCCTGTACAAAAACATTTACTCCCCCTCCCCTTACATTCCCCTGCCTGCTTCTGGGAATCAGCATAAGATGGCTTCTGTGATTAACCACTCCAGGGAGTTGGAATAAGATGGTTCCTTTGATCAGATTCTGGTTTTCCGGCAAAAAGGACATTACGCTATCGCCTTTTAGGCTCCAGGCTCAGGGCAAAGGTTAATCATTATGTTTATACCTCATACCTTAGAAAATTTACCTTAAGCAAAAAATATTTTCCCCAGAAATCACCTGATTTTAAACAAAATGTAATCAATCATGTGCTTAACAAAAATATGTATCCTGTTATTTTTACCTCATTTTTGTAGTCTATCATTATCTTTAGAAACTATGCCTGTTAGCCAATTTTATGGTATAAAAAACCCCACTGTTGGGGCAATAAATGGAGCAGCCTGATCACTACTTGGTGTGCGTGCTGTCTCTCATTCCCCTTCCCCTTCCCTCCCTGCTGCCGCCGACGCTTTCCCCACCATCCCCGGGAACCCAACCTCGGTCGCTGACACCTTAACTCATCTCAAATAAAAACTGAAATCCAGAAGGTTGATATCTGCTCAAGGTCAGGCCATTTGTCAAATCAGCGTCCAAACTGAAGCGGGGCTGTCCTCCTCGCTGCTCACAGTCCCAAGTAAACACAGTAACAAACCAATAAAAGAATAAATCCACTTCAAATCCTGCATGGATTAACCAGTAAACTACTTGGCACACAGAAGCTCCTTGAAGTTGTGGAAATACACTAGAGATAATAACATGTAATGGGAACTGGAAGAAAATAGAATATGGCTAATTCAGTACAAATACCCAAATAATAAAACTTATTTGCAACCCATCCACATATGCCTGCAGGGGTGGTTGATTGACACTTCATGGCTTTAGCATTGTAGGAGGAAACAAGCAATCACCTGTGGGCCATTCTTTAGAATGTTCTTTGTTTCTCATCTCTTTGTCCAGGTAGATAAAGAGAGAGATGAAGGGAGCTGGAAAGAGCACAATCATATAGGTGTAGCTGACCCACAGTTACTGTTGTATTCAAAGTCCAGTAAAGGTGGTGCCCGCTGGAGGGGGTTTGCTGATGAAAATGAATAGCCCCAGGGAAAATGCTAAGTTTGCAGTTTGGGGGGTGGAGAGTCTGATGAAAAATAAAAGGGACTGAAGGAGAAAGGGATTCAGTCACCATGATGCAGCAATGGAAGAGGCAGTCGCCATGATGTAGGAATGGAAGAGACAGAAAATGTAGCCGCCAAGATTGAGAGTTTGGAAATCAGACGCCAGAAGTTTTGAGCAGCCGGGATATGGATTAAGCATTTTTGGAATCTTCAGTGACTTTGGGGCCAGTGATTTTGGAGGCTTTGCAAGTAGCGGAGCGACGGAAACTACTCCCAGTTTTTTTTTACTGCAGCCAAAGGAAGAAGACAGAGGCCCGAAATGGGCATCTTCCTAAAATGTGTGAGTGCAGTCTGTTGGGCCATCTGGCCACTGTAGTTGCTGTTTGCAGTGTTGTTGGCCTGGTGCCGTGTTGGGGCATCACAGCAGTTTTGGGAGCATCTCCAGTTGTGTTCTGTGTCATCCTCGTGAGTTGGAACCTGGCCTACACTCTGGCTGTTGCGTGTCTGCAAAAAGAAGGCAGACGCCATTTTGGAAACGTGGCCTGTTGTTTGGAAGAGGATCTCCACTTCAGCAGAGGTGGGAAGACTCCACCTTTGTTACTGTTCCGGGACTTAATGGACTGGACATTGCTTTAAGTAAAGTAAACGGCCATATGTTGACTTCAATAATTCTTTGCTTTTCCCTGTTTGTTAAATAAATCCCATTGTTATTGTTCCCGAAGCCTGAGTAGTCTTGCAATTGTGCGTGCGGGTGCAGAACCAAGATAGTAACCGGTAAGCAATTTGGGCACTGCCTTTGTCCAACTTTAAAGCCCCATTTGCCCTGTAACACTATGAAAGAAGGACTGTGGGTAATTTGGTAGTAGGTACATTATGGTGGCAATACCTGATGGGGGTACCCTAATATTATCTCAACTGAAAATATTAAGCAAAAAAAAAAAAAGTGCACAGTTATCAGGGACGGACAAAAGGAATGGGTGGGAGAGGAAATCTGTTACTCAGAGGAGCCTAAGACCCAGTCAATTTAGATAAATCCAGGGGAAAACATAACTAAAGGTAGTTTTCCTCATGTGGGTTTGAGCTAGATAAAAGAAAAGCTTCAAAAATAGGCCCCTTCATTAAAAATGCAAAAGGAGCAAGATTTAGTGGCAATTCAAGTGATATATTGTATGGGAGCACGCCTGAAGGTGTTTATTTATAGACAATCGTACATCCCCAGTGGGGACAGTAATAGCTCAGAGGAGAACTAGTGGCACAGAGTCCTCTGGGTTCTCAAGCTCCTGTGTGTCCTTAGGACACCCCTCTTCTCCTAGGTTACATCTGCAGGTGTGTGAGTGACCAGGTGGCCCACTGGGGTGTCCGGGAGCTCCCCTGAGCCTCTTCCCTCCCTGAGGACATCTTGAGACCTTTGGACACTGCCCAACCCCTGAGAAGAGTTGTCTCCCAGAGGGGTGGTGACATTTTACCCCTTTGTAGCCCTGGAGATGAGAAAACAACTTGGAACTCTGGGGGATGGAGTTAAAGAGACAAGTTTCTGGGCCTCCCTGATGGCACAAGGGGTTAAGTCTCAACACCATGAAGCTATCGGCAGCCACCACAGCACAAGTTTGATTCCCAACCAGGGAGCTTCCCACAGGGTGCAGCAGACCTCTCCTGTCTCCCCGCTGCTCCCCTCAGCAGTGGATTTCTGTAGATCCACCTGTTCTGCTCCCTACTCTGTCTCTGGTGAATCCTCTTACCCCCACGCCTCTGGCTTGCACCCCAGATCTTGTATGTATAAATAAATAAAATAAATCTTAAAAAAAAAGAGCGCTTTCTGTAAAATCTCGATGTGGAACATCGAGAGTTGGGCTTGCCATTTTACTCCTTACACCCAATCTCTGTCACCACTGAAATTGCCATGGTGGTGGCCTGGAAAAGCTAAGAGGGGTAATTTAAAAGAATAACAATAAGGCTGATTTAAATGACCTGACTGAATGAGAAATATAGAGGAGACATGTCCCCCAGGACACAGACTGCCTGCTCTGAGTTATTTTAAGCCTCTTCCCTAAAAGGTGACAATTCTACTGTGAGGATCTCAGATTCTTGTAGGCAAGACCCCAAATGCAGCCTTTCCCTGGGCCCAAATCAGCCACTGAACTGTAATAAACAGTCCCCCAGTCTCATCCTTTGCTGAGTGGTCAGTTGCAGGGCAGCACGTGCCTCTCAGGCCTCTCTGAGACAACCCCTCTTCATCAACGTCTCCCTCAGGATGGGCAGACTCAGGCCCACACAGCGATCCAGTGTGGACACTTGGAGGCCACTGCTCTTCCTGAGAATGGTTTCTGTTTCCTAATAATTCATGCTCCTCTAGCCTTTGCACTCTAAAATCCATGGTAAAAAATAAAAAAAATCCCTCAAATATGGTTTAGAAGCCAGTAACATTTATTCAGGATTCTCCAGGTCGGCCACTGGCTGTTCTCTTGAAATAGATCAGTAGGATTTAGAACAGAAAAGAACCCTGGAAATTATTCCAGCCCAGCTTGTCTCAAGGTGTGTTATACTAAACACTTGAACTGCAAGGTGTTATTAAGTGAGAAAGGAGAGAGAAAACTCATGCAGAGACTGCTGTGTTTCACAAAGTTTAACAGGTTTCTTTGGCAAAGGACTTCCAGGGTCTGTAAGGTGCATTGGGAGGCTTTAAGTGGAAAAAATTGTATATTGCCTCTACTCATCTGTCATCCATGGGACGCTTTCTCAAGGAACATCTTGCAGGATTAATATCCTATGGCTCCTAATTTGGAAAATGCGGGTCTACTCTTACCTTACACAAGGAAGACATTACGATCGGGGAATAGTTTTATGTGGCTGGTGTACAATATTTTCTAGAGATTCCTTTATTGAGATGTTATGGAAGACTAAATTAGTAGAGAAATATCTGAAGTAAAGATCATTTGGTAGAAAGCACACATATTAGTATTCTCAGCCATTAGACGTGTGGTTTGGAAGAGGAGCTCCCGAGAAGACTCAGGCCAACCCCACAGACGAGGAGGGGCAGCGTGCACGAGACCACCCAGCAAAGCTGCTGCTGTCGAGAAACATGTGCCATCACCTTTCCAGGTATTTGGGCCCTTGGTCAAACTTTCATAACCTTGCCAGCTTTCTGGAAAACCCCCACGTTCTTCTTTATGTCTAATGGACCACAACTGTGGGCACCGATTGACTCAACAACATTTACTGAGAACCTACTAAGCACGAGCACTGTGATACAAGCTGCAATGCAAAAACAACCAGACGGATAGGCTTCTAGTCACCATTCTGGACTCTGACAATCATGACTTATCCAGAATCTCATTTCTGATTCTACCAGTACCTTCTACTACCTTCTTAGGGAGAAGCAAGCACCTGTTACGTCCACCACTCCTTCAGAACTTTATTCTAACAATCTTTTCATCTAGCCATCACTACATGCACCCAGCAGGTGCACCAGGCCAGCAGTTCCACAGGCTGCTGAGAGCACCCAGATAAACAAGACAAAGGCCCTGCCTTCAAATGCTCATGCCCAAGCAAACAGGCAACATAACCTTTAGTGGAGAACAGAGGCATGCACGATAACCTGACAGTTAGACACCCTACTCTGTCATTTACTAGTTGGCACCTCTATACCTCTTCCAGAATGTTCTACCTGTTTCCTCTCTCCAGTCTTTAATTCAACAAAGAGCACTTATGCAACATTAACAGTATTAAGTGCTTTTAACATGTATATATTTTATCTTCAGAGTCACATTTTCATCAATGTTTTGACTACAGTTGTAGCAGTTGTGATGGTTTTTGTATAGCGTTGAAATCACAGGTGGCAGAAGTGCCATCAGTAGCACATTTCTCACAAGCCCAGAGCAGAGCTAGTAAGCACGTACATCCTCATACAACAATTCAAAGTACCCGCTGCCCAGTTCAGAAGCATCTAGGGCTGGATGATACACCTTATTGGTCCTGATGCAACCAGAGCCGAGAGACGCTATGGAGGACTTTGAGACCACAGCCCACAAGGCTGGAAGTGGACAGGCTCTGAGAGGCATGCAGAGCCATCACCGTCACAAGCAGGACCCGTCACACTGAGAATGAAAAAGTCAAGGAGGAGGAAGGTGCTGGGCCCACTGTTAGACGGCCCCTGTTGTTTGGGGATGCCCCGTTGTCAATCATCTCTCCCTCATCAGCCCTTTCCGCGACTCAGTGTGGGTGTAGCCTACAAGGCTCCTTTCAAGTTGGAAAGAGCAGGATGCTTGATCGCCCTGGGCAATAGGTTTACATCCCCAGGTACTACCAGGAACACCCAAGAGGCTGGTGACTGATGTGCTTTGCCTCCAGGGACTGACCAGTGGACGCATTGTTAATAAGATTGGAGCCGTGGGTGGCAGTCGGGTGTGAATCACTGGACTCACCCTCCCTAAAGCCAAAATCCAGTGTTCAGTTTGAGCCACCCTCTATCAATAAAAAGGCCAGGATCTTGCTCTGGGCAGCAGCCCGCATTGTGCAGCCTGCTCCCCGACTCCCGTGCAGCAGTGTGGTGTTGCCGACACAACAACCCAGCATCAGTGGACAGCGGCGCCAGCCCAGAGTAGGCAGAGAAGCCACAACCGCTGTGACCAGGAAGGAAGGAAGTGCTCTCTCACGCGGGCAAAGAAAATCCCTTCAACAAAGAAAACTGTGAAACTTGGAGGGGGTGAGTGACACTGTCTGCCACAGAGGAGAAGAAACAGGGCAGGGGATGAGCCTGTTCCTGGGGAGAAGCACAATACCTCTGTTCAAGAAATGCAGTGGGACGTAGCGTCTGGCGCAAGGAAACGTGGCTTTGACCCAAAGAGGGAGGAACCGAGCCAAGAACAACCACTGGCTCCCAGGCACAGAGGCGCCTCTGAGCATCATCAGAGGCGACGGGGAAAGTCCCAGGCAAAGGGGGACCTGTCACAGTTGGGACGAGGAGGAGAACTGTCGCCTCACGGGACGGCAATATTGGGAGCGGCCCGGGATGAAGGAAAAAACGACTCAAGGGTCCAAGCAGTGAGAGAGAGAGAAGGTCACTTAGAAGGACCACTCCTCTGGAGATGCAGCCTCAAGGCTCACTTCTCTGGAGCTATGGCCCTTCCCGGCCCAGTCTCACTTTTATTAGCAGGGGTTAGATTCAGGGAAGGTGGGCAGTAAGGAGCAAGGTGATTGGTGGGCATGTGGACTGGGGATGCATCCTTGTCTGACACAGCTGGGGGAGGGAATCAGGCAGTTGCCCTGAGGGGCACCAAAGCTGTTACCCCTCAAACATCCTACCTCTAGTTCCTGTTTACACTTAACTTCCTGTCAAGGTGGCCTAGCTGGTTATGCTAATGTGGCCATAATGTCTCCTGCTGTTTTCAGCAGATGTCCTCATAGAGATGTCCTCATAGATGTCCTCAAGAGTCCTTCCAGGACTCTTGTCCTGGAAGACCACCCCCGCCCCTGCCCCCACCTGGTTCTACGTTCTAGCTTCACCAAGAACTATGGCGCCTAACTACATCCGGGAACAAAGGGTTGCGGCTGGGGATCCCACAGAGAGCCACGGGAGGGCCAACCCCGGGGCGTCCACAGACATGGCCAGGGTGTGCTGTTACTGAGTGAAATGGAGAGTCACGCAGGGCTTTGCCAAGTGCCCTGATATGACTTGACATCTTGAAGGGTCACGTCGGCTTCTCTGCCGTATGGCTGTGGACAGGGAGAAGTGGAGACACTTGTGCGAGGGGATTGCCAGCGCTGAGGTCAGAGTCCCGGCTGGCTGAAGCCATGAGGGAGGCAGGGGTGGTCGTAAGAATGTCCGATTCTCATTGCATATGGAGCGAAGCGGATACGAGACTTTCTCAAGAGGGGTGTGAAAGGAAGAAAGTAGTCATTGGTGACTCCGCCATTGGGGGCCTGAGCACCCAGAAAAGTCACCAGCTGTTAAAGGCAGGAGCACGTGCAGAACAGCTGTGTGTGCATGTGGAGGTGAGGAGGTCGCTGGGTGAGATCAACAGTGCAGTTTTAAATATATTTAGAGATTAAAATTTTTTAAAAATAGAATTCTGAACAAGAAAAATTTAATTAATCAGAGGGATTTGAACAATTTTTTTAAAATAAGTTGACTAAATAAAATTTAAAAATCCTACAAGTTCAGGTAGGATTATCAAGTGGTCCGTTATTTATGAGCCTGGAAGTTCCCGGGATGGATATGCTTTAGCACGTGACTGTATTCACTCCACCTCACAATTTTTCCAGGTAGGTAATATTACCTCTCCTTGTTGCAAAGTGACTGTGACTCACCCATGATCACGTAACTAAGCAGGGTTGCGGTGGAATTTTAAATTCATGTCTCAAAACCCATGCCTTTTGGAAAGAGAAAGCAGATCCCTTTCTCTCTCGTTTTGTTCTTAGTTTTTTCCCTGTGACCCAGTTTGTGTTAAGTTTAATGTAGATACACAGGGATAAGCTTAGAAAGAGCTGCACAAACCATGGCTTCCTTCTAAGAACTTGGTTAAAATTGAAGACAATCAAGAGGTGCTTGAAGGTAATGAAACCAAAATGGGGAGTTAGAAAAAGAAGGGAAATCAAAGACAAAGTGGGAGACCTGACAAAGCAGACCACAGGGATTCATGAGAAGAAGGGACCGGGATGCACCAATAGAGCGGCCTTTGGCCCCTGGGACCCACACCCCAATCTATTGCAAGTGAATTTAAAGACGTATGTATTTGATGAGTGTGTCCCGATGATACACTGGGGAGTCCATGCACATTTTTATCTCTGTTGGAATCTGAGATTTTTTTGAAAAAGTTATATTTATTTATGCATACAGAGCTGCGGTGTAGGCCAGAGGTGTGGGGTGGTGAGAGGATTCACCAGAGACAGAGTGCGGAGCAGAACAGGCAGATCCACTGAAATACACTGCTGAGGGGAGCAGCAGGGAGGAGAGGTCTGCTGCACCATGTGGGAAGCTCCCTGGCCGGGGATCGAACTTGTGCTGCAGTGGCTATGGATAGCTCCATAGTGCTGAGACTTAGCCCCTTGTGCCACCAGGGAGGCCCCCTGGAATCTGAGCTTCTTAAGGTCTAATCCCTTCTATATCTGATTCCCCTCTGATTCCAGCATCCTGTCTGATGCATGACTTGAAGCAAGATGGACACTTGGGTGAATGATGACTGAAATGCTGTATATGCCATAATTTGGTCCTAGAGTTTCCTCAGGGGACACTCACTCTAGAAAGAAGAAAAATCATCTGAATGAAAATTAAGCATCTTGTTATTCTACTTCAACATGAAGGGTAGCAGATTTCTGTGGACATATATTTGCATATCTTTTTCTTAAATAGGCAGGCCAATTTACATATATTTGTATGTTCCATTCAAAGACTCTTGTTTCGATATGTAAATTACTCAGCACATTGAGTTCTCCTTTCTTCTTTCCATTTTCTTCTCATTTTTCTGTTTCCTAGCCACACTTAAATATGTATATTTTATGCAAATTTTCTCCATGTTCCAATGGCGCTTTTTAATGGCACATATTAGTCTAAGAGTATTAAATATATAATTAAACATGCATTATCTGTGTATGTACATTATATATATCATGAGGTTTTATTCATCAAAGAAGGCACATTCTTGGGATTTCATATAAATTTTTCCTTATCTACCTCACTTCCAAGTACAAAATTTTTTTTTTAATATATATTTTTATTGTTATTTATGTCTTTTACATTTTGCATTCCCCTAGGGTAGCCCACCACCAATTCACCCGTGATCCATCTCCATGGTCCCTTGTGTTCTTTTCTATTCCATTTTGTGCCCTTTCCCTTCCCTCCCAAGTACAAAATTTTATATATTACTTTAGAATCCTCAGTCAAGTTTTCATGGCCCAATTCTAGCACTAACCAGCTGTACTACCGGGAAGAAGGTGTCACACCTTTGTGAATCACTGTTTCTCCTTCAATAAAATGAAAAGGCTGAGGTTCGGAGGCTACTCCCAGCTTAGAGATTTATCTACAAGTGCTTCTTGCACATCTCCCAGCTGGTGCCAACCTCTGGGAGATACTCACTTGCTCACGGGCACAACAGAATAGGAAGAGGAAAAAAAGGGGAAGATGGGCTGGTTGGACACGCAGGAAGAGAGATCAGTCTCAGAGCAGAATAAAAGAAGCAACTGAAGAAACACGAGGCCAGAGTGCTGAATTAGAGAAACTAAGGTCCCCTGGAACACATATTCCTGAAGAACACTGGGAACACTTTGCTTGTTCTGTTTTTATTCTCCTCACAGCTCTGTTCCTGAGTTCAATTGTGTCAAGCAGCAATGCTTTTCTTAGGGGATTCATACTGAGCAAACAAGAAACTCAAGAAACTCTTTCATTTCCCCAAAAAGTCCACTTGCAAGAAGTCTTCCTGGTGTCAAATTTGCCTTATTCTCAGGGACCAGAATGTTGCATAAACTGTCCCCAATCTCAGAAGTCAATGGCATAGAGATTGTAGAGGTTGACATCTACTTAAAGACATGTCATTCAAACAACATACTCTTTATACTCAAGTTGAGGGCACATCATGTATCCATCAATTCATTGGGTTCCCCAATCTTCGCTGAACTGCTATGGGCCAGGCCCAGTCACAGCAACACTAAGAATCCAAGATGTATCTGCTGGAGCAGCTCTCAGTCTACGGGATCTACACATACACCTAATGACTCCTTCATTATCTGCAATGAAGTTCATGTATAATAGAGCCTATGCACAAACAGAATTGTTAAATTCAATATTGTTCTCTGAGCACCAAACAAAAGAGAAGTGCATGAAGATGTAAGCAAGTAGTTAGGTACTGACCCTTCCTCACCATGAAAACAAAGAAGCAAGACAGCTTTGAGCTGATGATTATGCACATGTTCCCTTTGCTGGACATTTTAAAATAAGAGCCATTTAAAATCTAGGTCATGATAGGTGATACCAACGTCCTACCTTTGGAGTCTGTGACTGTTTTCTGGAAATTGGCAAGGAGGAGGAAGGTTCCAGATGGCATGAAGGATGCTGTTCTTGAGGCAGGGAGAGCATCCTAGATGATCCAGGTGGATCCAAGGTCATCACCAGGGTCCTGGTAAGTAGAGGAAAGTGAGGGTCAGAGCGACACAGCGTGAGAAAGACTCGGCTGACTCTCGCTGGTTTTGAGGATGGAAGAGGGCCGCTAGTCAAGGAGTACAGGCAGCCCCTGGAAGCTGAGGAGGAAAGGAAATGCACACTCCCCTCGAGGCTCCAGGAGGAATCTGACCCTGCCCACATCAGATGTTTGTCCTCTGTGACACGCCTTGCAGATATCTGACCTCCGGAACTATAAAATAATCCTGTCATCTTAATCCACCAAACTGGTCAACTAGGAGAGCCGTTACCATCCACTGTCCAGTGGCAAGGGAAGGCAGCTGCCACCGGGACCCAGAGACAGGAGCTGGGGCTGAAGGCAGCTGCAGAAAAAAGAAAATGCTGTAATCATTGCTTAGGAAAAAGCAGAGATCCTAAGCCCCGGCAGGAAGGACACAGGAAATAAGTATAACACAGCCATCTCCTCCTCTGCGCCTCCTGCCAACATCTCCCATGAAACCACGCTAGCCAGAAGCTGGAAGGAAAGAGCAAAGTTGATGTAAGCCACAGAAGTCAGTCTTCTGGCACAGAGAAGAGTTCTAGAGGAAGGCAGGACCTACCCAGAGTCAGCCTCTGGTCAGCTGCCAGCAAGAAGCTGAGGTCCTCAGGGCAACAGACCACGAGAGCAGAATGCCAGGCCGGCTCTGGTGCTGGACACAGTCGTCTCTCAGTTACTCAGTTACTCAGCCGAGAGAAACTTGTACTCGGTGAGTGATCTATGAGTCAGTCCATGTCCAATTTTTTGAATGGTTTTAAAACGTTCTGTGACATTCTAAGTGTCATTCAGAACCATACTGTGCGCTTGGGTGACCTCAGAGATGTCACAGGTCTTCTCCAACCTCCAGTCACATGATCCATGTAGTAGGGGTGATTGCTGTCTTCCCTTGCAGGCTGCAGTGCGAATCAGTGTGAACATGTACATGCACGAGGGCCGGCCATCTAGAAGATCCTCACTAACTTGTCATTCATTTCCCTTAGTGTTTTGTTAAACTGATGTATCAAAAAAAAAAATGCCTACATTGAGTACAGAAACATTCTCTGACATCATTTCAATGTATTATTTTCTTAGTGGAATATACAAATAGTACTACCAGCTTCTGGTTCCAAACTAACCTCATTCTTGTTCTGGCCTTCTCTTTCTTTTATAGCTTCTGTAGCACCAGCAAGGCACAGGGCTGGTTCTCTGTTGCTCCAGGCAGACGGGTAAAGGAGAGTTCTGGAGCCCTCGGTGCCTTTTTCAGGCTTTTAATGATCCTTCCACACCATTTGTAGAGAGGCAGCCAGGTGCAGGGCAGGCAGGGGCCAGGGGGCCAGGGGGCTGACAGGCTTCCTAGCCCGCAGTGAATCTTCACTCTGGGCTCTCTGGCGTCTCTCGTGGTCTCTCCTGCACGATCTTCTGCGCCACGCTCCACTCCCTGCTGCCGTGCTGCTGACTCTGCTCCTTTATGCTCGGCCTCCAGGCCCAGGTGCACCCACTCACCCACGCCCACACCCACTCCAGGTGCCCCCATCAGGCACGCATGTAGGACCACAGGGGTCCATCATAGATGCTGATGGAGGGAGGGCAGAAAAACCTGCTAACTTCACTCACCTTACAGCTTCTTAAACTGAGAACAAAAATGATTTTACTGAGTTCCAGTCATGCAGAGCGTGTAGGGTTCACACGATTTTCATGCTCATCACATGGGATGGAGACATGAGGGCAAATACTGTCTGACTGTTTCTGGCCCTTTTCTTCTCAAAGGAGCTTGTCTCAGAGCTTCCGTCCGCCAGGACCAGGGGTTACGGGCATGAGATGGGAGCCACTGCCCAGCTGTACTTGCCCAGCTCAGTGGCCACTGATCCCAGGGGCTGCCATGTATCTGCAAAATGGGGGTGATGGGAACTACCCCAGAGTGTGTGATGAGGGTTCACGTGGGGGTGCTCCGGAGCGCGAGAGCACTCAACGAGCTATCACAGTGGCACAGCAATGCTTGGGATTGGAGAGGTGAGGAGAGGAGAAGCAGCTCTGCCTGGAGTCTGTAACCAGCCAAGGCTGGGCTTCTTTTACCCTCTGGGCATCTTCACAAGCCCTTTCTGCAATTCTGCCATTTTAAAAACCTGCATGCCGGGTGTAAAGTCTGACTCCTACTGAAAAGTGAGAAAATCCCTCATTATGAGCGTCACAAGTTAACGTTAAAAATAACCTTGCCAGTCAGGCGCAGGAAAGGTTCTACAGGGAATCTTACACCCTCTACCCCCACCCCAAACACAAGTGCCATGCAAGGGGCAGGGCAGGCACCGGTCAGCTGTCCACAGGCTGCAGAATGGCTGGATGAGGCGCCTAGCGTGGCTGTGCCACCAACTGGATGGCTTAAAACAACAGATGTTTATTTTCTTGTGACTGCAGATCAGAAGTCCAAAATTAGGAGGCTTGCAGGAGGCGCTTCTTCTCAGGTTCTGGGAAGAAAGCTTCCTAGCTTCTGGAATTCCAAAATTCCCCCTGGGAATTCTCTGGCTTGTCCATGCTTCACCCCAATATCTGCGTCCATGTTTACATGGCTTCTCCCTGTACATTCCTGTGTGTTCACATGAGGACTTACAAGTGATGTCAGATTGAGAGTCTGCCCTAATCCCATATGACCTCATTTTAGCTAGTAGCTGCAAATCCCAAGTAAGGTCATGTGCTGAGGGTCCATGTGTTTATTAATTTCATTTCATTGTGGTAAGAATATTTAATATAACGGGGCCTCCCTGACGGTGCAATGGGTTAAGTCTCATCACTATGAAGCTATCCATAGCCACTGCAGCATGAGTTCGATCCCCAGCCAGGGAGATTCCCACATGGCGCAGCAGACCTCTCCTGTCTCCCCGTTGCTCCCCTCAGCAGTGTATTTCAGTCGATCTGCCTGTTCTGCTCCCCATTCTGTCTCTGGTGAATCCTCTCACCACCCCACACCTCTGGCCTACACCCTAGTTCTTATATGCATAAATAAATCTTTTTAAAAAAGAACATTGAATATATTGGATCTACGCCATAAGTAAAGTTTTTAAGTACAACTATTATTCACTGTTGGTCCACCATGGTCGATAGATCTCCAGAGCTTGTTTATCTTGTTCAACTAAAATTCATGACTGTTACATAGGAGCTGCCCACTTTATTCTCTTCACATTCCCTGCAACAAGCTCTCCCATTTATCATTCTCTGCAGTCTGAGGTACTTGACTATTTTAAATACCTCTTATCACGGAATCACGCACTAATTATCTTTCAGTAACTGACATATTTCACTTAATAGAATGTCCTCAGAGTTCATTCATATTGTCGCATGTTGCAGAAGTTTTCTCTCGTTTAAGGCTGAACTGTGTTCTCTTGTGTGTATATGTCAAGCTTTCCTTATCCATCCAGGACATTTTGGTTGTTTCCAGCAAGGTTCCATGACCTTGGACCAGATACTCTTCAACCCAGTGTCAGCTCAAGGTCCTACTCGAGAGTCAGACAGATTCCTACCCTTGCTGCGCCACCGCCCAGCTCCCGAACGCAGCCTCAGTGTCTGTGGGGGAGAGAGGGAATAATATACCCGTGGTGCCCTCTGAATTGTGGTGAGGATTCAATGATAGCAACAAAATCAGCAACGTGAAGGAGTAATCCAGTCAAGTTGTCCTGACCCCTTACTTGTGATCATCCATTATGCCTGCAGTCACTGTCGGAGGTAGCAGGGTTATTAACCCCATTTCCAGGCTGGGGAAGCTGAGGTGTGACAAAGTCACATGCATTTCAGAAAGTCCCACTGCTGCATTTAAATTCAGGAGTCTTGGGGCCTCTCCGGTGGCGCAGCGGTTGAGCGCTGCGCTGTGGAGCTGTCGGCAGCGGCGACGCAAGTTCGACGCCCGGCCGGGGAGATTCCCACATGGTGCGGCAGACCTCTCCTGCCTCGCCCGCTGCTCCCCTCAGCAGTGTATCTCTGATCTGCCTGTTCTGCTACCCACTCTGTCTCTGGTGAACCCTCTCGCCTCCCCACGCCTCTGGCCTGTACCCCAGCTTGTATGTATAAATAAAAAAAAAAAAATCTTTAAATTCAGGAGTCTTGCTTTCTTGAAAAAACAACAACAAAAAACCCTAGCGGCACATCTAAGCCCCTAGAAACTGTTCAGTTAGTGTATGTCAGGTCCTGTTCTTATTGGCGCCGGAGTGCATTTCCCCATCTCACATCCCTCCCAGTTAAGACGCTTGACATAGGCCCAATTCTGTCAATAACTGCAATCAACAGATGCTAACCGAACTCACCCATAAGAGGAACAGTGAGGACAGCTCTGAACAGTGGGTGGCGCTCACAGCCAACGTGTCGATAGAAGGCTGCGCTTTCTGACTCCACCCCCTGATGTCTTGCGGGGTTGATGGGAAATGGCTGTCATTTTTAGATTTAAACAGTCGAGGTAGATGCCATCTACACCCCAAAATGGGATATGCAAAATAAAGTGCACGTGAAGTTAAAAGTAATGGAAAGAAAATTGTATACTCTACTTAGCCCAAATATTTCTCACCCTTTGACTGCTGACATTTGAGACCAAATAATCCTTTATTGTCAGTGGCGGTCCTGCAAATTGTAGAATGCTCAGCAAAACCCCTGGGCTCTACCAGCATCTGCTGTCCCTGTTTTGAAAACCGGAAATGTCTCCAGTGTTAAACATCCCCAGAGAGGAGGTCCCACTCGAGAACCACTGATCTACAACAAGTTACTTAACTACTAATTAAAACAAGCTATTGAATTTCATCATTGGTAAGAAGGCATCAGCGAGAGGATCTTTTCTCAGTAGGATTTTATGAACTCACACATTAGAAATATGTAGAAAAGTTCCTACCTGAGAATAAGTGTTCAGTCCATCTAAGCAACTGATACTCTGTCAGTAGTAATGGTAGAAGTAATAGTGATAGTAAGGTATTAGGGGTGTCTTCTAACAGGTCCTACATTTTGGGCTTAGATCCAAATCCGTGAATTGCTTTTCCAAACAGGGGGAAATGTATTCTTTGATTCAATAGATACACAAGGCATTCTTACACTATGTCAAAGACTGAACCAGACTCTGGGAATAAAATAACAAATATGTGCAATAAGATTATAAAAAGTGAGAAAATAAAGGCAACAGAGAAAAAATACAAGCAGAGCGGTTGGGGAGAGACTGGGAATAATAGAAGGACAGTGGAATACAAAAAGATAAGGAGGTAGGTAGACAGACAGACCAACAGACTGAAGGAGGAGAGAAAACAAACAAGAGTCACAACTAACACCATGCATGGAGCAGGCATGCGAACTGTGTGCGGAGAATATCAAACAGCTTAAAGCACCTCAACTGTTTCAAAATGCCTAAGAATGCTGGAGAAAAAGCAAAAAATGTTCCTTTAAATGTCCAGGCTTTCAGGAAAGCAAAGAAGGGGATTTCTAAACTAGGAAAACCTCCACTAGGGTTCAAAATTTGTGCTTGAACAGATTCTTGGGCTTTGAGCTGCAAAAGGCGAAAAGTTCAGACTAAGTCACCTGCAAAGTCAAGATCTTTGAAAGATCACACCCCAGGTAAAGGTGCAAACTTGTAAAAACCACCCTCTCACCCAGATAGCCATATACTATCCAGCACCACACACACACATGCCATGAATAGTCCTGGACCGTGAGGAATTTTTTTTTAAAGATTTATTTATTTATGCATATAAGCTGGGGTACAGTCCAGAGGCGTGGGGCAGCAAGAGGCGTGGGGCAGAGACGGAGTGGGGAGCAGAACAGGCGGATCGATGGAAATACACTGCTGAGGGGAGCAGCAGGTGAGGCAGGAGAGGTCTGCTGCACCATGTGGGAATCTCCCCAGCAGAACATTGAACTCGCATCGCTGCTGCAGACAGTGCCACAGCGCA
The DNA here is from genome assembly GCA_004024925.1 of Scalopus aquaticus. Lineage (NCBI taxonomy): Eukaryota > Metazoa > Chordata > Mammalia > Eulipotyphla > Talpidae > Scalopus > Scalopus aquaticus. Next base: position 84,006 of record PVIJ01000261.1, read on the forward strand.
GAACTTAACTGCTGTGCCACCAGGGATGCCTTGAGAGGAATTTTTTAGGGGGCGTTGGCTGGGTAGGCAGCAGGGGTGAAGGTGTGCAATATCCCTAGACTCTAACAGCAGGTGTGAAGGGATTAGTTTATTGTTGTATTAGTATGTATCTTGGTGTTGTAATAGTTTAGTATTGTATTAGTATGTATCTTGGTGTTGTAATAGCTTAGTGTTGTATTACCCAGCCTAGATTGTGCTGCTGTAAGAAAACCCAAAAATCTCGGTGACTTCACATGATGAAAGTTCATCTCTCACGCTTGAAGAACTGGGCTTAGGCAAATCTTCTGGGTTCTGGAATCTCAATATGACCTTCTGTTGTATCAGGCAACCCCACACTGTCAAAGAAATGGGAGTCGTGGAGCAAGTTGTTATGGCAGGATGCTGCCGAGAAGATAAAACCTGGCCTTTTTATTGACTGAATGATTTTATAGAGTCCATTACTTGGGGCAGGAGAAAAAAGAGAAAAATGTTAGAAGGAAGCGAATGTCTGCCTAGGTTATCTAGGCTTTTTGGGGAGATGAGTCTGCAGATCCAGATTAGTTTTATGGCCCATGTTTGAAGATTGAAATTAAGCTTCCGTCCCCCAACTTGTGTTTCCTATCTTATTAATGAGGCATTCTGCAGATCAGTCTCTGGGATGCAAAGTTAAGTATCAGTTGGCATCTCCCCAGGTGTTCCTGGTCATGCCTTGAGACTATACTCATTGTCCAAAGGGATTAAGCATCCTGCTCTTGTTTAACTTGAGAGGAACCTTTGCAGGGACGGTGTTTGCATTCTTTAAGGCTTGACTGGCTTAAATTGATTGACTGGGCCAATTGGACTTTGTACTGGAAAGGCCAAACTGCATAGCCAGAATGGCGGCTTATGCAGTTGTTTCAGCCTAGAAGACCCAGAACCCTCTTCCATGAATCCCACTACAGGAGACAGGTAAGACCAACCTGAGAACTGTGCAGAGATTCTCACACTTTCAACCTTAAAGCCATGCAAGACTCTCCCCTTCTCATTTCATTGGTCAGAACTTGTCACGTGACCTTGACCTTGCCCAACAACAGGACAGCTTCATCTCCCCCAAACCCAGGGAGAAAAGAAAACTGAATATTGGAAGACACTGATTACGTGTCCCTCATCATTTCATAGAATCTTAATGTACCCTATTTTTCATGCCAGGCTAAAATAGGTGAAAGCTGCTTCATATTAATTAAATAAATAAATTTAGAACCCTTAATCCACCCCATTGTATTTTTCCCCAGTTCAAAAAATTTAGATTTCTCCAGATGACACTAATCCTGTACAGTGTACTCAACAGTTCACAAGACACTGTGATATACTATGTTACTTCATACTTGATACTTGTTTATCTAGCATTTATTTGGTGCAAAATATCATAGATAAAGTAGGAATTACTGCTTCTGTTTTGAATCCAAGTGATTGAAGACTCCTAGAAGTTAATTTACTGAAGATCCTAAAAATAGTAAAGGACAAAATAGATACTTCAATCTTAGTTTTCAACTTGAAGCTCAGGATTTCATATACCATGTTTTTACTCTCATAGTTCTAATTTGAAACTGCCCATGCAGCCAAATACTTATGCAAACAAATATGTCCATTTTTAAAAGGCCACTCTCCAAGCTGGACCCCTGGATTTTATTTATGTCTTCCTTTTTGTTTTGGTTTTCTAGACCTGACTATTTCTTCCCAATTTTAGTTAAACTTTACAGCCAGATTTGAATGTTTGCCTCTGACCCTGGAAAACTCCCAGTGTCCTTTGTTTGCCTAATTTAATGACTACATTTGATGCATCTTCTGAGAGTCTAGTAACCAGAAAAATGTCTCCTCTATCAGTCCTCTCCCACTTTTTGGAGTGGGGAGAATCGTTCATTCTTCCCATGTTCCAACTTAGAACTTGAGGTTCTACTGGAGATTCCTGAGACATTGAATATTGGCTATTATGATCGGCTATATAAACCAAACTGCTCTGATCAATCATAGGGATTCTGCAGAATTTTTTCGAACTACAGCAGAAAGAGATAAATGAGGAGGGGCGGAGAGGAGAGCAGCTTCTCTGTAGTCTCAGAGCAGTAAAGCAGAAATCCAAAGAAATGAGAACTAGAAATGCAAGAAGAAACAAAAGTAAGTGAGGGAAAGAGGCCTGTTGATAATCTCTGGTTCAAGTTCACCTTTTCTCTTTTTTAAGGGAATGTAACAAATTCCACAAGCCCATTGAAAGTAGATTTCTACGTGAGTGTCAAAAGGTGCAAACTTCTTAATTACCAAATAAAATCATGAGGGTGTCATTAAAGCATGGCGAGTATGTTAATAATACTATACTGCATATTTGAAAGTTACTGAGAGTAGATGTTAAAAGTTCTCATCACAAGAAAAAATATTTTTATAATTATGTAAGGAGACAGATGTTAGCTAGAATTATTATGTTGATCATTTGGCAAGCTATTAAAAACAGTAAATCTTATATTAAATATACCTGAAATTAATGTCAATTATACCTCAATTTAAAAAGAAAATTCAAAAGATTATAAACATTGAAAAAATACTCATCCTCAGTACTTACCAAAGAAATTCAAGCTTAAACCATAGTGAGATATTTTTTTTCTCCTTTTAGTGTTGGCCTGAGTGTGAGGAAACAAACACCCTCATCTACTGTTGGCAGAGACAGAAGTTGGAATGCAACTGGAGTGCAATTTGGCAATACATTTTAAGAGGCTTTCATCCAGAAATCCCAAATTGTAGAATTTTTATTGGAAGTAATTTATCTTTATAAAAATAATTGTGCTAGTTATAAATGTATAGGTGCAAGAATGTTCATGGAGTGTAAACAGGAATGCCCATGGATCATATTATCAAGGGTGTAGTCAAACAATTGGATGTACATCATTTGGTTTAAATGCTTGCAGTTACAGATGACAAAATTTGAATATCAACACACTTAGGCAGAATAAGTACATTTATTATTTATATAATCCAAAAATTTCAGGAATAGATTTAACTTCAGGCACCCATGAATGTGGACTCAATTAATTCAATAAGGATTCATTGTTTACCTGTGGCATACAGGGTAGTGAATAGGTTCTTGAAACGCTTTCATGAACATGGAATGAAATGGACAAAGATCCCAAAGAATTTGCGTTTTATAGTAGGTGATGGAGGGAAATGAACAGACCATGAGCAACAAAGATACCAATAAAGTAAATTATGCAGGTTGAAATGATTAGTGCTATTGGAAAAAAAGATCGAGTAGAACATATGCATAGGATGATGAGGGCTACATAAGTTTCGGTATTTAAAAGAAATAAGTTGATGAATGGATGCTTAGAGAAGATGAGCTTAAGCAAAGACTTGAAGGAGGTAGAGGAGTTATTCGAGGGAAAACACCACTCCTGGTCAAGCCAACACCTTGGCTTTAAGGTTCCAGTGATGTGAAGGGACCAGCTCTAACTTACATTGTCTGCAGGCAATGGAAGCACACATTCTGCTTCCACTCCCTTTGCAAAGAGCACATGATGGGTTCACTTCTCAGGGTCACACAAGGTCCACTGTCATGCTCGAGGCAGATGAAATCATTCTGATTTTGTACTTCATGCCATGTGTATACCTGTGGTGGTCCCTAAGGTGGCCTCTGCAACAGAGTAAAACCAGGGCATGTGGACAAAGAGGCAAAGTCAATATTTGAGAAGCAGGGTCCTAGATGACTGAGAGAAATGGATATTTGTGGCCATCTCAGGAATTTCTTTTCCCCTCAAAATTGGAGTCAGAGATGCCAAGAGTTATAAGAGGCAATCTTTTTTTAGACTTGTCACTATCTTTTGCAAATCCATGGCTTTGTGTGAATCCTAGGACTTTTTCATCATTTTATAAATTTTTTACTTATTTATTAATGGTATCATTTTACTGAGGAAATATTGATTGACAACACTACATATGGTTCAGAAGTACAGGTACACACCTCTCCAGATGTATGTTACCGCACCACACCTGGCAATTCCACTCCTCGGTATCTACCCAAAGAACACATATCACTAATTCAAAGGGATCCATGCACTCCTGTGTTCACTACAGCACTATTTATAATAGCCAAGTCACGGAAGCAACCTAAGTGCTCAAGGACAGATGAGTGGATAGGAAGATTTGGCTATTCACAAGGGAATCCTACTCAGGGCCAGCCAAGTCAAAATGGACAAAGAACAAATCACTTTCTAAAATTTGTTTTCTGCTCACAGTGTTTGGGGTATGATTTCTGGGGTTAGGCCATTCAATTCTTCCGCGTTACTCGGAGCTCTGGCTGGATGCAGTGCCAGAGTTCAGTGTGGCCCCAATAGGGCCACCATGTCATAGTGACACCTGCAGAGAAAGGACAAGACTGAGCCTAGAGCCCCAGACAGGCAGCACCTAGGACCACGTGGACTCCTTTCATCCCACCCCCTGGAGTCATCTTATAGGGTAGCTGAGCGCTAGTATGTTCCTCTTTTGAGGTTGTCTGACCCTTCCATAAATCTTTTCAATCTCTTCCATGCTAATCTCTCAAAAATATGGCTGGTGCCTCCCTGTTGCCCTATCCTCTGCCTCCACGCAGCAGTTCTCTGCCATTTGACTTCCTGTCACCTAGGACTGCATGATCTTTTCCCCACTAGACAGCAATATTCTCTCTTGCCAATAACTGGAAGGCACAGAGCATTACCAAATGTGAACAAGTAATTCCCCTTTCTGTGCCTCATGTCCTCACCTGCAAAGTGGATGGTGGATGGCGTGAGATAACTGCCAGGATCCCCGCTAGCATCACCACTGTGAGCTTCGAGATCTTTCAGCAGACTCCCCATGTAATCAAGACTTTTGTTTTTCCACCATCTGGTTTCTGAGGTTGGTTTACACATGGCTATTCCTCCCCATACTCCCTTACTACACTGAAAAATACCAAATAATAACAATAATAATAACTACTATTGATTGGGGGCTGCATATGAATGCACCTTGAACTGTGCAAAGCACAGCAATAGACTAACTCTCATCTTTGCAGCACCTTGCAATTTGCATAGTACTAATTCCGTTCTATGGATGATGGAGCGTGGAGGGGAGAGGTCCGATGGCACTCCCTAAGACACCAGGCTACTGAGGGCTGGCACCATGCTTCAAACCCAGGTCCACTAAGAAGTGGACCTACCGCCCGGTCAAGAGTTCTTTCTCAAAGACAGACTAAGGCCACTGCATGTTGGTACTTCCTGCCCCTAGGATAGCTCCTGGGACAAAATGAAGGTGAAATGATTAATTAATTAATTAATTAATTGGATAATTAATTAATTAAAACCATCATTTTGTCCCTCTGGAAATTATCAGGAGAACTGAATACCTAGGCATGCCTCTACCCCTTACTCCATTGCTTCTTAGAGAACAGGTCCCAAGTGCATTTCCAAAAGACCTTGCTGACAATGGAGGAGAGAGTGAACAAAACAAAGGTAAACACATAAACGATAACCAACAGCATCTCAATTTTATAGTTTGGACGGTGAGTTTTTTAATCAAATTATTTATTTTCTTACATTGTTGTTCATTTCTGTACAGTATTTGATCTCTCTCCTCAGGTGCAGTCCCCATAGTTCTCACACCACCCCAGTCCCTTGTACTCTTCCCTTCCCTGCTTTGACCCCTCTCCTACCCCTCCACAGTTGGATGCTTCAGGTCTACAGTCAGTTTGCAAGTGTTGTCTTTTTCCTGATCTTTGTTCCTGGCCCATCTCTAAGTGAAACCACCCAATTTTTAACTTTTTCCTTCTGACTTACTTCACTTAGCATAATCCCTTCCAGCTCCGTCCATGTTGCCACACATGGCATGAGTTTATCCTTCTTGATCACTGAGTAGTATTCCATTGTGTAAATAACACCACATCTTCTTGATCCAGTCATCTATTTTGAGACATTTGGGTTGTTTCCATATCTTAGCTATTGTAAGTAGTGCTGCAGTAAACATAAGGGTGCAGGTTTCCTTTCAAATTGGTGTTTCCTGAGGAACTTTGCCTGGATCTATAAAACACAGGAGTCAGATGAGATGGTGACTGCACAGTTTGCATGAATGTAGGTAAGACTCAAACTCATCACATCCTCGCCCTCATCTTCACAAAGGCAGAAAGCAATTTGCCTTCTTCCCCAGGTTGTTATGTAAGCCAGTGAGAGTTTTCTTTATAAACAAACTATAAATCACTTTTAACAAGGACCATTCTTATTACCACAATAGGAAATTGTGAAAGAACTAATGAGTGCAGGCAACGCAGTGCAGAATTTCACTGCAACAAGAAATGTGATACTATTATTTAGAGCAGTGATGTTACTGGTAGAGAAAACCTTGTTAAAATTTCTTATAACATATAATTATGATAAGAAAAGATGAAATAGAAAGTAATGTGGAAGATATTAAATATCTTTTTTTAATATCTTCTTATTTGGTGGAACATCCAAATAAAATCCCATCAAAATTCTAATAGGCAGCTTAAATTGCTCTCTGACAATAATTTTTATTTCATAGTGAATTGTATGCTTGAACTGGCCATGCTCAATTTCTGATTGATACTTTTTAATGAGACTTTTTTCAGTTTGAATAGTCAGCACCACTAAAGCTGTGCCAGTGACTGATCAAATACTGAAAGATCATACCTTTCAATTTTTGCAACATTTGCAACCATTCAAAATTTGCAACAGTCGAAATTAAATTTACAGAATCTGAAAGATCCTTCTCTTCTTGCATTGACAGAAGTGTGAACAGTATTGAGAAATTTCTTGTGGTAATATGAACAGATTTCAAGTACAATCAAACATTTGCATATCATTTCAAAGCAGTGGAGAAGTTCTCATTTGAGAACACAGTTGAATTACCAAGACTGCTATCCTCTACACCAAGTTTGGATTGAAAGACATAAAGCAACAATCGCTGAGCCTCGTGTCAACAGCAAATAGAGCAGAGGTATCAGGAATTTGTGGAAACAGACTGGCGCTGCAGAAGCCCCGCCCCTAGTTGTGGCCACTCCTACCTGCAGGTCTGCAAGGACACCTGAGATGTAAATTCTCCTTTAATTCTACAAATATCTGGTCCACAAAGGGCAGCAAAGTGCTGGGGATTGAGACACCGTGGCCATGTTGCATTTTCAACAGAAGAAGAAACAGACGTTGTCGCTTATTCTCAATAGTGGCTTCCTGACATAGATAACTAAATTCCTCTCCAGCTGTTATTTATTTATTTATTTTTTTTGCCCCACTACAGATACATACCTCTCCCTTCATCCCCCCAGAAAGCAATCAAAACTGTAAAGGTCAACAAAATTCTATTGAAAATAGGTGTAACAAAAGAAGTAAAACTAAGGACAAAACGTTAGCCCAGGCCGGGAGCTCAGGACTCGTGGATAAATGAGTGTCCCTGGAATCCAGTCTCAAACTTGCAGAAATGTTCTTTGGACCAAGCTTTCCTTCATCAAGTGTTGATCTTCAACCCCATTTCCCCCAGAAGAAATAATTCCCTTCTCGATCAGGCCAGAATAGTCTTGCAAAGATTTAACTTGACTTTATCACACAGAGCTACACCTCACCTGCTGAGCTCTCCACTCCAGAGTAATAGGAATCAGCTTTAACTTGGCAGTCAAAGAAATCCTTTTTAAGTGTCTCTATCCTTAATAAGAGTGAGGGAGGAAAAGAGGAAGAAAGGAGGAAAGAATAAGAAGCGTCAGAGAAAGAAAAAAAAGAAAAGAAACGAAGGGAGTGAGGGAGGGAGAAAGGGAAGATGAAAGGAGGGAAGGAGGCAAAGAACAGAGGGAGGGCTTCACTGTCCCCCCAAAACGAAATCTGTCAAGAAGCCGCAGGCAGTTTCCATTACAGAAAGGATGCTCCCCTGGGCCAGGACTTCCCATGTTCCACCTGTACCTCTCAGGTATCTTTTGGGAAAAATAGTAGGATATTGTTATTCCCAACCTGCAGGTGAGGACATTGAGAGAAGGGAAAATTAAGTTACACGGCTAAAGCAATAGAACTTCCATTTGAAGCTGATCTACTTCTCTGTAGACTCCCATCTTTTCACTCATCCCTGAGAAAAAAATGCTGCTAATCGACCGACCAAGAAACACTTTCTAGCAGCTCCCACTTTAACTTTAGACTTAGTGCAGAGTGTTTTTAAGCAGAGCTCAGTATCGCTTTAACGGATCATCCCACTTGAATATACGTAAAAAGAAAATGTAAGTGACATATACCAGGACATCCATCCTGAAGGGCCCAAGGGGGGTACTCTTTGGATAGCTTTTCAACTCAGAGTCATCCGTGTTCGTATTTCCCAGAAAATATTATCTTGATGCCTTCAAGGGCATCTGTGAGGCTTGACTTCATTTCTGAAAAGAAATGTCGCCTTAACATTCAACTCAGGCTCTGCCTGGACACCCCCAGCTGTGGCAAGGGAAGATTGTGCAGGCCACGTGGAGGGGAGAGAATGCCAAAGGCGGCTGTGTGGTTCTTTGTCAATTTAGGGCCAGGGATAAATGAACTTCCCATGTTTCCACCCCCCACTCAGGAACGCAGCCCCCTACAGGTCCTCTCAGATAAACTCAAGTGGGGTCTTACTTAGGCTCCCGGAATATGGAGAATCGTGACCAAATCCTGCCCTGCAGCCAGGCAGGAAATGAAACCAAAGAAAGAAGCTTTATTGGAGGATGGCCTCCTTCCGGTCCCTGATCCCCCTTGTCTAGACACTGTTTATCAGCAGCACCCCTGCAGTTGGAAGGGGTGCACTCCAGTCTGATTAATCCCTCTGACTAGCAGTGTGCCCTATTGTTAAAGAGTAACCATGGCTTTAATGAAGACAAAGGGCACCGAAGTCCCCTCTGTTGTAACTCAGGCTGTTGGGTCTCTCCCTCCCTGCTGTCTCCTCCTAGCCCCCACTCATTGTGAATCATACCTCCGGGGGACTTAATGCCAAATATTTGAAATTCAAAGCCTCTGCTAATACAGGTCCCATTCTGGAGTCAGATAAACCGCTGGTGAGCTCGAGGGGCCTCAGTCTCCTCATCTGCACTATGGGCGCATCCTCTCTCCCAGGCTCTTGCCTTTCTCAGTCTCACTTCTGTTCTTCCTCCCTTCACTCCTTTTATTTGTTATTTTCAAAAACCTCTTACTACCTTTCCTCCTTCCTCTTCCCTCCCCTTCCTCCTTCATCATTCCTTCCTCCCTGCCCCCCTTCCTTTCTTCCTTCTCCTATTTCCTACTGTGTTTCCATTCTCACTCTTTTCTCCTTTTACAGGCTGTCTCTTTTTCTCACCCTCTCGCTCTAACCACCTGAAGTCTTCACAACACAGTAGATATAGCGTGTAAAGTAGCAAAGTGGATAAAGGTGTTTGTTGCTTGTTATTGGATTAAGACTATATATCTCACACCTTCTTGGCTGGTGAGGGGTACACAATGAACAGGAGATTGAAGCAGCCAGGAGGAGTAGAAAGGAGCAGCTTCTCCCATTGGATCTCTCCTATTTCACTCCTTGTTGTATCACTATAGAGAAATAGATTGACTAATGGTGATACTTGGGGAGTTTCAAATAGTTGAGCACTCTCGATAGGTGTCAGGGACATACATGATCTTGAGCGAACTGTTAGTAATCCAGAGGGCTTCTTGTTTTTCTTCTGTTTGTTTGTTTGAATTTTTCATTGCTTATGTTTTAACCTACTTTAACTGTTACCTGGAAATTAGTCACTTCTCTCTGCATGACTCATAACCCCAAGTCATTTTCTCTTGTCACAGCAATGGGGTATGAAGGAATGAACTAGATACACCAATCTTGTTTCTCATGTCACCGCTTCCCAACAATTTTATTGTCGTTATCCAGTTGTGGTCAATGGCATCTAAGTCTGCTAAAGAGTTGGTTTGGGGGAGAAAACTTTTGTTTTTCTTACCAGGAGAAAAAAAAATATCTACATGAATGAGCCTGGCAGGCATAGCTCTACCCTCATATTTTTCTAGTTTTGAATGCAGATGTGACGACTGGACCTACAGTAGCCCTCTTATGACCATGAGGATGAGGAGAATTTCTACCCCAACATCTTTGAGATTCTGACTTAATGCTTGCAGCCACCTACCTTGAGATAAAGTCCTTCCTGATCCCTAATCCACATGTCTAGACACAGTTTATATAATATTCTACTTAAGTTGAATACTTAGGTATTGAATTGACTGAATTGTGCCCCCACCCCCTCCAAATTCATATATTAAAGCCCTCCCCAGCATTTAGTGGTGGGGCCAGTGGGAAGTAGAGTTAGAGGAGGTTGTAAGGCTGGGGTTCTCATAGTGGGGTTAGTGACTTTATAAGAGGAGAGCAGATCACACACAACAGCCCGGGAAGCTAGTCCCAGCAGGAGTAGAATCAGTCAGTACCTTGAGCTTGGACTTTCCAGCTTCCAGAACTGTGAGAAATGAATATAGGTTATTTATTCTCAAGCCATCCATTCTATGATATTTTGTTATGGAAGCCTCGCAGACTAATACAGATGTACTTATAGCTAGAAATATTACTAATCAATACCTTTCTGACCTTTGGAAAAAATTAGAGTGCTACAGTTCAGGTGTGAGTAGTAGAGTTATTTTCGATGTATGAAAATGCATTCAGGCACCTTCTTGGGGTTGTTACCAAGTAGCACTAAGCCTGGTACATATTAGGTGACCTAAACACTTAGTCTCATTTTCCTTGGGAGGGATAACTCAATGAAGAAGTGTCCCTATAGTACCCAACAAAATATTCTACAGATTCTCTTACCAGTTGCTCTGCTCTAGCACATGGTAAGTATGGATTATCTCCTTCTTAGCTAATTTTGATTCTGATTCTTCTATATCAGAGTCACTAGCCAGATAATTACCAAAGCTGGGTCACTATTCACTCATTTATTCAAAAACTGTTTGCTAAGCTTCTACTATAAGCCAAGCACTGGGGAGAGAGTCCTGAATAAGACTTACCCTCAAAGAACTTACATTCTACTCAGAGAAGTAGAAAACAAGTAAACAAACACCTGAAACTATGATTATTGCAGATGGTAAAATGTCCTGTATAGGAAATTAATAGTTGTTTTTGGTTGAAAAATTCTGGAGGCCAGTACCTTGAGTAGGATCACGCTGGGTCAGGGTCACTCCTCTGAGGAGGTGGCATCTGAGTGAGATTGGAATGAAGCAGGCAAGCAATGATCCGGAAAGGCACTCTAGACAGAGGGAACTCTGAGCTCTAGTGAAGACCAGCTAGTCCTCTTTACCTTTCTTTCTTAGCTAATAATTGAGCTTCAGTGTTAATTTGTCTTTCAAGGGTTGGTGCAAACACTTCCTCCTGGTACCTTCACAGCATACATCCATGTGTTCTATCAATTAACTAATGAATTAATTGCAGGAAGTGTGGAATATTCTTAAGTACAATAAGAAGCTAGAAAAGGACTATAAACAAGAAAGTGATATTATCTCATTTACATCCCACATCACTCAAGGCTTCATTAAAATAAAAATTACCACTGGAACCACATCAAATTTCTCTTTTCCATGTCTTTTGACTTAAAATGAAGAAACACTTTCCTGCCTCTTCCAACCAATAGGCTGCTAAAATTTCTAGCTGTTGTTGTTTTTGCTCTACTTGTGCTTTGTTCTAAGAAATATAGTTTGACTGAGACAGATAATGTATCAGTTCTCTATTGCTGCATAACAAATAGCTCCAAAGCTTATGAGCTTGAAACAATAACTACTTATTATCTCACAATGTATGCAAGTCAAAGTTCAAGAGCAACTTAGGTGGTGATTGTGATTCAGGGTGTCACAGGAGATTGCAGTCAAATTCTCAGCAGGAGCTGCATTTTCTGAAAGGTTGACAGGGACAATTCACTTCCAAGAAAGCACCTTCCAGTGGCTAAAGGCATGAGGCATTAATTGCCTATTAGCTGTAGGGAGGAGACACCACATGGACTTCTCTACATGGCAGCCTAGATATTCTCAAGATATGGTGCTTGGCTTCCCCAAGAGAAGACAGTCCAAGGAAGAAGCCAAATGTCTTTTATTATCTAGCCTAACATGTGACATATCACCATTTCTGTGGCACTCTATTGCTCACTCAGACTATTTTTTTATTTTAAATAAATGTTATGAGTTCACATTGGATTTAACATTATATGCATTTTCAGTGTACAGCATTATAATTTGAAATCTGTTTATGCTACATCATGATCAGCACCAAAAGTCTAGTTTCCATCTATCGCTACACCATTAGCCCCTTTACCCATTTCACCCATCTCCAATTCCCTTCCCACTCTAGCACCCACCAATCTATTGTCTGTATCTAAGAATCTGTCTTTGTTTTATTTGTTCATTTGTTTCTCTATGTTTCCACATATAAGTGAAATCATATGTCATTTGTCTTTCTCTATCTGACTTATTTTATTCAGCATATTACCCTCAATGTCCATCCATATTGTCATAGATGTCAAAATTATATCTTTTTATGGCTGAGTAGTATTCTATTATGTATACAGCACAACTTATTAATCCACTTTTCTGTCAATAGGCACTTAGGCTGTTTCCCTTAGTAAGTAATCATAAATAGTGCTGCAGTAAACATATATCCTTTCAAATTAGTGTTTTTGCACTCTTTGGGTAAATACCTTGGAGTGGAACTGCTGGATCACATTGTAGATCTTTTTTAATGTTTTGAGAAGCCTCTATTCCTGTTTTTCCACAGGGGCTGGACTAGTCTGCATTCCCACCAATAATGAACAAGGGTCCCTTTTTTCTCCACACCCTTGACAAAGTTTCTGTATTTTGGTTGTTGTTTTTCTGTATTTTTTATTTCTTCTTTTTTTTTTTTTTGAAATGTGCCATTCTCATGGAAGTGAGGTGGTATCTCATTGTGGTTTTGATTTGCATTTCCCTGATAATAAGTGATAATGCGTCTTGTTTGGAGAAGTAACTATTAAACTCTCTTGAACATTTTTGACTGGGTTATTTGATTTGTTTTTGTTGAATTATGCGAATTCCTTGGAGATCTTGGATCTAGCCCCTTGCTAGATGTATGAACCACTCTTTTTGGGTTTGTCCACTTTTTATAGCCAAATACATTTCTAACTTATGGAGGCTTCTAACCCAGTTGTGAGACCCAGGGAAAGTTTCTCAGGAAAGTGACATTCAAGACAAGAGCACAAGGATGGGTAGGAAGAAGCCTACATGCAAAGGATACAGCAAATCCATAGATTCAGAGAGAAAAGAGAGCAAGATCCATTTGGGGAACTAAAATGAAATTGAATGCCACTGTAAGACTGAGCACAAGATGGTTAGTAATAAGAGAGGACACTGGAGAAAGAAGTAATAATCACCTTGGAGATATTTGTCTTGGATTTTAAGGCATATGCAGGAAAAGCAGAATTATTGAAATATTTGAAGCAAATGAATTAATTCACTGACTTGTGGGAAGGGTGGTGAGGAGTTTCTTTGGTAGTTATGAAGCTTCATTTATGTAAGATGGGAAGGGGGAGTTGGGATATTTTGCACCAGAGTGTGCATATGACTGAAGATATTGTACTAAAAACCTGGAAATTGCTGGGAAGGTGAATTTTATGTTATGTTGTTTTTTTCTTCAGTGAAAAGAGTCACATGATCATATTTTTAATTTGGGGTGATCACAGCAGCTGGAGAGAGAGGCTGCAGGCCATGACTAGAGAGAGAAGTTCAGTCTGGTGAAATCCTCTAGGTGAGAGAGGATGATAACCAGAAATAAGAGAACAACAGCAGAGGTGGAGAATAGAAGGAAGTTGTGATCTGTTTTGTCAGTAGTTAACAGGTCTTGTTTATTGACTAGGTAAGGGAGACAGGGTCTCAGATGCTGAGCATTAGCAATGTGATGTGTGATGCTCTGTACCAGGTGCTGTACATGAATTACCTTTAGTCATCACAAAACCTGGCAAAGCTGCTATTTCCCCCCATAGTGCAAAAGTTCTAAAGTGTTAAGTAACTTGATCAAAGTCACAGAGCTAGCATTTTGCAAATTCAGAACTCAAAAATAAGTTTTACCGACTACAAAATCAACTGATTTCATTAAACCATGGTTTCAAGTAAACATAATTTTTAATAATTAAAGAGCTAGGATAAGCCAATCACTTCCAAGTGGTGTTGTTACTACAATATACATAAAACAGTCCACTTTAAAATTGCACCTGATAAATTGTGTGTGTGTGTGTGTGTGTGTGTGCGTGTGTGTAGCTGATGCTACCAAATAAATTTGGTTTCTGATTGGATAATCAGAGTTCAGATATCAAATCGGACACTGAAAAATATCATGTTTGACTAATCTTTATGTTTTGTGAATTTCAGATGACGTAAGACCAAAAGTTTAATAGGGCATTTTTCAGAAATTTTATCAAATTCTTTCTGTTCTTGACTTCTAGGAGGAAGAATTTGGATCTTAAAGGATATCTTTGTATAGAGTAGCAAGACATAAGTATCCTTATGATTTTATTCTTCTTATTTTTAGTAATTTATTCTCTAAATATTCATGTGACCCACTAAATGGATCTCACAATCTATAGTTTGGTTAAAACACATAGCAAGAAAGAAAAACTCACTGGTTGGGAGGAGGGTGGAAATCCACACATTTTGCAGATATGGGTCATATTTTGAGGTATCTATTTGTGGACTTTTTGTGTGCTTCTTTTTCCTTCCTTCATTAAAGCTTTCTACACAGCGCTTCCAGAAAGGAGAAACAAAAAGCAAAGGTAATTGTTCCATCGCTTATATTTACAAAAGGATAATCCCCAAAGAGATCTTAAATGTTTTAGAGGAACAAGGAGTAATAAAGTGTGGGGAGGACTGGGAGAAGACAGGAAAGTCTTGGAAGAAACATAAAGCAAGGATTCTCACCAGACTAAATGAGGTAATCCCAAGCCGGGGCAGGCAGAGAGAGGGAAAAAACAAAACAAAACAGACAGACATGTGTCCTAAATGATGCCTCTGTGGTAGTGCTCTAGAGGGGGCCAGCATCCTAAAAGAAGGTACACCTGGGACCACAGGCAGACCTATTATTAGCATTATCGAGGGTCACCTGGGGACCCCAGACTATTAAGGGGTGCATATGCTAAAGGCTTTCAGCCATCTGTGTGCACAAAGGCAAAAGCAGCAGACTCTTGGTGTGAAAGATCTTTGAGAGAAGAAAGAATATTCCTAATAATAGCTACCCATTAAAACCTCCTAAATTACCCATCCCCTTATGGGCAAATGCCACGCCAATGGCCACACCAGAGCTGCCAAGGGAGGAAAGTTTGCCACAAGTCTAAGGTACCTTCTGGAGGGGCACAGCCAGAAGGGGTTTATGCAGCTTTTAGAGGTTGAGAGGAAGGAGATCCCACATCAAGATAACAGCCTCCCTTATCTCTCCCTGCCAGTTCCCACCAAGCCCCCTTCCCAGCACCAGCAGGGTACAAGTCAGCCACAGAAAACAAGATCTGCAACCCACCTGCCCTCTGTGTTCCGCAGCTCACCTGGCCGCTCAGCTCCACCCACCCAGGAGCTCCCAAAAAAGTCGGGCTCCGGACACAGGGGGCGCTGCAGGCAGAGGTGTGTGTGCCGCTCCAGTCCCTGAAAGGGGATGATGCAGATTTCCCTGTTCCCAAGGGACCAAGGGACCGGCCGAGTAGGACTAAAGAATTATCCCCGCCCCCCCCACACCCCCTTCCCCAGGGAGCTTCCCACATAGCCAGCAGACCTCTCATGCCTCACCTGCTGCTCCCCTCAGCAGTGTACTTCAGTAGGTCCACCCGCCTGTTCTGCTCCCCACTCCGTCTCTGGTGAATCCTCTCACCTGCTGCACCTCTGGCCTACCCCAGTTCTTGTATGCATAAATAAATAAATCTTAAAAAAAAATGATGGACTCAGAGGTGCCCTTATGGATACTCCACTAAGCCCATGGGGGCGTCCCTACCCCACTTTCCCCCGCACACCCCTGACTCCTGGGCACTGCATAAGAGCCTAGGGCTAAGACAGCTTCCTAGGCTTGGGAAGGCTTTCCTGAAAGCCTCGGGAAGGATGTAAGTTAAATGTCACCCACGAGATGAAAACAGAAATATATGATTTTCTAAAGGAACAAGATGTTTCTCTGGAACAGAATGGACTGAGATCTAGATATGCAACTACATAACTACTTGTGAATACACCATATTGCAATATTATCTATAAATTTTTAGCCTACATATTTTACATAGACCCCAAAGGTCAACAGAGAGAGGGGCCAGCAAGAGGGTAAAATATTTTAAAAATAAGAAGTTTTGTGGTATTGAAACAACACAATGATCTTCCCCAAGTCTACATATTTGTGTCAAATTAAATCAACATCTGGCAGGGAAGGGAGGGCTGTGTGTGTGTGTGTGTGTGTGTGTGTGTGCGCACAAACAGTCTTAAAGCATGGTCAAAGGCCTGGTGACCTGGGTAAGCTACCTGGAAACCATCTTATTTTTATCCTTTCATTATTTCTTTATTTAGTTAGTCTCTTAATTATTTCTCCAGTGGGCTCTGTGTGTATGTGTGTGTGTGTGTGTGTGTGTGTGTGTGTGTGTGTGTGTGTTCCTTTGTGATTTTAGTAAGTGAGGACTTAAGTGATATCACAGTAAGAGCGTATCCTAGTTAAACAAGAGACAAGCGAATCATCTTCTGGGATGAACAAAAACAAATGTCTAATGCCTCTCTCTCAAAGATGTCTTCCTATGGCAGCCTGGCTTGATGAATTTTGCCTTTCTTGCCTCAGAATTGTTTTACCACTGATGAGATGCTCTTCTCCTCCCAGGCATCAGCATCTAATTTAAGTTAGTTCCTGTGAAGATCCAAAATATATACAAAGATTTTTTTTCCCATCTTGCATTTTACAAGGCAGGGAAAACAAGCTAGGCGCCCATAGCTGTCTGTCCACCGCGTTTCGCTCTGCCTTCGAGATGAAATGTGAGTACAAAGTTCTTAATTCATGGGCCGCTTCATAGAGGAGCCCAACTTATTCAAGTTCTCTCAAAGGGGCCTCCCTGGTAGCCTAGGAGTTAAGTCTCAGCTCTATTATCACTTTGGCCTGAGTTCGATCCCTGCCAAGAGCTAACCCACCTATGGTGCAGCAGACCGCTCCTGTCTTAGACACTGCTTGCCTCAGCAGTATATTTCAGTAGATCTTCTCTTCTGCTCCCCACTCTGTCTCTAGTGAATCCTTTTGCCTGTGGAACCTCTGACCTACACCCCAGTTCTTCTATACAAAAATAAATAAATAAATAAAATCTTAAAAAAAAAGTTCTCTCAAAGCACTTGATGCCTTGATATTTCCTAAGAGCAGCACTTTGAGGCAAAGCAGCAGGCTTTTACCCCCCAGCTTAATTGAGAAGTAATTGGGCATAAAAACTACCTATATTTAAGGTGGACAGCTTGATATCTTGATATACACTTAACTAAGCACCACCATCCAGCTAATCAATATAGCGACCATCTCATGCAATTACATCTCTTTTTTCTTCTTCTTCTTCTTTTTTTTTATTTTGTGGTGAGAGCATTTAAGATCTAGCCTCTAAGCCAGTTGCATCTCCTTTTCCTTTAAGGATTTCCAGCCTCAGAAGTTGCTTATTTCCAACACCCTCCTTCTCAGCAGAAACAGGAGCTCTCTGGTGTTAAGTCCCCTTCCTGGACTGAGTCCATCTTTTTTCTTTTACATGTGAATATTTTATATGTTGTTCAGTCAGTGTCAAAGTTTCTATGGGTATTTTGCAAAGGACACAGTTCTTATAAAATTCAAGCTCAGATGTTAAGATAGTTAACCTAGGAAGTCAAACACGCATCAGAGGAAAACAAATGTCCTTTTCTGAAACATTCTACTCTAAATGTGGCCAGGGGTCTGCAGCATCATTAAACAACTATGCTATTTTCCAGGGGGGCAAAAAGATGTTTCCCATCTGCTACCACCACCCAAATGAAATAAAGTAGACAGAATCAATTAATTAAATTCATATGTGAAAATCTGTTTTATCACAAACTGCAGTGTCCATGGCTTGAACTGAGCAGAAACTAATTTACCTTCTAGCCAAAGAAGGATGAATTCTGCTGCCTTCGTGTGTCACTCAGAGTCATCCTACCAGACCTCTCAGAGCTTAAAGACTCCAGAAGTCTCTTAATTTGCATTTGGAAAGTCAAAATGTATCTAACATTTTCATGTCCATCAGTCTTATTTAATATAGGTCAACATTTTGGACAGCTTGTCACATTTCTTAAGCTTTTGGCTTTACACAACTTAAATTTGGTTGCTGTAATTTTGCGATCTCTTAACCCTGAGATCCTGGGAAAGTTGGGAAGCCACATGAAGCCTCGACATCCTAGCCAGTAAAAAGAGATTAATAAAAAAAAAATAGAGAAGTCTCTAGCTCAGAGGGTTGCTGGGATGGTTAAGTGAGATGATACTCAGGGTCTGAAGGGAGGTACATTTGATAAATCACTCAGAGCTTCTCGTTACCTCTATGTTCACTCTCGGGTCTAGAAACTGGGGATATGGGATTAGAGAAAATCCATTCTTCCCTTCAAGGAGTTCAGTGCTTTGTGGAGAGAAGTGAGAGGTAAATGAGCAAGAAAATGGGCCCCAACCCACCCCTGTAGTAAGGGTCATAGCAGAAGTACCCATCACAGACTGTTGGACCAAAGAGAATGAAATCATCAATTCACACTGGGACATCACACGATGCACAGACCACATTGCTCAGGCATTGAAGGATGGGGTGGGTTGTGTTTTGAGGGAGGATTACGGAAGGGAACTCCAAGACGAGAGGGCTTGCACAAAAAGACACTGCCTTGGCAAAATACTGCCCCTATATCACAGCAGAGACCCCACCATTAAAGGATGCTGGCAATTGGGACTCCCTGGTGGCGCAAAGGGTTAAGTCTCATCACTATGAAGCTATCTGCAGCCACTCAGCAGGCGTTTGATCCCCAGCCAGGGAGCTGACCCACATGGCATAGCAGACCTCTCCTGTCTCCCCGCTGCTCCCCTCAGCAGTGGATTTCAGTAGAGCTGCCTGTTCTGCTTCCCCACTCTGTCTCTGGTGAATCTTCTCATCCCCTGCACCTCTGGCCTACACCCCAGTTCTTGTATGCATAAATAAATAAATCTTTACAATTTTTTAAAAAAATAAAGTACGGGGGGAATTAATGAAAGCTGAAGACGTGGCTCGCCATAGCCTCAAAGCAGCGTGCAGACTTCTATTCTAAGTGAAAATCCTTGATGCTTTGCATATTCCTAAAAGCTTCTCCATCTTTATGCTGGACCAATGCTGTCACTCTAAAAGGAATGCTTCTTTTGCTTGAGTGGCAGCGTGTCTTCCCAGCAAGAATATGATTTGAATCTAGTTGGGTCATTCATTCCTTTACCTTAAAACAACGTGTCCCATCCCCTTCCAGCAAAGACCAGTTCCCAGGAGTGAGGCCACCAGATGCCATGGTTCCTCCCTGATGCATTAGTTTCCATCTTGAAGTTCATGGAGTTCTTTGAGTTTCTTTCTGTAGCAAGCTATGATCATTCATCAGGCTGACTCATTTTATCTTATTGGGTCCAATCTCTCCCTCCTTGGCATGCCTCCTTTAGCTGCTGAATAAATCATCCTAGTATGTCCAGGAGGAAGATTTTCATAGGAAAGTTCCATATGCATTCAACCTCTCATTTATTCAGGATGAGCTCTCAGGCTCCCAAGGAGAAAGAATTGAGAAAATAAAGAGGTGTATTCCACTGCCAAGTTTACTAATATGGTCATTAGCACAGATGACTTCGGGCTATGGCTGCAGAGAGAGGACACAGCCCCCCATGCTTCCTGGCAGGTCTGCAGGACCAATTCTCCCTCGCCCCACCCCAGGCCCTGTTTGGGGTCCCTCCTTGAGCCAAGATGCTTGTGATCCACCCCAGAGATTCTGGAGAGAGGCAGCTGGCTAGGCAGATGAGTCCAAGGAATGTAGGAAAGAAGAAGCAAGAAGCAAATCTGTCTCAGGGATGTAATTCCTGGAATTATTTCTTTAAAGTCTACGTAACTGCAAAACTGAGCTTTTTTAGTGTGCTTCATCCTTAACTTCTAACCCCATGGGATAAACCAGCTGCTCTGGGAGATCTTTATGGATAACAAATTAATTCATCTACAAATTGGGTTAAAAATAGAATTGGCCTTCTTTCTATTTCATAGTGAGTGATTAATTTGGTTGTCTGTCTTGAGGGGTGGTAGAAAACAACTCCAAAGGACTGGGATTAAAAGACTCATTTCCAGGGAGGTATCATATTCCACAAACGGTCTTGTTCAGGGATCCAGGAATTGTTAGAGGCATCTCCCCTCTTCTAGGAGTCTCTGCAAAGCATTTGGCCTGATCTGGGTTTACAGCAAAATCCAAGTGCGAAGGAAAGAAATAATTTAAAAGGAAAGAATTAAGTCGTTGTTTCTGGGGCACACCGCGGACTCTGCCCCGGAGAGGTGTGTGTGGCTGGGCAGGGGACACCCACAGCTATTCTAACGCAGGCAAAGGGAAAGAAGATTCTCCGCAGGGGAGATCGCCTGCTCCGGAGCTGCTCAGGGGCAAGCACAGCGACCATTTGGGCTTCCGAGGGACGCCACCCGGAGCCGCGAAAGCGCCCAGGGTCTGACGTCATGGGCCATCAGCTGACTGCTCAGGGCCCGCTCTGCCCGCTGCAGGCGCATTCGCGGTGGCGGAAGTGGCAGACCGCGGCTCCGCCACCCGCAGCCGGGCTTGGGGCTGAGGCGGCCGCATCGCCCTGCGGGCCCCGCACCCAGAGTCCCCAGCTGCGCCCCGCCGGGGCGCGGACAGCACGCCCCAACCCGGCTGCGCCTCGGTGCGCCCAGAGCGCTGCCAGGGGCTTTGTCCGCAGTCGCGCGGCGCTGCCCGGCGGGCGGGAAATCCGGCTCCAGCGGGCGGCGGGAAATGCCCTCCCCACGCCCTCCTCTCAGCCCCTGCTCCAAACTGGGGGGGACTTGGTGTGCGAGTGCGCAGGGGGAGCTCCCCTTTCAACCCACCCACCTCGGGACTGGTGTAGTAGAAAGACTCCCGAGGAATCAGCCCGCCTCTAGAATGCGGCTCTCGGAGGCATTTTGCTTTTAGACCTTAAGTTGACTTTGCCAAAAGCCGCCCGGGCGGGGAGGGCTGGAAGGAGACCCTCCCGCCCGTCGCGCCGGGCTCTCGGCGTCCGTGGGCCAAGCGGCCTACGAGTCCTAGTTTGGCACCTGCAGGGACGAGAGCCGGAGCCCGAAAAGGAGCAGCGGAGGGAACGGCCAGCGCGGCCCGCTGGAGCGCTGGCTCTTCGCGCCGGGGAAGGACCCGTGTTCCCGCCTCAGCCCGCAGTCGCCCTCTCCCTCGCCGCTCTGCGCGCCGCTGCCTTCAAGATCTGGGGCGTCCTGGCCAGGTCTGCGTGCCAAGTCCCTGCCACCGACTCCGCCCCACCCCCATTCCGGGGGCGTGGCTTGGCAGGAAGGCGGGTTCCAGTCGTCGCGGGGGTCTGACCCATCTGACAGGTCTCCAAATTCCTCCCGATCGCCTGATGCCCGCAGCGCGCTTCGGAGCGCCGGGGCGGCGAGCGGCGCTTCCCCGGATCCGAAGGTGTTTGGGTCGCGACCTCCCCGCGGCCGCCCTCTCACCCAAACCTCACACCCGCCGCACCCCCCGAGCTTCGGTCCTTAGCCTCAGGGATTCGCTCGGGGGCTTCGCTTCGTTCTCAGAGCTGCAGGCTTTGGAGCCCTCCCCACTTTTTCCTGCGCCCGCCTCCCGCTCCTCGCAGCTGCGGGCCGAGAGGACTCCAAAGAGCAAAGTGAAAGGGATGAGAATTGCGGGCGACGACCCCTCCGAACCACAGCTGGAAGCGTGGACCTCGTCTCATCGCCGCGACTGGGACCCCGAGACTCTTTCCCTTCCCCAAGGGCCGCGTCGGGTCAGAGCCTGCGCTGCGCCCCTCATCCTCGCTCAGGAAGCGGCGACAGCCCGAGAGGAGCCGAGGGGGCAGCCTCAGCACACCCCTCCTCCAAATTAACTGTTTGGTGACTTGTGGGCGCTAAGACTACCCCCTCCCCAGCGCTCCCGCGGGGCGCCCGCCAGCTCACCGTCCCCCCTCCCCCTTCCCTGCCCCCGCCCCCAGCTCCGCCCCGGCTCCCCATCCCGGCGCTATGGAGTTCTCAGAAGGGCTCTGCTCCAGCCACAGCCGCTAACTTCGCACCCGTCCCCGCCGCCGGTCACCCTCGGCCAGCCCTGCAGCCGCGAGTCGTGGGCGTCCCGGGCCAGCGCCGCAGCCAGGACCCGCCCGGAGCGCAGCGGGAGCACAGCGCCCAGCCGCCCGGGCGCCTCCTGGGGAGCAAAGGCTGCGCCGCGACGCTGAGCGGGGAGCCAGCCCGGAAGCCTGAGCCGCGAAGGGGCTGCGCGGCCCCGAGCGCCGCGGCTTCTGCGGACACACGGCCGGGCTGCCGCGCACCCTCGCCGCGCGGCTTGGCGGGAGCGCGGCGCGCAAGGGCGCGGGGGTCTGCGGCAGTCTCGAGGCGCCCTTTGCCCCCGGGCGCACTATGACCTGACGCGCCCGGGCCTCCTGCCCTGGGCTCCCGCCACCGCGCGGCGGGGCGCGGAAGGGCTCGCCGCAGACCTGCTCCCAGGCCGCCTGCGGGTCTTGGGGAGCCCCCTCCCCCCGCTGCCTCCCCCAGGTTCTGCGCCTCCCTCCCTGCGGCCCGGCGCCATGGAGCTCTCCGATGTGCGCTGCCTTAGCGGCGGCGAGGAACTCTACACCATCCACCCGACGCCCCCGGCCGGCGACGGCGGGAGCGGCTCCCGGCCTCAGCGGCTGCTGTGGCAGACGGCGGTGCGGCACATCACCGAGCAGCGTTTCATTCACGGGCACCGGGGCAGCGGCGGCGGCGGGAGCGCAGGCTCCGGCAAAGCCTCGGACCCTGCAGGCGGCGGCCCCAACCACCATGCACCGCAGTTGTCGGGCGACGCGGCGCTGCCCCTGTACTCGCTGGGCCCGGGCGAGCGAGCGCACAGCACCGGCGGCACCAAAGTCTTTCCAGAACGCAGCGGCAGCGGCAGCGGCAGCGGCAGCGGGGGCGGGGGCGACCTGGGCTTCCTGCACCTCGATTGCGCCCCCAGCAACTCGGATTTCTTCCTCAACGGGGGCTATAGCTACCGAGGGGTCATTTTCCCCACACTGCGCAACTCCTTCAAGTCCCGGGATCTGGAGCGCCTCTACCAGCGCTACTTCCTGGGCCAGAGGCGCAAATCAGAGGTGGTGATGAACGTGCTGGATGTGCTGACCAAACTCACCCTCCTGGTTCTCCACCTGAGCCTGGCCTCGGCCCCCATGGACCCGCTCAAGGGCATCCTGCTGGGCTTCTTCACCGGCATCGAGGTGGTGATCTGCGCCCTGGTGGTGGTCAGGAAGGACACCACCTCGCACACGTACCTGCAGTACAGCGGCGTGGTCACCTGGGTGGCTATGACCGCCCAGATCCTGGCCGCGGGCCTCGGCTACGGGCTCCTGGGCGACGGCATCGGCGTGGGCTACGTGCTCTTCACGCTCTTCGCCACCTACAGCATGCTGCCCCTGCCGCTCACCTGGGCCATCCTGGCGGGCCTGGGCACCTCGCTGCTGCAGGTGGCCCTCCAAGCGCTCATCCCCCGCCTGGCGGTGATTTCCATCAACCAGGTAAGCCTTTCCTGCTTTTCTCCCCCCGCCCCGTACTGCCCCGGGTTATCGAAAAGTGGCTTTTTGAGGGGCACGGTTGCCCCACTCACTGCGTCCCCTCCCCCAGCGGGCCAGGAGGTCTGAGTGTCAGAGGGTTGGTATCTCTTGCCTCTCAGAGGAACTGGAAACTAATGACCTCTGAAGTTCCACTAACTCTCACCCGAGTCTACTTTGATTCCCTGAGCTGACATCAGCTAAGAAAGTCTTCTTTCTGCTTCTCCACCTCCCTGGGGAACTTTAATCCTCCGAACAGGAGACAGAAGAAGTTCCCTGGTTTAGAAGGTGACCGATTCCTTGACAACGCTACTCATAAAAGTCACAGCAGAGTGTCCTAAGAGACTCTGGGATTCTGAGTTGGGTCTGTATCGCTCTGTGCCACAAATCCTAATTCTCAAATGCGTCGATATCGATTTGCCACATATTAATTGCCAGTGCTGGGTAGCGTACCTGTGTAACCCAGTCCCATAGACAATCCTATGGCACATGTTGTATCTGGGACTCTTTACTGCCTCGGGCAGCCAAGATGATGTATGTTCTTATTACCGGATCCAAAGAAACTTAGGGCTTGGATCTAGCAACAGGAATTGGGGCTGCTGGTGGGGATGTACTTGACAAAGAATGCAAGTTTTGCTTCATTGAAAAGGTCATGTAGATAGTTTGAAATATTCAGGTGGAACCTGACTCTCTAGGTCTGGCTCTCTCCCCCTTTCTTTCTATCTCTCACCATTAAATATGGATGTGTTTATGTGAACAAAGTCACCATTGTTTGTGAATGACAAGGTAGACAACGACTGTATTGTTTCAATCCATTAAAATTAAGAGGTAATTAATGGCCTGGCACTTTCTCTGTCAAATGTCTGGTGGGTAACAGTGGGGTGAATTTGGGAGCTTCTCAATAAAACAAGAGAACTGTCACAGCTGAAGTGGTTGCAAAGAGAAGGCTGATGTGAGGGCTGCTTTGTGGTTTTCTTCTGCCCCAGGCTCTGGACCATTTTTGCTCTAGTGGAAGCTTAGAAACTCCTATTCCTTGTGGTCAGGTTGATGAGAAGGTTCTCAGAATAAACAGGTACAGTGCCTCCAAAAATTGCTATGAGTTTTCAAGCTCCAGCACCGTTAGCTCTCTTTCCCCGTCATTGGCCTTCTGGGTTACCAGTTGATTTGGGATTCTCTCTCTTTGATGGTTTTATATCATTTGCTCAGCTTACTTATCTGGTTGGCTGCTTTTACGGTGCTTTTTGAAGTCTCCCTGGCAGAGCAAAGAGCATATAAAGCACATGGCTGTGATCAGGAGACATGAAATGGGGAGATGAGAGCCCGAGTAAGGACTGACCAGCTGAACTTTTCCTTAATAGAGATAATGATGAATATTTTCTCAAACTCGCAATGAACCTTTAATACCCACCTATGATAAAAGCTTAGTCCGGGGTTGTATTGAATTATCAT
The DNA here is from genome assembly GCA_004024925.1 of Scalopus aquaticus. Taxonomy (NCBI): domain Eukaryota; kingdom Metazoa; phylum Chordata; class Mammalia; order Eulipotyphla; family Talpidae; genus Scalopus; species Scalopus aquaticus. The sequence goes on from PVIJ01000261.1 coordinate 109,245, forward strand.
TAGTTGTGTTTCTTAATTCTGTTTACATGTGGATCTGAACCCCAATGCGGTCTAAATCTCTCCCCTTCTTCCCAGAGATCTCATTCTTTTTTCTCGCATTATGTACCTAGATCTCTTCTTCCCTCCCTTGTTCCTCTTCCTTTCCCCCCTCACCCTCTTCCTTTTCCATCACCTTCTCCTTCCCCCTTCCTGTTTTTCACAACGAGTTGTTTTCCCCAATATCTCCTAGCTATTTGATTATTTATATATAATTCCATTTATTACAACCTGCTGCTTTTCATGCATCATCTTTATACACATTACTAAAAGATTTCATCAAGTAAGTTTGGGATAGTATTTAGAATAACACATCCTAAGTGGCAAATGATGACTATTTTCAAAATTCTAAGTATAGAGACACTTTTCTTGCCAAATGAATCCAGAAAGTAAATCTTGGCTCCATATTTGTTTTATACTCTACTCAAATACTACCAGATGGGAGAAGATTAAAAATAACCCCAAAATGTCTTCCCACTCCCACCCCATCATAAACAATCCTTCTCTGTAAAAAAACCACGGTCCTGGTACATATAAGCCAAGCTCATTCAGCTTTCGGTTTGGGTAGGAATTACAGGTGAAGCACGGTTTCCTAACTCCAGTCACCTTTTACAGGCAGAAGGAACAACAGGAGCGCTCTCCTCTTCTCTAGGTGCTGAAAGGGCCTTTGTGGCTTTGGCTACAAAACGTTTTCCTTTGGCGCCCTCTAGAGGTTAAAATTTCTTTCCTGGACCTTGCAGATGGAAGAGGTGAATTAATCGCTTTCTTTTTTTTAATCTGTGATTTTTGGATAGACACTGTTTCGTTTTCCCTGTTTGGTAATAGACAAGGTATGCTTACAGCCTGCTAAAGATCCCTCATCACAACTATGATAAAAGTCTGAATCCTTCCTACTGGCTACTCCATCCTTTATATGCTGTTTCTCTGATTATAAATTCCCTTTTCTCCTGAGGCTTCAAATGCACTCTCCATTTTTCTCTCTTTCTTATATCCCAAGGTTTTTCCCACCAGCTAGACTTTACACTCTCTACCTAGATCAATTTCTCCCAGGTCTTCACATGACTGACATATTCTCATTACTTCAGACCTAGTTCAAATGCCATTTCCTGCGTAGGAAATTGCCCCTTACTCCCTCCAGAGCTCACACACTGCCTGAAATCACCCTACTTGTTTATGTTTACTGTGCTTCCTCTGCCCACACACCCTCAAAAGAATATAAATACCACATAGGGGCAAAAATGTTGTCTATAGCATTTCTCACTAAGCACCCTGAAAATTGCCAGGCACACAGTAGTTATTTAATAAACAGACAGACCCTGAATAAACAAGACTATGAATTCCATCAGTGATATTATAAATGATCCAAGACCCCTGACATTGTGTTGCTAAAGGCTACACTCTACTCTCTCTCGCTCTCTCTCTCTCCCCTCCCCTCCCCCCATACACACACACACACACACACACACACACACACCCTGACATCCACATCATATATGTGTAAGGCAGTCTTTCACAAGTAAACATCTTTTGGAAAAATGAAAGCATGATAATAACCCTTTACATCTGTACAATATTTTACATGTACCTAAGTGCCTATACATATATTCTCATACCCAACAGCTACTAACATGGGATCATGCTTTGTGTTCATTTCAGAGAACTGACAGATTCTTAGAAACTTTAAAGGGACCTCCCAATAATGATGAGCTTGAGAAGTGGACCCAAACCCTCTCCTGAGGCCAGTCCTTCTTTGGAAACTTTTCAGGGGTTATCCTTCCAAACACGTAAGCGTGTGGATTGGTTCAAGAGCAAGGAGTACCTGTTTCACTACTCAAGAGAGTAATACCCCATATCATAACATTTAATGAAAGGAAAATCATGTGAGAAAAATGACTCATTTGCCATAAATCGACTCTTTGTCACTAGCTTATGATCTTGCACAGCAGGACACAAATTTGTCAACCAAAGGCCATAAACACGGTAATATCATCTTCTCTACATTAATCCCAGTTCTCATTAAGAGGATGGCTCTCATTGAACTTAACATTTTCACGAAGCAGGCGGCTGGCATGAGAGCGTCGCATGCACACACCTCTGCAGCTGTTTCACTTCCTGGAAATGCCATTCCCGAGAGTAACAAATGAGCCGTGATCACCTCCCCTTAGTTCACACCAAGAGTCTGTTTCTTCTCCTCCCTTCCCGAAGGAAGTGGGGGCTTGGGCATGACAGGACAGGACCAGAGTGGCACCCCCCGCACACCCCTGCCTGGAGAGACGAAGCCCATGTTCATTTCACTCATCCTGTGTTTGCCTCTGTGCCAGCAAGATGGAGCCCAAACCACCGCCTGGGAGCTTCCCTGCCATCGGCAGAAAGATGGTTTATGTTTTCACACAGAGCAGATACCCTAAAGTCATGGACTTCCCAGCCCAATGCACAGGGGCGGTCCAGGGCAGATGTGACCTCTCTAGATTCTATAGGTTCAAAGGGGCATTCGCAATGCCAAGAAACCTCCAGAAGTTTCAAAGACCCCTTCAAAGGGCACCCTTTTTTTTCACCCCGACAAAGCTCAGCTGTAGGTACTCTAGGGCTCTCGTTACCTGCTCCTGGGGATGCCTCACCCGATTCAAATTAAATCAACTTCACGTATGGGAATCAAACGGGATAGTCATGCCCTTGCCTCTGTCCTCTCTGTGACACAGCTTTCCCCCACATCTTATACAAATCGTTTACTCTGCTAGTTAATGTAGCCATCTGAAAATTCATTCCAAATGACATTATAGGTATAAATAAAATATGAATGATAAGGTGATATTTGCTAGGGCGTTTTCTAGGGTAGAGAAATTCTAAGCACTGTTGCTGTGATTGGCATTTTGCTCTATTTTAATTGCTGGTGACAATAATTTAAGCTCCCTTACATTTGAAACTCATCTTATTCTTCAGCTCATTAGTGAGAAGATGGCGAAAACCATTCAGTTATTGGAAAACTGAGAGGCAGCAATATTTAACTAGAAAGACTGCTGCATTATGCTTCCCTCTTGGGGGTTCTAAAATGTTATGGCTAGTGGCTAATTAGTCTTCTATACCACTTGGGGAGGTAGATAAGCACAAGTGTCAACGTGGAGATGATTTCTCCAAGATAACTCTACCAGCAACAGTAGCCAGGAATGCAAATCCAGCCTAGTTAGTGTTCAAGGTCACACTGTAAGACTTGAATTTCCCGTGCAACATTTTCTTCCTTGTTTTATACCCCTCCCATCAAACAGTGGAGACCAGAGCCAGAAAATAATGAAATTGCGATCATTAAACTTGACTGATAATGAGGGTCTTTTACTATTTGGCCTTTAAAAAATCCTTTGGTAGCTGGGGGGATGGGGGGAGGAGAAAAGCCTTGTTTGTGCTTGGTGGAGATAGTGCTGACTAGTAAGAGCAGGAAGGCATCAGGAGAGAGGCAGTCTTAGTGTGTGGCTGAAATATGCATTTCTGATCATTTAAATGAAGGATTGACTTCATAGTCAAAGATAAAGTGAATATAATGGAATTGCCAACATCTCTCCTCCGTCTGTCAAATTTAAGCATAAGTGCAAGATAGTATATGTTCTTTGTCTAAGTCGGCTCACTCCAATGAAAGAGAATTGCAGGACGAGTTAATGTACAGCAAATGGCATGTCATTTAAATCGCTCCGATTTGGTAGTTGATATCAAGATGCTCACTTCAAAACACACAAATATCCATTACCTGAGTGTGACTGGCTCCCATCTAATGCACCTCACTAGCATGGCGTGTGAGTTTTAAAACCCCCCTTCATTGCTGTACATTTTCCTTTAGTAAATTCATATAGGCTTAAAAATATTATTGCAGTGTCCCTGCATGT
>PVIJ01000261.1:113252-331590 GCA_004024925.1 Scalopus aquaticus
CTCCCTCCCTTCTTTCTTTCCTCTCTCCTTTCTATTCTTTTCTTTTTTGTGTAATTAATTGTAAGCTTTGCAGAGGCTATTTTTAATGTCTACTGCAATAACCAATCAAATCCATCAGCTCTGGCCTGTAGACACCTTTGTCCTGGAGTTACAAACGGACTTGGTTTCTTTGTATTTAGAGAGGGTTATAAAACAATTGTGTGGTGTATGCTTTGAAAGATTGAATTCTGAATTTGTTTTCCTTCATATCCGGTAATGTCTCCTGACCGGTGTCCGTGGTCAGAGCATAATTATATTAGGACCGGAAAGACCAGGAGGTCGTTGTTTTGGCAGCTGCTGTCACCTCAAGCTAAGTATACATGCTTTCGTCATATCTACACCTTGGTGATTGATGGCGTTTCAGAGCGCATCAAAAATGAAGTGAAACCAAGCATAAAAAGGAGAGATTAAAGAAAAGTTTCCCCCAAATTCAGTGCTGCCAGCCACGTGTAATCAAAGGACACTACTACAGGCATGCTGATGTGACATTTCACTGTTGTATAAATATTTCTTAAGATGCTAATTTATGCATTTCACAAGTGTCTGAGTTGATCCTACATGTGGTTATTTTCAGAGCCTAGGAGACACTGGCAACACGCATTTCAAACCTTTCGTCTTGCCAACAAATGGGCACGGTATTGATTCTCTGAGACACCAGCAACTCCAGAAGATACAATTGGATAGCTTATCAGCTCACTTGACATATTGCTTTTGAAGCACGCTCTTTGCTTTCTCCAAACTGGAATTCAAGGTACCAGATACTGCAGGCTGCCGAATTCCTGTGATTGACAGATGGATCCGAACCTCCCTTAGCAGGGGCACGGTTCTGTAAATCAGGTCTTGCCCAGCATTCTCTGGGGGGCTGAGTAGAAGAATGCTGCTTCCCCCAGGCAGCCACAGCAGAGCAGTGGAACCTGCCCTGTGCTTCCCCAGGAAATGTAATTGGATTTACACACTCAAATTATATCATGTTTTGTTTATGAAGGACTATTTTAAGAAGTCAGGTCACTTAAGCAGCACTTGGGAAGCCAGCTTTTCTCACTGCAAGATTTTTCACAGTCAGCCCTGCAGGGTATCGGGAGAATGCAGAGAAGATTAATTAACTGTTGAGGTGCCAGACTTTTCAAGGGAGTCAGGCCACATTTTAGCAGAAATAAAATGTATTCTGCCAGTCAGCATGACCACGTCCCCCACTAGTGAGGAGGGCCTCTAACTCAGTGTGTTGTCAGACAAATCTGCAGTTTCTTGCTTCTGTGCTGTCGGCCCTGAACTCTGGGCACCTATGTGATTTGATACTGAATTTCATTTAACAAGATCCTTTTAGACAGATTATTTTCACAGGTGCCATGCTTTGCACATTCATTAGTTACTAGGTTTTCTGGCCCCTCCACCCCACATCCCGTCCTAGATGCCTAAAGTCAGGTGTTACTAATTGCCAAATAATTTTGAAGCACAAAACTCTCCTGAATCAGGAAGTGATAAAATTATTCAAATGGAAAGTATGGGCTAGAAGTGAAATTAAATCTAATATATTAATGCTTTGAAATTTTTTCCATGGAGTAATTTTTTTAAATTGCCATCTTCACACCAGTATAAAATGTTCACAGGAAGCCAGAGCTCTAACCACTTCATTCTGTAAACAATACATTCCAGACCCATGTCAGCCCCCATTCCAGTGGAGTGGAGTAAACCATAGCAGAACCTTTTCTTCTTTCTTGGTGATTATATGCTGAATACACATGATTGCTTATGAGATAGAGACGACGAAGGATTAAGGAATGCATAATCAAAAATATGTTATTTCTTTAACTCAGAAGAAGAAATGCAGCATAAAAAATTAACATAATAGGACCGAGAAAATAAGAACAGGGGGAGGTCTGGGAAGAGAAGGGATGGAGCAGAGATTTGATGAGTGTCCTCAATATTTGGGGTGCTGCCCTAACGGGATAGACTGGGGCAGAATAAAGATGGATGAATGTCACTAGTGCAAGAGAGATTTCAGTTCACCTAAAGGCGAGGCTTTGGAACAAACAGACCCACGCAGAGGACTGCTATTTGGAGTGAAGAGCTTCCTGCCAGGGATACTTCAAAGGAAAACTGGAGTGTCATCTGCTGGGGACAGTCTTCGGGAGATTCCCCTATGGAGAGGCTTTTGTCCTCAAGGTCAGCTGCAAGCCGAGGCTGCCTATTCAAGCCATTATCATGTCCACTTTGCAGACAGGAATAAAGATAAGGGCAAAGGATGAGAGGCCAGGAGACACAAGTGCATTTGCCAAGTGGGCTCGTTGCCTTTCGGGAGTGACTGGCAGAGCCCTACCCAGTGGTATCTGCTTATATTTCAGGGACCAGAATTCTGCTCCTCCACTCCATCGGCAAAAAGATGGCAAACATAGATGAAATGTTACTGCCCCTCAGAAAGTCAGGGTTACAGTAGGAAGAAGGGGAGAGTGAAGGTTGAATAGGTAAATCGTGCAGCAAATTTGCTGACCCCTGTGGGCTGGGGTTCTAGGCTCTGTGGCACAGCTGTCTGCTCAGCACACAAGGCTGTGGCTAGAATGAGGCTGACACTGGAATGGATTTGGGGAAGGGGGCTGTGACTCTGGTGCAGGGGCGGGGAGCTTTGTACCTGGCTCTTAAAACACATCTCAAACATTCAGGAAATAGCTGACACAAATGCAAGCCACGGGCTTTGTTTTACTACATGCCTTGAACGCATGAAAATCAAAGCTGCAATGGGTTTCTTTCAGGAGTCGCGTGAAAGGAAAGGTCAGACTCTAGAAGAAATTATAGATGAGTATGGATCTTCCTTCCTAGACGAGAGTGTGAAGGGACCCTGGGGACTGGCCAAGAGGCCGCGTATTTAGCCAGCACATTATCACCAGCTGAGTGCACCCCGCTCCTGATGACTGGAAGACAAGGCACGAGGGAGCATCCGCCTCATGTTGGAAAAGGTCAGGCTGGTCTACAGGGCTAGGGCCCCCAAGTAGTCTGTGTTCGCACGGCCCCAGCTCAACATGGAGCAGCTGCCTGGGTCTCCAGGTAACTCGGTGTCATACAAGGGTGGCTAGATCAAGCTTAGGCGAGGCTCAGCCCTTCCTTGGTTCCCTGCTACCTCACGCAGGCTCCCCTACCAGAGCAAGGTCATATGGCCCTCTGTGTCCAGCAGGCTGGGGCCCCGTGAGGTTGAGGGCTGTGTTCCCTCATCTCGTGTCCTCACCACTGGCACATGGCCGTTCTGGATCCTGCACTATGGAATGAATGAATGAATGAATGAATGAATATTACACGACCATCTCCAACCTCCTGACCACTCCCAACATCTACAGGATCACACCACAGGGAGGAGTCATCCACAGGGAGGGGAAACCAACGAGAGAAGTCCGTTTCTCTGTCCAGGCAAAAATATACCAAAAGTTAGCCCAGGAAGGGCCTCCCTGGTGGCACAGGGGTTAAGTGCTGTGCTGTGGAGCTGTCAGCAGCAAGTTCGACGCCCGGCTGGGGAGATTCCCACCTGGCGCAGCAGACCTCTCCTGTCTCGCCCACTGCTCCCCTCAGCAGTGTATTTCTGTTGATCTGCCTGTTCTGCTCCCCACTCTGTCTCTGGTGAACCCTCTCACTGCCCCACACCTCTGGCCTGCACCCCAGCTTGTATGTAAAAATAAATAAATCTAAAAAAAATGTTAGCCCAGGAAGTGCTTGGGGAAAAAGCCCCAAGCTGAGTTTTTTGCTCCCCACGTGTTAAAGACATTGCTGTTGATAACATGAAGAAGAAAAGCAAGCAGTTATGCAGATCATTTAAGCACACACACACACACACACACACACACACACACACACACACACAGAGAGAGAGAGATAAAGGGAAAAAAATGTTAATGACCTAAATTTCCCATAGGTGTCTGTTACTTATTCCTGAAAATTTTAAAACCAATAGGGCCCATGACACAAAATCCAGTCGAGGTATTAACACGGGGTCACCCTGGTTGGCATCGTCCTGGGTTCTCAGCACCCTGGCCCTGGCACCAATCCCAGCACGTGACTCAGGCCTGCATGCTTGGTGCTCTGTGCTGAGCCAGCTCTTCGGCCACCTGCTGGTCACAGGTGACTGTTCATCCTCTGACTTCACACAGGTGCAGATGCAGGCAAGAGGTGCTTGCAACTGCACCCAAATTCCTGCACTCCCCACCAGCAGGGCTGGGCTGCTCACCCCTAAGAGGACACTGGTCACTGTGCTGAGCATAGTAACTGGGTAGACAGTTAGACCAGTGCCTCTCCCAGCCTGAGACCGATCATATAGAGCCCCTTCTGTCCCCTAACTAGACCCCCTTATCTGTACACTGCCGAAAAAACAAAAGAAAGTCTGCTTTTAGATATTAAAACCAATGCAATTAACTCTAAGTCTTCATGAAGGCCAAAAAATGTTTGACCTTTTGTTTTCAGTTCTGGGAAGCACTGTCCCCGCTGGTTCACTTTTATACTGTCCATTAGTTCAAGAAACAAAACCAAAATCAGCAAGAGCAGGCTTGTTTTCTCCCAAGGTCAAAGTCCACTCTGGCCATTCCTACAGACCTGTGAGGATGGACTCAGGGGCAGTTACCCTTCTTTAGGACATAGGACTTTTGTCTTCTTCCAATGGATAATGACATCACAAACAGCACTTGGGGCCTGCCCAAGCCTTTCAGCCAGGGAGGAACTGTGGATTATGCCAATGGACACTTAGAGATATTTTTGAAGCCGTGTAAGTACATTTCCTTAAAAATATAGAAGCCACAAATTCTCATCCTATTTTTGCCATGAATTTTTTTTCCAGTAACTTTGGCCAAATGGCTTTGGCTTCTTCAGATGTGAGGATCTTTACGTCTGAAAGGGTTTGTGAGTTGTGAAAAGAACACAGGGCTAGGAAGGATTTCCCAGCCTCCCAGACGGGCTGGTGCGTCTCCCCTAACACAGAGCTGTGTTAGGGGAACACAGCCAGTGCTGCCCAGCCGCCCTGCTGCACACTTCGCTGTCTGTCTCTCCTGCCCACCGGCCCCCAAAGGCAGCGTCACCGCCTGAGTCTCGGTTGTGTTCCATGGCTGGCTACTTTCTCCTCCTTCGCAAATGTCTTCAGGGCCTTCGATTTCACCTTCAATGCAGGGGTCCTTGGTGTCCACCCCATACGCCCTCCCTCTGCACACCCCCATGCTGATGACCTTGTGTCTGCTTGCCACTCACTCCTGCATCTGTCCCTCCAGCCCAGTTCATTCCGCTGAGCACAAGACCAGGCTATCCAGTGGCTTCTGGGGACCCCCCCTTGAGCACCCATTGGGCAGCTCAACCTCAACAAGTCAAAGTTCACCTCCTCCCACCCGGGGTCTGTAAGAAAGCCCGAGGCTGTGGCCTCATTCCTGGGATCCGCCCAGAGTCCTCGAGGGGATCTTCTGCTCCTCGCAGGCCCCAGGAGATCTTCGCTCTCCTCCAGCCCCCTCCCACGCCCCTGCCACATGGCGCCCCCTGCTCCCAAGGAGTCCCACCACCTCACCCCACAGGGGAGGGCTACAACTGGACCCCGTCGCCAATTTCCTGGACACCTTGTGCCTTTTCTAGGGCTCCTTGTCCCCTCGCTGTCCAGCACTGTCCACTGAGATGGCCCCAGCTGCAGGAAACTTTTCTGTGCCCCTCCTTCAAGACATGTGCCAGCTTAGCAACAAATGGCATGCGCTTAACTGAGGACTCATATTCGTTGGCTTTTAAGAATTTGAGCTCAGATTAGGTGTTTAAGGTGCATGGAAGAGGCAGATTTTTACAAAGTTTGACAAAAAGACGAGCGGCCCTTCCGGCAGGCCCTTCCAACGGGAAGCACGAGTATTGAGTGCACGTCTCCCAGGAAAGCCTTGCAACAGCGATCGGGGTGCAGGGTGGGGAGCCCCTGGATTACTCCCCATGGAGAGCAGTCCCCCCTTCAATACCTGGGGTGGAGCTGCCGTTGGTTAATTTTATGACACCAGTAAGGATCTTCATCTTGCTGTACCCCACTTCACCTGGCTATAAAGTGGGAACGATAGTGGAGAAGAGAAACAACAATACCCGCAGAATATTTAGATCTGGGCCTGGTACACAGAACACACATTCTAACGATATTGCACCTAAATAGCAGTGCTGTCACCCTTCTCCCTGGAGTCCTGTGGCCTGAACGCTCCTTTCCCAGGCTTCACCTGGCCAGAGCCCCATGTTGTGGAGACACGGCCCCCAAATAACAACATGTTAGGAACCACCTGGTGGTCTTGATAAAAGCTTTGAATCTTGGGCCCAAGATGCTGCATGTTAGCACGTGCTCAGGCACCAGCCTTTGCCAGGCTGTGAAGGACTTTGCCAAAACCTTCAGGGAGAAGGCCTTTGCTTTTTATTTATTTTTATAAATAAATAAACGTGGTGCCTAAAGAGCTTCGACATGCTCCCCTTGGGATTTACGTCCAATGTGGCACGATTTTGATGCCGACTTAGCTGGAATTCCAACCAAATTCCTCGTCACTCTAAAATTCTACCGCTGTAAAATGGTTTTTCAAGGTTCCGACCGGCTCTAAGATGTGTCTTCCATGAGTTATAATGAAGGGGAAGTGTCTGTTGTCCCTGCCCCACTTTATTTGGCTCTAGGATCAGTATATGACAATCCTTATGGAAAACGTAGCTCGCTGGGGTCTGAGAAAGGAGACAAACGGGAGTAATAACTCAGCAAACGCTGAAGGAATTATTCATTAGATGGTGTCTAATATTTAATTTCTGCAAGTGGTTTAATTACATAGACAGTGTCTTACTCTTCCATTTGTTTTCAAAGGGAGCAGTGACTGAGATCCCTAATTGATGACAATTGTTTCTTTTGCATATTTAATTAGTGACTTTGGGACCCTCCTCAGAACTGCCTTTCTGGCTTTTTCAAAATGTGGGTGTCAGCTGTGGTCGACAAGCCAGGCTGTGTCCATGGGCACGGGAGTGGTAGAGCTGGGTGTTTACCCAGCCTGAGCCTCCTCCACACCTGAGTGTCTGTTTTCTGCGGCTGCTGCTTCTTTGTCTGCGGACCCCGGGAATCAGACCCCTGTCCTGAGGAACTCACTTATTCCTGCTTTAGCTACTCCATCCCAGACAAGATGCAGCAGTGTGCTTGCTGTCAATCTTCACCATTTACAAATAGGAAAGAAGTTGATGAATATGGAATAGTTTTGAGTCAATAAATAACATAGCAAGTCAGAGCTGGGTGGTATGATTTCTGTAAGCAAAGGAGTCTGCTGTGACCACTCAGTCTATGGCAGGTAGCTTGGCTCTGCTAGACAACACCCACAGCTGGTCGTGTGAAAGGTGGGTGAAGTGGAGGGTCTGCCATTTCTGGCAATAACAATCACTGAGAGTTGAATATAATCATAAGAATGTGCACCAGAAGCAAGAGGTCCAGGATGAGAGGTTGTCTGCTGTCTTTCAAGTTACACATGATTTTAGTGTTCCTTTCATGTGCAAAAATACAGGTTCATTAGTAATCTCCCCTTTACCATGTTTCTAGAATATTCTTATAAGGAAGAAAAACCATTTTTCATTTCATGCTGCTGTGTCAGAGCGTACAGATCATCCTATATCCTCTTCCCTTCTATAGCCTTAATTTTGTGAAGGTGGAAATAAATTTGACCTTGACATCTTGCAAAAAGGACCTTGGATCACGGTGATTTGGATGTAAAAAAATCCTCTTTAGAGATCATCTTAAAATCTAGTTATAAACTTTTTTTGGATCAATCTCATGCGTGTAGACATAATCCGAACCCATCTCAAAATTAAACATTTAAATGACAGCAAGACTATTCTGCTGTGAATAAAATTAGTAGGAAAACTCAAAGTATGGTAAATATCAAGTTCCTTCCAATAATTGGATAAACAAATGGAGATTTGAGAATAGCAGATACTCCTCTTCCAAACTAAACTGAGCACTAACGCATAAAACTAATGAACATGGCACTGCCATTTGAAAGAACGGGGCAGAGGGACCCGCCCTGCCTCTCTCCACATAGCTGCCATTCTTCTGCCCAGCCTGCTGGGTCCTGCCAGGCTCCCACTGAACCCTGTTTGAGAACCATGCCTTTGAAGATCCCTTTCAGATCTTTGCACTTTGTAGAAACTCTACTTAGATGTTCCTAAAGAGAGAGCCAGGTATCCTCTGGCACAATTGCACTTGGCATTGCCTTGTTGGCCTCTGTGTTATGTGGCTTACACGCTTCCTGTCCATTCCGCACATCCTTCCTGCCCAGTGGGTGTGCCATCTCCATTTCAGAAATGAAGAAATTGAGGATCCATCATCCATTTGGCTGAAGACACTTAGATTGTGTGTGGCTGTTGAGGATTTGAACTCAAGTCTGCTTGGCTCCAAACATACTTGGGTTTGTTTTCTTTTTTTAAGATTTATTTATGCATACAAGAACCAGGGTGTGGGCCAGAGGTGTGGGGGTGGTGAGAGGATTCACCAGAGACAGAGTGGGGAGCAGAACAGGCGGATCTACTGAAATACACTGCTGAGGGGAGCAGCGGGCGAGGCAGGAGAGGTCTGCTGTGCCATGTGGGAAGCTCCCTGGCTGGGAATCGAACTTGTGTTGCAGTGGCTGCAGATAGCTTCATAGTGCTGATATTTAACCCGTTGGGCTACCAGGGAGGCCCCATACTTGGGTTTTTGCTGGGCTCTGCCACCAGCTCCGTTTAAGTAAATGTGCATGCTCATTTAATACCGCGTGTTCCTTTCATCTGTTAGTTGTCTACCATGTGCTGAAATGGAGGATGCAAATTCAAATAAGACACGTGTCCTATCTCCAAGTCCTAGGTATCACCAGATCAAGGAGGCAGGAGAGACAAGTGTATCTGCTGATCTCTGGGCCCCCCGCCATGACGGCTCTACAGAGTGCGGTTCACAAATGGCTGCTGCAGGGATCGGAAAGACGCTGTGCTCTTTCCTTCTGTACAGGCTCTGTGCCTAGAGTAGAACTAATATTTGGGAACAAACTGCGACTTAGAAAAATTTAACACCCTAATGACTTCACAGCTCATCATCTTTCTCCAAAACTAGATTAGTGAGCCTACCAGAAGGACAAGAGTCGTGTAATTTATTAAAATATATGCAGACCAAAACCTATTTATACCCAAATCCCAAGTTGCAAAAATGAAATCCTTTCTTTCCTACTTATATTCCTGAAAATAATCCAAACCATATTGCCCATATGAGTCTCAGTTACCCTAAATCGCTTCAGATGCCTTAAAATAATAAGTCCTCTGTGGACATGCTTGTCTAGCTGGGTCAGCTTTCTGCATGCAGGCTGAATTTCAACTGGTTGGCTACCAATATGCACTGACCTTCTTTATATACAGAGGACTCCCAAGAACCAAAAGTTTTGTTTCTTTTTTTAAGATTTTTTTTTTACTTATGCATACAAGAACTGGGGTGCAGGCCAGAGGTGTGGGGTGGTGAGAGGATTCACTAGAGAGAGAGTGGGGAGCAGAACAGGCAGATCTACTAAAATACACTGCTGAGCGGAGCAGCAGGTGAGACAGGAGAGGTCTGCTGCGCCATCTGGGAAGCTCCCTGCCCGGGTATCGAACTCATGCTGCAGTGGCTGCAGATAGCTTCATAGTGCTGAGACTTAACCCCTTGCACCACCAGGGAGGCCCCCAAAGAGCCAAAAGTTTATCTTGGGAGATAATGTTTCCAGCTAGAGAAATAGCTAGATGATAGCTAGCTAGCTAGCTAGCTAGCTAGACAGATAGACAGATAGATAGATACATAATGAACAGGTATATTGTGTATGTGTATATGCATGTATGCATCTCCATTATAATTAGGGATAACCAATAATATTTTAATTATACGCATTACGGGAGGGTTTTCAATGCTTTGAAAAGATGCTGGTTCATCAGGGAGGTCTGCCTTTTTGCTCCTGGCACCCCTTTAGTCATCTTTTAACCTTTTGGGTGGTGTCATGGCACTTCCACCAGCCACATAGAGCCATATGGACTTAGGAACCAAGAGGAGACCTGAGGGATGATGTCACATACAAAGAAGATAAACTTAGGACACTGATGATACCATGAGGTCACAAACTGGTCCTAGACTGTCCATCTCTAGAGGCTATTTTTTCATGACATAAAATAGACTCCAAATTTGTTTCATCCACTGTTATTTTAGTTTTCCAGTACCAGCATCCAAATGCAACTTCTAATCAATACTGGCCATAAAATATATTCATGGTGCATCTTCCAGTCAATTAATACTGACTGCTGCTTGCAATGACCTCACAACTCTGCTTAGGCTTAATGCCCTGAACATTTAAGACAAACAGAACTGTTTTAATTTTGTGGTATTTTTTTTTGTTTGCTCCCAGCTTAAGATTTGTGGAACAAAAAGACCTAGATCAGATGTTGTGTCATCTGATATATAATTTATAACACTAAATGCCAGGCGATAATTATGGCTGGAGAAGACTTGTGGGACTATTTCCCAAGGGACAAAACTGATGCCTTCCTATTTATAACTCTTTGATATTGCACCAGACCTTGTGAAATTAAAAAGTCCTCCCTGGAGGTGCTCCACAGAAGCCAGATGTCCATTACCAGGGATGTGGGCAAAGGGAAAGGGGTTGAACTGAATGATTTCTAAGACTCTCCTAATTTGAAGCTTATGACTCTGTGACTTTTGAAGTATAAATAATTGGTTAGATGTGGAATAATTGGTCCTGAAATGGGAAGAAGTCCAGGAAATCTCGTAAATCCCAGAAAGGACATTGACATCAGGCAGTTCCCCTAACCCTGTCCTCTCCCTGAGTCGAAATCTCAATGAATCCAGGGACCTCCATTCCATCCTGCAGGTGCCCGAGCCAGAAAGCCCAGCATCCCTGTTATTTGCTTTCTTTGTCCGCATGGTTAGTCTGTTGCAGGTTCCTGACAACTCTGCCCCTTAAATGCCCTCAGTGCCATCCACTTTCTATGTGCTCCTTCCACTTCAGAACAGGGGGTAACTGCTCCTTTTCCACATTGCAGTAGCCTCTCTGCTTCTGCTTTTGACTCTCCACTCCACTGTCCACAGTGTCATCGCAGAGCTTTTCTTATGATGAGGACTAAAGTTCTGGGGTAAATGTTAGGGGTTCCCTATCACTCTCAAGACAAAGGCAGAGCTCCCTCTTGGGACCACCTTTGAGAGGTGGCCTCTCTCTTCCTCCTCTACTCTTCCTCTTGCTCTCACTCTTTAATCACAGTTACCTTCATTTGGGTGCTCAAAAAATCCATGCCTTCGGCCTCTGAGCTGTCTGACTTTCTGTTCCCACTTTGGCTGAAATGCTCTTCCCTTATTCTCAGTTCAAGGAACTTTTCTCCTATTTTCAATTCTCCCCAAGGTTTTTGTAGAAAACATAACCACTGTGCGTGGTGTGAGAGTATTTGGCCCATGTCTGTCTTTCTCAAAGGACAGTAAATGCAGTGAAAATAAGGAATGAGTCAGGCTTGCTTGCTTACCAGAATGTTCTCAGCATCCCATGTTTGAAATTGATTTCTTGTCTGATTTAAATATCCAGGACTGAACCAACACTACTCCAAATGATCCACTCAGTGCTCCTGATCCAAAAATATAACATTTCTTGGATTTTTGTAGTTTTCTGATCTGGCACATAATGGATAACGTGGTCACAGGGCGGACCCCAGCCCTGCTGTTTGTCAGCAGAGGAAGCGCCACTCCGAGAGACTTCCACCCAAAGTTTGCAAACACCACAAACCTGGGCTGTTCACTAGTTTGTCTCCTAGTGGGATCTTTCCTTTTGCATGGGTTACTCCCCTACACCATTCTCAACAAAGTGAGGGGCAAAGGAAATTAACTGCATGGTTGTGAGTTGCTTACAGGGCCTGGCCCTCCTAAGCAGTTGGGTCAAACCCTGAGGGAGTCACAGATATACAGTGACTTCCGGGGACCCCCAGGCACCAGAGAGGGGCGGTTCCTCCAGCACCTGCTGCTCCCTGGTTTCTAGGCCTTTCTCATCTCATTCCATAAGGCACAGCAGTGCAAACCAATTCCTTGTCTGTCACGTCCGAAGCCAAAGCAACTGTCCACGGCGGACTTGGGTGCCAGGAGTGGCAATCTGAGCGCTCCCAGTCACCCAGCTGGGACTCTGCCTGCTTTGCCGTTAGCATCGGGGCCTCCCACCGGGAAGGGATGCTCCATCTCCCAGCCTCCTAATCAAAGCAGGGGTCCAGTCCGCTCTCCAGTTGGGGGCAGGATTGTGACTCCTTTAGCGGGAGTTCGGGAGGCAGCCTCCTTGCCATTTTGTCTTTTGTCAGTTCCTGCAAAAGGGCCAATGGCGTTGCGGGGCAGAACTCAGAAACTGCGTAGATGTGCAAGTCAGATTCCTCCTCTGCCCTAAACCTAGCACAGCCCCCCACTCTGTGCTGAGTCAGCCCCTGTCCCCCACACCCACCTCTGGTTCTCCATCTCCTCCTGGGCCGTCTCTCCCTCTGTCCCCCTGTTCTCCCTGCTCCCACTCTTAGAAATCCTCTGACCAGACCCTCCTGGCCTTTGCCCTGGCTGTTCCTCCACTCCAAATGTCGTTTACCCTGAGAGCGCCATGACTCACTTGCTCTCCTTCCCCAAGTCTTGGCTCAAAAACCTTCTCATACAGTATTTGACTTATTCTGATTTATTTCACTCCACATCATACCCTCTATGTCCATCCATGTTGCTCAAATTGGCAAGATTCCATCTTTTTTATAGCTGAGTAGTATTCCAAGGGAACTTGGGGGGGTGGGTAAAATGGTAGATGGAAAATAGACTTCTGATAGAGGTCATAATGTGGTCTATATACTGATGTCAAAATATAGTGCAGTACACCTGAACTATATGAAACATATAAATTTAAAACCAAATAAAACTATTTCCATAAAGCAATTTTTAAAACCACCCTTTCAGTGAGAGCGTCTACCCTGATGTATTTGAATGTGAAACCTCTCTACCTTCTATATATTTTTTAAAAATCATCTTACCTTCTACCACCCCAAATAATATGCTAGTTACATTATTCACTTCTACCAGTGAGGCACAGGCAAAGATAGAAAATGGTGCCCATTTTTCACAGACTAGAACAGTGCCTGGCACATAGTGGGCCCTCCGGAAGTGTTTGTTGAACAGATAACTGTACCCCTAATGACTATGCCTTGCTGTTTGCTTGCGTCTCAGATGGACACGGGCTTCTTTTCTGAGCGTTAGGACTGAGAATAGAAGGGTCTGTCGTTTGCAACCAGCAGACGGAAACTGCACTTCAGGCCCAGCCCCCACCGCCTCGCCAACGGCCTCACAAGTTTATTCACCTCTGAGCCTCAGGTTCTCACCTGAAAAGTTGGTGTGATCACCCCCATACTGACCTGCTACTATAAGGAATAAGATAGTTTTATAAGGCACCAGGCATTTCGGAAAAATTTAATAGATTTAGCCGTTCTATTTATGATTACAATTTTTATAATGGCTAAACCTCTTATGAATTGTTTAAAAATCAAACAACGAAAATTATAGAGAGGCCACAGCATATCTAAAATGAGTTTTTCAGCTTCTGTAAAATCAAAAGATTTATATCTTATCTCTTGTCCTTCATCCTTCATTTTTCCTTTTTTGCTTATCAGGACAATTGCAATGAATAGTTGTCGATAGTGGACTAAGCAGCTGACATTACTCCTTCAATCCCTTTTTGGTTTGACACCTTGTTTGGGTCTCAGCTCAAATATAATCTAATCAGAGATACCTTCTCTGACCTGATACAAAATAGGAATTCCCTTCTCCTGTCGTTCCCTTCTTCACTTAATCAGCTTTATTTAACTCTCCCCATCACTTTTCACCAATGTACAGGAAACACCCCAATTTTCTTCTCTTTGCTTATTGTTTTGTCCCAGAAGGCGGGCAGAGGGATTTAATCCATTCTGTTGCCATATCCACAGAGCCCAGAGCAGTGCCTCAGCTTACTGAGTTGAAGTGGCTGTTCTTCTTGAAGCAATTGCTCAGGAATAGCATTTGAAGACAGGGGCCTCCCTGGTGGCACCAGGGGTTAAGTCTCAGCACTATGAAGCTATCAGCAGCCACTGCAGCACAAGTTCGATCCCGGCCAGGGAGCTTCCCATATGGTGCTGCAGACCTCTCCTGCCTCCCCGCTGCTCCCCTCAGCAGTGTATTTCAGTCCATCAGCCTGTTCTGCTCCCCACTCTGTCTCTGGGGAATCCTCTTACCGCCCTCCGCCCCCCTCCTACACCTCTGGCCTACACCCCAGCTCTCGTATGCATTAAGAAAAAAAAAAAGCGTTTGAAGACAGAGTTGGCATTCGCTTCACCAGTGGGACGTGCCAAGGGGAAGATGTCCCGACATCCTGGTGTGTCCAGAACGCTCCAGAGCCTGTCTGTCTCCTTTCACTCTCAAAAGTGTCCCAGTTTGCAAAACAAATGACATTGCCACAATAGCTCTGCGATCCAAGATAATTAAGTGGGACACATAATTCCTCCTTCAAGGGACAGACTGTTTCGATAAGAGCAAGAAATGACTGTTGAAATAAGAGGTAACGGCCCTGCACGCACCCTCAGCCTCCACCTTTATGCCATCACCTGTCTCCATCACTGCCACCTGTGAAGTGGGCATAGTGGTTATCCCCACTTAGCATGTGGGGAGCTGGGGACCTAGAGCGGTTGGAGAGTGAATGTTCCATCTTCCCACATCTCGTAGAGGGCAGGGCAGGGATTCAATCCCAGAATCAGACCTGTGTACTCCCAGGTGACCCCACTGGGGCCTTTCCATGTGTGGCCTCCTTTGATTCTTTGGCAATCCTGAAAGTTTAATGATGCCTCTTTCTTAAATTGGTCAAATGGGCTGAGCTGTAAGTGGCAGAATGATGTTTCAAACGTAGAATAGTATATTTATGGGGAAAAAATTGCAAACAAGATGGCGTTAGGTTTGAGTCACCCTGGGCTGAAGATATTTTATCTTCCTGGCTTCCTTGATATTTTTATTACCTAATGTGTGTCAAGGTAGATCTCAGCATTATAGACCAGACACATTGTGCTTACTCATAACTGCCTCGTACTTAAATTTTGGAAGAACATTTTATTTGATTCAAACATTAACTGAGGAAGCTTTAAAAAGCAAGGATTGTTAAAAACCCTCGCTCATGGGTTTGCTAATGGTCATCTCCTGCAGCATATGGTAACCTATAATGGTCCTTTGATGGTCATTTTAAACCACTGGATTCATCACAGAAAAGACATGGCAGACCAACACTGCCCCCACCTTGTAAAATGATGCAGCTGAGGAACTGCAAAGCTATTCCATGAACAGTCACCTCTGTGACTTGAACTGCTCAATTCGAATCAAACAGATTATTTTTTCATTGTAGATCAATGTGATATATCTTTGTAATACTAAACACAACCTTTTTTCCTTGTAAAGCAAAGCAGAAATAACATGGGTTCCTTTGAAGAAGTCAAATCAAGATGTAGGTGACTTAGGAAAATGCCCCAATTTTTGGTGCAAACTGTACCTTTCAACCCTGAACAACAGAAGCGATTTAAGAGAAAACAAGGGCCTCCCCAGTGGTGCAGCAAGTTATAGCACTGCTCTGTGGAGCTGTCGGCAGCAGCGACGCGAGTTCGACGCCCGACTGAGGAGATTCCCACATGGTGCTGCAGACCTCTCCTGCCTCACCCGCTGCTCCCCTCAGTCTGCCTGTTCTGCTCCCTACTATGTCTCTGGTGAACCCTCTCACCGCCCCATGCCTCTGGCCTGCACCCCAGCTTGTATGCATAAAATAAAAAAAAAAGAGAGAAATCAAGCCAGTGAGAAGGCACTATTTTAAGCTCAGTAACTAATGATGAATCAAAATGTTTCTTCAAACCTAATTACCCAATAAAAATCGCCATAGTAACCATCACATTACGAGACACATCCTTCATGCTCACACCAAGAACTTCTCTTGGAACCACTGCCACCACCTCCTTGACACCACCATCTGCTGTGTCACCAGAAGGAGATGGTGGGGAAGCTGGCGAGGAAAAGGTAATTCTGGTTTGTGCAAATCCCTGAAAGAAAGGAGTCTTGGGGCAGAGATAGATTGATTTAAAAAAAGTGTTTACTTTGCTCACCTTGGGTGAGCAGGCTGTCTTCATCAAGTTTATCCGCAAAGAAGGCCAACAGCTGAGGGCTATTGAACTCTTTGGAACTCTTTACTTTGGAATTCTATAGTGGATTTCACCACAGTCTAGAAAAGCCTCAGCCCAAGAACCTCAGGCTGAAACAAGGTTAGACCTTAAAAAGGGGCTCCCTTCCTTTTCCCCCTTCTCTACCCCATATCACTGTGGGATTACCTCCTCTGCTTTTCTTCTTCCTGGAATAATTACTGCCCTGCTCTTTTTTATTTGATTTTTTTACTGATTCTTCATTATTCAGGTTTAGTTTAAATGTTTCACCCCCAGAGAGGTCTGAGCTACTTCATCCAAATTAAGATCCACACATAGGGAAGAGACCTTAACTGTCTTATTTGCCAGTAGAATCTGAAAGCACCTAGGTCATAGTCAGGCTCAGTAAGTAATGATAAATAGAATAAAAAAGGAGAAAACTACCTATGAAATAGTCACCGTCGTCATCTATATAATGGCCTGGACAGTACAAACTGAATTAATCAAATCACTAATTCAACAAATCTATTCATTCAACAAATATTGGAGGCTGGCTATGTTAGTAAGGGTAATGAACACTTTCTGGTTGACAGAGGCTCTGTCCTCTGAGAATCAGACTCTCAGAGGCAGATTAGTGTGGAGGGAGTTTCTAGGGAAGGTGATTTTGGAATCAGCTCCCATGGAATGGAAGAAACAGGAGCAGACAGGCAAGGAACAAGTTGAGTTGTGACACAATTTCAACCATTTCAACTCAACAAGACTTAAGTCAGTTTCAACAAGACTTAAGTCAATCCCCTTGGAGCTCCAAAGCTGGGCTGATCCTTCTGGAGCTGAAGTTACCAGCATTTGTACCTCCACGTTGATCAGTTGGGGGCATGACCTTGGGTGAGCAGGCTGTCTTCTCAAGTTTATCCTCAAAGAAGGCCAACAGCTGAGGGCTGTGGCCTGAGAGCCATCTGAAGACATTCTCTATGTATCACCCCAGAGTGAGAGCTAGTAGTGCATCACTTTCTCCACTACAGTCCACCCACTGAGCCCACTAGAATTTATTTCATATGAGTTTTGAATAGTCCTTCTACGGTCCTGGTGGGCCACTCTTCTTTGAGGAAGCTTAGAACAGGATAGTTAATAACAGAAATTATAGTCTCCATTGCTGCAGCTGGTCTTGGGCCCCCACTGATACACATGCTCTCCTTCTACAACTCTTTGTTCTAAATTCCCCTTAATCTCAGCCTGCACCTCTGCTGGTCTTAGTCCCTGACCAGATGGTATGACCAGATTCTTCAGAGGTCCTAGCTTCTGGTGACCATGCATTTCTCAGGCCAGGGGGATAGCCCTGGCCAGATGGTGACTATTTGTCCACTGTCTCTTGGCATAAAGAGTCTGTACACTCAGGTGAAAGCCTTATTTTACAGTTCAGCAGGGCCCTTGCTGTGTCACCTGGTACACGTATCCTGCCCTGGATCAGCTGCAACTCCACCACTACAGAGCCCAGGGCTTCTGGTTCTCCTGGCCCACCAGGAGTGATGATAAGTTGCGCCACTCCTGCATCCACCCCTGGTTTGCCACTCCCATGAATTCTACATCTGGGCACAGTACCCCATAGAGGCCTGGATGAAAATTTCCCACTATATGCCCAAGAGTGGCGTGCCATTCTTGGGGACTGTTGACTACAGGATGCCTCCAGGATGCCCTCTCATTATCTGGTAGTAGCAGCTTCTGGGAATAAGGTAATGCACACTGCCACTCAGCCTGCAGCCCCATGCCCAGCCCCACTCTTCCTCTGTTGTAGAGGATGTCCTTGGTCTACCAGGAAGCTGCTGGATAGCTCCAGCTTCTCCCCAGCCAACTTCTCCTACACACCCCAACCCCAAACCTATGGCAGAACTACCCCAGTTCCTTTGGTCACCTCTATTTTTATATTAGTAAAGCTAACCCTGGAAGATGAAGGCTGCTAACACTTACTCCCTGCTCTTGCAGGCCTTGTGTGTCAGGAACTGAGACTTTGTCAAAAAATGGCCATTTCATCAGTGACCTGCCAGTGACCTGGCCAGGAGGGTTCATCCAGCAGGGGAAAGATTGACTCGAGTCTCACAGGCCCCATCAGACCTTCTGCCTCCTTCAGGCCCCATCCATAAACTATTTTAGATGCAATGGCTGACAGGCTCTAGATAAAGAGGGAAGAGAATCAAATTAGTGTCCACTTTGGTTTTCCAAACATATCTCATTTGCCTGCCTGTGAATATTTATAGGTTTTCTTTCCGATGCAGTGTTGCAGAATGCCCCCATGCCCACATGAAGAGCCTTTTGACCTCTGGCAACATATGGATCATTCATTCATTTCTTCATTTAGTAAACATTTATCACTTATCTACCATTACTAACTCTGTTGGCTGGGAATGTGTGCATCGAATGGGTTTTTCCAATGCCTGCTTCTCTGGCTCACTTCTCCATTTTCTGTTACACAGCTCAGAATAACACATGTGGCTACTTACACTGAATCAACTGAATAAAAATTCATGTTATAAAAAATAATCCCTTAAATATCAAAAGAAGTCAGTTCATACATGTATCAAATCTCAAGAATCCAACACAGCCGGGGTTTCCTCCAAGATGGCGGCAGTGGGAGCGCTTTGCTATGTGACAGGATCGGGTTGTAAGAAACAGACGTAACTTTAATCCTAGTGGCACACTCAGTACTGCTGGAGGCCACGGGCCTGGAACAGGCCGCAGATGCTCATCTTCCCTCCAACTCCTGAACACCCTAGGCAAACAGCATTGTTCAGACGACTGAGTACTCATCTCGCCTTCTCTTCATCCCCTTTCTCTTCTCCTTCTTTGTCACTTCCTCCTTCTCTTTCTCTTCCCATCTTTCTCACCCCCAACTGTAGTTAAAATATATACAAATGAAATGCATGCATAAGAAAATGCCACTGTGTTATAATTTGCACCTTGTAGTACTCAGGGTGAAACAGAGAACCTTCCCACAACATCCTGTGCAGGTTTGACAAAGCCTCCCTGCCCCGATCTTGCAGAGTCACAGTTGAGTTGACATGTGTGGCCCAGCACCTAGAAGAAACCTCTCCTCCTAAAGTGAAACTCACTAACCTGGATGCTAATAAGAATTCCTTGAGAATGCCACCTCGAGGTGGATGTTGAAGGAGGTGTTTGTGAGTCTTAAAGAGGTCCAAATATTCCTCAGTTAAAGATCAAATGCAGTGACATGGAATGGATTTTGATATCAAACATATTCCCATATTTAAGTTTAATTGTTCATATAAAATGGTCGAAGTCCTACTTTGCACGTCTGACATGAGGATTTAGTGAGATAATGTCTCTTCTATGCGAAGCACTTAGCATGCAGCAAATGTGTTATCTCCACACCCATATCTGGCCACTCCAACCTTTACCATCTCACTTTCTAGCAATGCTGGGCATTTTCAGCTCACCAGATATCCCCTGATTTTTCTTGCCTCCAGTCCTCTGCATGTACTGTGTCTCTAATCTCCTTCCTCATTCTTTTCTTGTCCACTACTATTTCTCAATCTTTGACTTAAACATCACCTCCTCCAAAGGAGCCTTCCCAAATCCCCTCCTCTCACTTAGACCCTACTGCATTGGACAGTCTTTACAGCATATGGTTGTTAATGCTTCCATAGGAGGCCTTGGAAACCTGGTGGCTGGATTTCACTTCTGTCCCTGCCACTTACCAAGGGTTGACCTGAATAAAGCAGGGTATTTAACCTTCCTTGCCTCAGTTTCCTCACCTGTGGAGTGAGGATCAGAGCAACCAGAGGCCCTTGCTTTCCCGGAACCACTGAGGTTCATGCCTCTGGTCTTAGAAGAATTATTGAGAGATCCATTTTACCGCCAAAATCATTCTGTTTGCATAATGAAATATATGGTCACCCTAATAATATAACAATAGCACCCAGTTCATTGGATTATTGTGCAAATTAATGAGTTGATGTAGACATAACATTGAAAGCAATATCTATGACACAGCAGGTGCTCAATGATAATTAAAGAGCAAGGTTAGCTGTTTGCAAGACAGGTATCAACTGTGCTGAGTCACCTGAAGTCACCTGAAGTCAACCTGAAGATCGCGTGTCTAATTGTGTCTCTGAACCCCAGGCTTGAGCTCCATAACTGTCTTTGTACCCAACGAGCAGCTCAATGGATAGCTGTCAAGTCAGATTTACTCAAAGGAACTTATCTTTATATCACAGTTAGAAATATCTGAAAGAGAATTGCTAGAGTTTGCAAACTTTGCTATAAATATTTTTTAAATTTATCTCCTTTACATTATTGTATATTCCTCGTAGGTTTCCCACCAATTCACCCGTGATCCATCACCATAGTCCCTTGTGCTCTTTTCTCCCCCGATTTGATGCCTCTTCCTCCCCCTTCTCTGCAGAGTGCCTCTTATTTATGGTTGCCTGCTAGTTTTTGTTTTTGTTTTGTGTACTATTTCCTCCTCCTGATCTTTTATTTGGTTCCCCTATATTCCTCCTATAAGTGAAACCATTCGATATTTTTCATTTTCCTTCTGGCTTATTTTGCTGAGCATGATCCCTTTTAGCTCCATCCAAGTTGCTGTGAATTGCATTAGTTTATCATTTTTGATTGCTGAATAGTATTCCATTGCATACATGTACCACATCTTCTTGATCGAGTCATCAATTTTGGGGCATTTGGGTTGTTTCCATTTGAGTTGCTATTGTAAATAGTGCTGCAATAAACATAGGTGTGCATGTGTCCTTTTGGACTAATGTTTTTGTGTCCTTTGGGTAGATTCTTGGGAGTGGAATTTCTGGGTCATATGGAAGCTCCATTTTTAGTTGTTTGAGAAACAGTGAAGCTACCCTCTTTCCATTTTCCTAGCTGTAACTCACAGCATCCTCTAGGTGCTGGAGACTGTTCAACTCTGGGAGAGGGTTTCTCAACCTCAGTGCTAGTGCTGTTCCTGCAGAGAATTCTCTATGGGGGAGGGAGGCTGCCCCATACACTGTGGGATGACAGGCAACATCACTGGTCTCTTGCAAAATGCCAGAAGCTCCCCCTCCAGGTGTGACAACAAAGTGTCCCCAGACATTGCCAAATGTCCCCTAGGGAGCAGTAGCTCCCCCAGTGAGAACCAGGGCTCCTAGGAATAGTGGCTCTTAGGAATAGTGTTGAGGGGCTGGGACTTCTAGAGCTTGTGGGTTTTTATGTTCAAACCATGAATATGACCTTGACTCAGTGTAGAGAGGCCTCTGACTCCATGTCTGAGTCATTAATATTCACGACAAGTTAATTCGGTGATATACTTTCCTTGTAGTAAAAGAATTAAGTCAAGCAATTGATTCAATAAAGATAATATTTACGTGTGAAAAAGCTCATGTTTTTCTCCTCTGTTCATTCTCTATTGTGTGCCTACTGTTTGCAGAAGTCTTTTTATTTTTATTATCTGTATTGGATGTGAGCCCTTTTTCCTAATCACCAAGGAATCTTATGTATCTGTTGTAACCAGTCGTGAATGATTTTAAAATAACAGTATCATCAGGAAAATAAAATCTTCTATTTGAACAAAATGCCTCCATGGGAAGGCTGCCATCTGCCCTTGGCATCACCCAGGCTTTCTGGGGATGCTATCACGGGTCCTCTGGAAGAGAGTTCTGACATTCTCATGGAGATCTGAACAGGCTTGGTGAGAGAACCAATTATAGTTTCTATTTGTGTTTTCTGAAGCTCCTTCCCTTTTCTGCAGTGTTGGCCACCATTTGTCAAGGCCCCACCAATGGTCTGTTCACTAAGCCACCAGAAATTGTCAAAATCTGAAAATGGGAACTTCCCAAGACTTTGGGTTCCATACACAGATGGGAAAAATGCAGTCTAAAATCCTGCCATGGTTTTGTTTTTTTTCCTTATTGAGGTAACATTGGGGTTTACATTGTTGTTTGTAATGTAGAGGTGTAGGGACCCCTCCTTCAGCTGTTACTATGCTACCCCCATCACCACCAAAGCAGCTGTAGTCCTCCATCACAGTTCACTGTGCTCCCTCTCCCTCCCCCCTCTTCCCCCTCTGCTAATGTCAGTTCTGCCATGAGATTTCCAGGGTTTGTTACTAGTTTGGTTTCCTCTGACCCTTTGTTTTGTTTCTCTCTATTCCACAGAGAAGTTACATGTCCAGGATTTGTCTTTCTTCCCCTGATATTTCACTTAGCATAATCTATCCAGTTCCAGCCATGTTGTCACAAATAGCAAGAGTTAATCTTTGTTAACAACTGAGTAGTATTCTACTTTGTATACATATCCATCTTCCTAACCCACTCATCTGTTTGGGGGCACTTATGTGGTTTCCATAGGTTGGCTATTGTAAATAGTGCTGCAGTGTACTAGGAGTGCAAATTTTCTTTTGATTTAGGGTTTTTGTATTCTTCGGGAGATAACTTGGCATGGAATTTCTGGGTGGATCCATTTTTAACCTTTGAGAAAACTCCAAAATGTTTTCATTAGGGGCTGGACCAGTCTGCATTCCTACCAACAGTATAGGAGGGATCCTTTCTCTCCACATCCCACCAGCACTTGTTGTATTTGTTTGTTTTGTTATGGGCCATTCTCACAGTCATGAATTGGCATCTTGTTGTGGTTTTGATTTACATTTCCCTGATAATAAGTGGTGGTGAGCATTTTTTTATGTACCTGTTGGCCATTTATGTATCTTCTTTGGAGAAGCGCCTATTTAACTCACCTGCCATTTTTTGAGTAATTTGTTTTCTTTTTGTTGAGTTATATAAGTTCTTTGTCGATTTTGGATGTCAACCCCTTGCCTGAAATAGCAGGGGTGTGTGTGCAAAGGCCAAAGCACAGTGTCCAGCACACAAAGAAGTGTGAATAGACATTCTCCTTAAAGAGGCTGGGAGGAGGGGCCTCCCTGGTGGCACAAGGGGTTAAGTCTCAGCACTATGAAGTTATCCACAGTCACTGCAGCAAGAGTTCAGTCCCAGCCGGGGAGCTTCCCACAGGGCGCAACAGACCACTCCTGTCTCCCCGCTGCTCCCCTCAGCAGTATATCTCAGTAGATCTGCCTGTTCTGTCCCCCACTCTGTCTCCGGTGAATACTCTCACCCCCCACACCTCTGGCCTGCACCCCAGCTTGTATGCATAAATGAATAATCTTTAAAAAACAAAAAGAGGCTGGGAGGAGATTCTAAGCAGTAGAGTTATCACAGGCTGGAAAACACTCTTGGAACAATTGTGGCTATTTATTTTGTCTGCCTCGCTGAATCCAGTGGACTAGACATTATATAAATGTGCTAATATCAACCTGCTTTGCATGAGCACAATATGTCTTTAAAATTTTGTCTATTTCTCATTAAAAACTTTTTTTGACTTTGTTGTTTTTTTAACCTAGTCTATTTTTAAAGGTTTAATCACTTTTCTTCACCTCCAGTCCTTCCTATTTTTAGCCTTTAACATTTTCACTTCCTCCTAATGTCAGAGTTTTTTAAAATTCATTTTTAAAAATCTTATGTCCCTGTTTCCTTACTCTTTCAGTACTATTTTTCAGAATTCTCATGTTACTCCTTATTATGTGATAATTTCTCAGGACTCAGGTTTCTTCTGCAGATTCTTCATTCAGGTTTTCCCTTTTATTGTACACAGCCTAGTTCAGCAAGCCTTGTTGTTTACCTTGTCCTGAAATGTTCACTTAAGTTACTACTTCTTAAGCTTCATTATGTACTATTTCTATTTTCTTTTCCAATTTGGTATGTGCTATTTATAAAGGGCAGGCAGGAAGCGTGGACAGAGCCACAGCTGCGGGGAGCCTGAGCCCACGGGGACAGCTTGTCCTGACAACGCCTATGGACCCTCTTCATCACCCTCATCCATCCTCATCTTCACTGAATCCTTCATCCTGGGGGATGACTATTCCTCAATCCATACCACATGGGATCTTTCTAAGACAGGAGCCTGCCCACGTGGCTCACTTGTTTACTCTCATGACAGAAGAGATAAAAGCACTAATGATGACATAACCATGGCCGCCGTCTGTATACACTGAGCGGTGGTCAGTGACACGCCTTCTGCTAATTGCTTCATCAGGTGTCCAACAACACATTGAGGAATCTATTCCCATTTTTCAGACAAGGAAAGTTGAGGGCCAGAAATAAGTTCCTATAACAAGCTCGTGGCATTAGTGGGCACCTAGGCACTTACCCGCTGGGCTGCACTGCAGAGCTTACGTCGCACAGCTTACCAAGATGTTCAGTGTCTGCCCCTCAGGGTCTGCCTCTGTCATCCGTAGGGAAATGGTGGAACTGGAACGTAAGGTCCACTCAGTCTGATTCCAGAGTTATCTCTCTAAGCCCCCTCCACTACCAACCTTACATAGTAAACAGTGCACAGAAACATTCTTCATAAGGTAGCATAAATGAAGGATTTTAATACTTCATGGACCTCTGGGATATTATTGACCTGGAAGAAGAAAATCCCTAATGCACCATTTATTCAGAAATTTAAATATATATATAAAACACACCAGAGATTAGATATGGAGGGGGGTGGATAGCCTCCTTTTGAAATATATATCCAAAATTAATTGGACTTTTAAACTGGTGAGCACATTCTGATATGTGCATATAAAATACATAATTACATATGTGTATATGTGTGTACATGTATACATACATGTGTACATACATGTGCGTACACACACACACACTCTCCAATTTATAGCATGTGAGGCAAGTTTATTGCCACTTTCCAGATGAGAAAGTTGAGGTTCAAAGGGGCAGAAGCAACCTGTGTCAGCTCGTGGTCCCAGTGGGTGGTGAGCTGAGGGAGGCAAACCCAGCTCTCTGGTTATAGAAGCCAGCAGCTGCAAGCCCCCCTGGTGGGTGGCTGCCCTCCTCACTTTGCCAGGACCGGAACCTGAGCAACCCCAGGGAGTTGCTGGGAGTATCACATTCTCCTTCTATCATTCCCCCTCCCCTAAGCTCAGCCCCTCCCTCTGCAGGCCCTGCTCTGCCCATTCTACGGGCAACAGTGCCATGAGGACAGGCGGAAGTTCCACAGCAGAGAGGCCTGAATGCAGGCACATTCCTCCACCGCAAGGAAGACTTAGGAAACCCCACCCCGCTTGCAGAGAGCCCAGGCTCTGGGTGGAAGAATCTGAGTAGCAATCACGGTTTCAGATTCTTCTAAATTATTTGGGGGCACGTTTTTCCTTGGGCCT
The DNA here is from genome assembly GCA_004024925.1 of Scalopus aquaticus. Lineage (NCBI taxonomy): Eukaryota > Metazoa > Chordata > Mammalia > Eulipotyphla > Talpidae > Scalopus > Scalopus aquaticus. The sequence continues at coordinate 138,697 of PVIJ01000261.1, forward strand.
GGGTTTGACCATGGACAGGCAGAGACACACACGGCCCTCCCAGGGTGCTTCCCCTTGGCCAGACCAAGTCCCGGAGGTGGGCATGCTTGTGTCACGCCCGCCTTCATTGTGCAAGTAACAGAGGGCTTAGGGCTGATGTTGGAGGCCATCATACTTCTGAGTTCAGGTTCTGGCTCCAATAACCAGGGTTTAAATCCTAGCTCTACCACTGACTCCATTTTTTAAAATCATATTGTATTTATTGAGGTAATATTGGTTTACAACATTGTATGTGTTTTAGGGGTACAGACTCACATCTCTTCTGATGTATGTTACTACACCACAGTTCCCACAAAGCACCCCAAATCCTCCACCATAGTCTTTTGGGCTCCCTCCCCCCTTTTCTGTTACCCTCCCCCTTCCCCTTAGGGAGCTGCAATTCTGGCTCCATTTTTTAATCTGAAACTAATGACTAAACTCTGAGCTCAACACCCTTATCTATACATTGTCCATCTTAATAGTACCTACTTGCCGGGCTATCGTGAATGAATACAGTACCATGTAATAATTTGTATTAGTACAACACATAACATTGTAAATTAATATATTAAGTGAATTCATACATGCAAAGCACCCAGAACAATTCCTAGCACATACTAAGTGCTCAATAAATGCTAGAGAATGATACCAGGCTCATTCCCCTGAAAATACAAGGTCTTAGCTGCATCTTTCGTAGATACCCGTTATCCACTGCCAGTACTTCCAACCTGCCTCATAGCTTGTCTAGTACTTATTTACTAAATTATATCCTTGTCTCCTAATGGGATTCCACTTCTTCTGAATAGCAAAGATCTCTGCCAGCCCCTGGCCAGTTCTTGCTTGGATTCTCCCAAGTCAGACTTCCTGTGTGCAAATTCCTGCCCTATCACTGGGAGGGCTGTTTAACCTTCAGCAAGTTGCTTAACCTCTCTGAAGTTCAGCATCCTCATATGGACAAAATAATAATTTCTCCTCCACTGAGATTATATTAGAACACTTATGAAAATCACCTAGGAAGATACCCTGCACTTAATAGGAACTCAAAAATGTAAGTTATACACACTCTGATTTCGTCTCCCACTTTCAGCCTGGGCGTCCTCTATACTTTATGATGAAACACTGGTTCTGAAGACAAATCAGGTCTCTAGCTTTTTATTTCCACCAAATGGGAAGGTTCTGGGGAGTTCTGGGCATTCAGGAGACAAGACTCACCTTCGTATATTAGGGTCATGTTAGCTGCTTATGTCCGAGATGTCCCTACAAAGAAAGAAGCCCCAAATGCTAGACTCACCTATTTAGGGGTACTTCTTCTAGATCTTGACTTTTTATCATGATTTTTACTGTCTTCACAATTGAGTTTGTCTAAAGAACTTCTTTTGTTTCAATGTACACATATATACATTTACACTTATGCATGCACTTACACACACAAATAAATGTGTGTATGTTTCCTTTTATAGGTGTACACATGCTCCCTTTTATTTTAAGCATTAAGATGACATTGAATTTATAGGTTTGTGTTATAATACAGTTTTAAGTATCACATTTTACTTAATGTAGCATGTAAATTTGCTCATTATCAACTGTTTAAATGCAATTTCATATTCCCTTGTACACGCCCACCACAGTTTAATGATTTCCCCTACTGTTAAAAACACTCAGCTTCCATTTATTTATTTTTATTTTCATAAGTAAAGCTTCAGTGAATATTCCTTAATTGAAATTTCAGATTCTATTTCTGATAATTTCCTCAAGATTGACAGAAGAAATGAGTAAAATTCTGCAAAATGTTGGCCAATTTGCTGTCCAGAAATATAGTTAAGTACCACAATATCAGCAAGATATCATAGAAAAACCTAGTTATCTTTAAATTGAGACTTTGTTTACACTTCTGCTTAGAAAATTGGAGCAATATTCACTTTCATTTCCTTTTCCCTTTTTGTACTCTTGTTTTTCCACATTAAACTCTTTAATCCACTGGCATTTATTTTGGCTTTAAGTATAAGGTGACCACCCACCATTTCTTTTCCCGTACTTGGCCAATTATTCTCTTACTGACAATTATTTTCCCACTGATTGAGCTGTTTAAATCACGTATAAACTCATGATATTTTCTATTGTTTGTTGCTAGAAGGTATACTCAGAATTATTCTATTCATTTTGTGGGTTTTCTCCACCCTTGCAGAATTTTAGTTATTGTAACATGCTAATACCCATTACCTTCTGGCTGGGAAAAGTCCCCCTCTTATTCCTTTAGTAAAAATTTCTTTGACATACTCATATATCCTTTCAGATACACCTTTAAATCATCTTTCAAAATTCCCCTTGAGATCTTGACTGTAATAATATCAAAGCTGTAAAGCAATTTGGGTCATATTTACATAGTTAACAGAAGGAAATGTCTCCCTCTTTTATCCTTTGGAAAGTCATGTGTTTTAGCTTTTCCCCCAGCTTTCACGCGTTTGTTATTATTATTGTCAAGCATCTTCCCTGGTGTTTTACGATGTTATTACTATTGTGAGTAGGCACAGAGCATTACCATGTCTTGTAAACTTTGATCAGTGCCGCATGGTAAAGCTACCGGTCCATTCATTTATCCTTGCGGCAAATACCTAGCACTTGTCAGGTATCTGATAACCAAGTAAGCAGATAAATGTATGAGTGCAACTTGTGATAAGTGGATGGTCCATTCATTTATCCTTGCGGCAAATACCTAGCGCTTGTCAGGTATCTGATAACCAAGTAAGCAGATAAATGTATGAGTGCAACTTGTGATAAGTGGATGCATGCAGGGAAGAGGATTGCAGGTACGTTCCCCCCAGCCCTTCCAAGGCCGGAACTCCAGCGAGCGAAGAGAAGAAAGATGTGGGTACAAGTGAGGAGTGAGGTAGAGTGAAAAGCCCACACCTTACTTCAGACTTCCAATTCAGCTTCAAAACCAAATGTGAGATGGAAGAAGCTCTCATTTGGGAGAGGTCAAAGGGATGACATTTGACCTAAGACATGAATGAAGGCCTGATTCTGTCTATTGCAACCCAGCGTTCGGATTGCTACTGTGAGATTTGCCTTGAGAATATTTATCCTTTCCTCTTTGCCTCCAACCTGACCAGGCTGTTCGCCCTTGTTTTAGGTCGTGGCGCAGGCCGTGTTGTTCATGTGCATGAACACAGCTGGGGTCTTCATCAGCTACCTGTCGGACCGGGCCCAGCGCCAAGCCTTCCTGGAGACGCGGAGGTGCGTGGAGGCCAGGCTGCGGCTGGAGACAGAGAACCAAAGACAGGTACAGCTGGGAGGGGCTGTGTGTCTTGCTAGTCAGCTGCAGTCTCCAAGTGAGATGGGGCTTGTGTTTTCTCTCCAAGCACATCCTCACTTGCAAGTATTCTCCCAAAGGTTATGTCCTGGGATTCTAGAGTCTCCAGTAGTAACATTGGTTTGCAGGTCAAAGTAGGTTGGTCTTACTCTCTATTCTCCATGACTCGTTTCCCACAGGAATAAAATCATTCTAGTCCCAAAGTGATTTTCAGACACCTCTGTCTGACAGCTGTTTTTAAACAAGGACTTAACCCTGAAAACCTGAGCACTCTCATCGTCGTCCTCCCTGCTTCGAAGCTGTAAATTTGTATTTCAAATAAAATTGTTCGTTACATTGCGATTCAGATTGCAGTAAGCTCGAAAAATCTCATACATGAGTAGTTCCTAATACCGCATCCTGATTTTCAGAAGAAATGGTTGAACACAATACATTTTCTAGAATATGATGCTAAGCCCAGGATAGGAGACACAGAAGGAAAAGCAGGTTGGCTCAGGCTGGGGGGCCTGATTCCAGTTTGAAGAGTTTAAAATAAATGAGTTTCTGTACATCCTGGTTGGGTGACTGTTATAAGGATATAAAAACAAGCTCTGGTCTCAAATGATGTTTCCCCAAAATGAAATTAGCTTTCAAAGAATAATTTCCCCTATTAAAATTTATTCATATATTCAAAACTCATGCATACCTTTGCCTCTGAAAGCAATTTTCAAAGAGAAATAATAGTCATGTTTGAAACTTGCTTATAGAAACAAAATACAATCTCCTAAATTAATTTAGGAATTCTTGCTCTTGGGAATTCTGTGTTCACTAGATATATTAGTTCTGCCATACTAGTTTCTCTTTTGTAAGTTATGTTTATGGATGTACTTTTTGTGTTGGACTTCATGCAATAATAGTTTGGGAAATTACAAAGAAAATAGCTGCAAAAAACATTTTTTTTTCATCTTAACTCAATCAAATCATCAGTAAAACATGAAGCTTTGAAGACAATGAAGACAGGTTTGTGAGATGATGGATGAGGTGGAGAGGTAGTCTACAAGTAGCCAAAACTCCACTCCCACTGCTGTGAGTCTTTGCCAGGGACACAGAAGAAACTATTGAATCTCCCAATCCTATGAGGACTTCAAGGGACTCTGAATTAGGGAATTTCTAAGTTGATGTCTAGAGTAACTATGGCATCTCCTAACAGAGCTATTGTAATTCCCCTGACTGTCCCTATAAAGTAATTTATAAAAATAACTTTTAGAATGAAATCACCTCATACAATAAACACGAGTGTCTTCCAGAACCACGCATTGTGTTCCTTTGCAAAACACAGCATTTGCCTCCCTGCCATGTCACTCTTTCCATGGATCTGTGCCAATTCAGAGAAAGCTTCTCTATTAATAATTTATTCAACTGTACCTGATGCCCTCTCACAACCAGAACTGCAATTGTGGATTAGTTGTCTGGGAAGCTCAGTCATTTTATCTAATGTTTATGATAAACTGGAGACTGAAAAGGATTACCTATGAAACCCCTAAGACTACTTTCTTTATTTTTTGGTGTCTTGGAGTCACTGAGGAGTGTAATCCAACATGGTGGAGGGATCTTCCAGGATCTTCTCTAATCTTTTTATTTTTAAGTTAGTAGAAGGGGGAAGAAAATAATAATCTACAGAGGAGAGAACAAATGACTATTATTTTCTTCCCTCTTCCACCCACTTAAAAATAAAAAGATTAGAGAGGATGGAGAAAGATCTCTCCACCAGGCTGGGTTACTACATCACAGCAACTCCAAAACATATGTAGTGCCAAGGTCCCTAGGATCCTTCCATATCGTTCTTATTCTAGCTGGGCCTTCTAAGCCACTGAACTCCCAGTTCTTGGTACTTATCTATACATGGGGTGATACCTTTATTTTCAGCACTGTGCTTGCTTCTAATGAAATAATGTGATACAAAGATAAAGCAAGACAAAGTATGTTAGCCACGCTCATTCTGTTCATGGATGAAGTACAGGAAAAACTGTCTTTTGGTAGAACAGTCTTTGTTCTGAGACTTAAGTAGGTCTGTTGTAACCCTGTATGGCCCTGTGTTCACAATTATGATAGCATCTTTCTTTCAATGCTGAAGTTATTTTCCATTGACATTAGATCTGTGCTTGAGATTGCCATAATGTCTGAGAACTTCCTCAGTGGTAGATGGGCAAAGAAAGCATAGGCTTTCAAGTGAGACCATCCAAGATTGGAAATCTTTGCTTAGTTACTTACTATTTTAGTGCACTAGAGCAAGCTCAAAGTCTAGTTTCTCCATAGGTAGCCTGGGAATAATAACACCCTTTCTGAAGAGTCCCCTTAACAATTAGAGATATTGTTCATGGTGCCCTCACTGAAAAATTTCTTTAGCATAATTGTGCATAACTATCTGTAAGAGTCAGTCAACATGGCTTAGTTCCAAGAGGACTCATTTGAGAACAATCTATGGGTTAGTTTGTTGCAGTTGAAATCCTATTGAAAGTTATCCCTGGTTTTGGGAACTTAGGGAAACCACAATCTTCTAGACACTTTGATGTTTGGGGTAAGAAAGATGAGCATAATGTATAAGATGAACATAATAATTATATCTTCCACCAAGAGTTGTGGTAAGGATTAAAGACCAACAGTTCATAGCTTAAGGCAAAGGGTGTGCTCCAGATGCTGTGATAATGACATTGATGTCCCTCTACTCTGCAGGAAAACCTTTCAGTGGCCCCATTCCCTTCAAGATACAATCCAAACTCCCACAATGTGGCCCCATGGGCCTCCAGATTCCAGCCCCCCAGATTCTTCTTCACCCCCATACCACTCACATGATAGCAAATGACTGTCGCCTACTAGAAATGCTATCATACTACCCTGTGCCTTATGATATCTTCAACCTGGAAAGACCACCTTCCTCTTACTATATTCTGAGTGGTGTCTTCCCTGAAAATCCTGCTCCAGCATCCCTTGAGCCTTGCTTTTACCTTCCCAAGTTGAACTAAAATGCTTTTATGCTCCCAGCATACTTCAAAATTCACTCTATTATAGAATCCATCCTGCTTGATGACATTTCCTAGTCTGCATTTCTCTCTTTTCATGGCCAATGAGAACTACTTAATGGCAGTTACTCTAATTCATGTGATTCTCTGCTGTTTTTCCAGCAAAGGACTAAAATATAAGATCTTCTGACTAATATTTATTTAACTGAGTTATATTGAATTCAAACTCTGGTTCCTGCTTCACCTCTATCCATAGGAGGGTCATACTGTAATAATTAGCCTGTCTTAAAGAGAGCTGTGCTCATTGAGGACTCTGATTCAATTCAGGAGACACTGGGCAGGCTGAGCGCCTGTCTTAGACCTGCCAGAGGAAGTTTCCATCTGCAAGCCATGTCTTAGAAGATCTCTCTTTGGGGAGTGATTCGAATGATTGTAGTTTTTATAATCCCACTTCTCCTCCCAAATGATCCAAATGGTTCGTATTTATTTTAATAATTAAAATGATTTTTCTTTTCTTTTTCAGCTTTGAGAATTGCTGAAACCTACTTATGGTAATCCTGGCATTTCGAGGTGTCTCAGATGCTCTGGGGGCACTAGCATAAATTTTCTGATGATGCCATATGTTGCAGCAGCAGGAAGATTATTATTAAATGTGGCAGATGTTTTAGCTGTATTAAAGCAATTTTGTTTAACTTAAACATCTTTGTTAGACAATATTTGTATAAGCTAGTGGTTCGGACAGCAGATTAGATGAGAAAGTTGGGGCCTCTACTGAATTCTGAGTTGGTTGATTTGATGCATGTTGCTGCCCTGTAGCCTTGAGTGTATTGTTCTGAATGGTTCAGAACACTGTTAACTAGTAAGACAGAACCTTGTCATTCATTCATTCATTCATGGAAGAATCAAAGTTGACCTGAAAGTAGGAGAATCTCAGGATATTTGTTTTTCCTGTTTGAACTAGATGAGTCTTCTCTTTATACACCAAAAATATCCTCTTGAGCCTTGCACCATCAAGCCATTGTTCTACTGTTCTGCATTTCTTACATTTGAGACCACTCATGTGCCGTCTGTCGTGTTTATCCTCATCCGTTATTAATATATTTCATATTAATCTTTATCTAGTTTATATGAGAACTAATCCCACTTGGTCATGGTTTATAAATGTGCTTCTGGTACTTTGCTGAGGATATTTTGCATCAATATTCATCAGGGATATTGGTTTACAACTTTCTTGTGCTCTCTTGATCTGACTTTGCTTATCAGGGTAACATTACCCTGATAGAGTGAATTTGGGAGTGTTTGCTCCTCTTCAAATTTTGGGGAAAAGTTTAAGAAGGCTTGGTGTGAATTTTGCTTTAAATATAAGTAGACTTCACTATTGAAATCATCTGGTCCTGGGCTTTTCTTTCTCAGATTTTTGATTACTGACTCAACCTCCTTCAAGTTCTGTTCATATATTTTATTTCTTCATCATTCAGTCTTGGTAGGTTGTGTTCTAGGACATTTTTCATTTCATCTAGATTATCAAACTTGTTGGCACATAATTGCTCTTAGTATTCTCTTATAATCATTTTATTTCTGTAAACTCGATTGTCCCCTTTCACTTCCAATTTAGTTATTTGTGTCTTCTCTTTTTTTCAGTTATTTCAGTCAGAGGTTTTTGATCTCTTCAAAAAGAATAACACTTGCCTTTATTGATTTTCTCTTGTTTTTTGATTCTGTTTATCTCTAGTCTAATCTTTATAATTCCCTTTCTGCAACTAGCTTTGTGTTTGATTTGTTTTTTTCCTAGCTCCTTAAGTTGTAAAGTCAGGTTGCTGATTTGAAATCATTTGAAACCATTCTTTTTTAATAAAAATATGAATACTTTTACATTTCCCCCCTGCTTTCACTATTGTCCAAAGTTTAATATATTATGAGTCTGTCTTCATTTGTCTCAAGATTTTTTCTAATTGCCCTTGTGATTTCTTCTTGGACTTGATGTTTAAGATCTTGCTTGACTCACTATTATTTCACATGTTTGTGGATTTTCCGGTTTTCCTCTGCTATTGATTTCAGTCTTGTTCCTCTGTGATTAGAAAAGATACTTTACATGATTTCAATCTTCTTAAATTTATTAAGACTTGATTTGTGGTATTGTTGCCAGGAAATACGAGATTCTTTGCTGCCTGCCATAAATGTCAAAACCAAAATACAAAGCACTTTCAATCAAAGGATTGAAACTTTAATATATGCTTTTATTATGAGATTAGCCAGCAAATCTGAAACCGGCTAAGTATCATGCTCCAAAGAACTGTTCTGACACCTCATCTCTAACTGGTTGTTTTATACTGAGTTAAACAAAGTAAATTATCAGAGATCGGGGTTTCACTCCACATGGTTAACAACTTCTGGGAGTTTAATGGGGCCCTGTATCCCCAGCAGCTTCCCTTCTGCTGGTATTTGAAATTAGTGCGTTTCACTCGTTGGATTGCTCAGTCTCTGACAAAAATGGGGTCTATTACTCTTGAGGTGCCTCCTGGACTGGGAACTTAACCCAGAGCAAACAGGCCGTAGGTCAGACAATGTGGGTACATGTAGATTCTTAAACCATGCATGGTGCATGGTTGCCCCCCTCCTGAGTCCCTATTAGTACAACATGCAGTTTATACTGGAGAACGTTGTATTAATGTTGAGAAGAATATGTGTGCTGTCATTGGCTGGAATGTTCTATACATGTCTGTTAGGTCCAACTGGTATAGGATATTTTGTTCAAATCCTCTGCTTTCTTTTTGGTTTTCTTTCTGGTGCTTTGTTTTTGTTTAATGGTAAAGTTTACTTCTGTACAGTTTGTTTCACCTTCTTCCATAAGTGCCTGATTCACTTCTGATGAAATTGTTTAACTTTTGTTCGGGGGGGGGGGTGGTGAAAAGGGAGAAGATTATCATTTACAGCATGTTAGAGAAATAGAAAGTGACTGGGCTGTAGAATAGCAAGAGCAGGGTCTTCTTCCAGAGCATTTTCAGTGGCTGATTCAGCCATTCACCCTCTGGCTGAAGTTGCACATATAACTCTCCAAGTAGGAGGGCAGACACCTGAAATTCCAATCACTTTTTACATATTGGTGACATGCTGATTACACATTGAAGTGATAATTCTTGGAGTATAGTTGATTAAGCAAAATATACTACTGACATGACTGCTGTTTCATTCTACCTTTTTGATGTGGCAGTAGGAATTCCCGATGAGGTTCCCGTTCTATTTCCACTGCACAGTGCCTGAAGGCTTGTTCCATTTAACTTTCGAACTTACTGGTGTGACTCTAAAGAAGTTATCAAACCACTTTGTGCATAAGTTCTTTCACCTCTCAGTTAGAAATGGTAATTCCTGCCCTAACCTCTAGGGGTGTTCAAAAGACAATTAACAGAACCTTGATAAAGTGTTATTTCAACTGCAGAGAACTCTGCAAATGTTAGGGCTATTGTAAAAATCTCACCAACACCACAAACTGTAAAAGTAAGAATGCCAAAAACTGTTCAGAAGTTTGGCCACTGACAAAGGTTAAAACCAACATTAGTGGCAGCAAGGCGCCAGGCTGCCAGTAGCCGTGAAAGTCTCAAGGCCGGCAACCTTGAGATAGAACTCCCCCTGCCTGGGGCGAGGATTCCAGGAACTCGTAAAGATAACAGCACAGACCATCTGCTCCACGACCCCCTCATCCTTGATGTTTTGCCAAGTTCACTAGGACTTGCTGAATTCCATTGCTTTATAAGCTGACCCAGTTCTGTACTCAGGGTCCTCATTTTGCCCACAGGACCGCTGTGTCGGTACACCGGGCTGATTTGGACCCTAGCTCGAGCTAGCAATAAATCACCGCTTTGTTGTTACATCGAACTCTGCCTCAGTCATAATTGGACCCGTAACATACTTTTAACAAAACCAAAGTTCAAACATCTCCCCATCAAGGAGCCTCCCCTACAGTTTCCAGGATAAGCTACTTCTTTTTCCTTGGCACTTAGAAATTTTTAGTTAACTTTGGTTTTCCACACTCTGCCCAGTCATGTGGTTGGCATCACAATTCCCTCTAAGTTGCTAATGAGATTCAGAGCAGCCAGCAGATGCTCTGGTGCGGGGAACCTCTGACACCACCCCCCTCCCCACCCCTTGACAGTTACCTTCACTCAAACAATTGTTTACCCCGTGGGAGTGGAGCATCAGCTCTCTGCTTTCCATCTGGCTGCCTGCTTCTTTGCATTCGTAGCACATTACTTGTGTTTTCCGACATGGTAGAAGGAGTGAAGGTTTTGAAGAGCAACCCTGGATTTGATGGCTAGCCCTAACTCCACCTCTGGGTGACCTTGGGCACACCACTTAAATTCTCTGAACTTTGGATCCTTCATGGGTCAGAAATGAGAACACCTGTATCTCAAGGTTGCTGTGAAGAAATCAAGCAGTAGATCAAGAAATCACGTTCCTGCCCACTGACTGGTAAAGTCAAGTCTTGAGAGATCAGAGTTGACCTTTGAACTGTGGATCCCTTGGTCATGCCTGAGCTTTACCTGATTCCAGTAACTGCAGTTTTTCTTCTGGCTATTTGTTCTTACTGATTTGGTATCCCTGGGAAGTACTGATGGTAAATGCTCCCACTGATATGCAGAGAGGTCAGTGCCCTGCACTCATTTGCACACAATTAACATTTCCAGAGACAGTTCAGAAAGCAGACATCAGTCACCACCACCACCCTCAACACCTCTGATCTAATTCACAGAAGTGAGGAACAGCAGAAGAGCCACCAGGCCCTTTTTATCTCATAAATCAACCCAGGGAACTTTGACTAAAGGGACTGGAATTGGAAACCCAACACAGCCCAAGGATAGACTGCTGAAAGAAGGCCATGCTCCGTTGCCTTGATACAGTTGAAGGTGTATGCTAAAAGTGATAGAAAAGTAGAGCAGAGGAAAAATAACGTATGTATTTTTTCAATGATCCATGCCTAAAATAGCTTATTTCAGCTGCATCAAAGTATGGTCCATTGAGGTGAGTTCTACATCCTCTATTTTGCATAAATCACATTCAAAATGGATTGACCTTAAAGAGGACAGATAATTTCAAGGTGTTTTTAGAGCATCTGGAATACAGAGCCATTCTAGAATTTTGTTTGTCTCTGATCTTTTGTAAATGTGTTGCCCATACCTAATTGGAATGTAATTTTTTGGACACTGATCACTTTCAAAGCATTTCTCATAGAAACAAAAGCTTCCCATTCACCTTCTTTTGTTTACCCTATATTCAATTAAACTTAGTAATAGCAACAAGAAATACAACTAACAAAAATAAATTTGGAAACAAGTACTGCTGTCTCTTGGTAAAGTTATAATACAACCAATGGAGCAGAAATGGGGGGTGGGCTGAATGGGGGCCACACATCTCTGAATATTTAGCCTGTGGGGGGCCTTCATCCGTAGGATAGGCTGAGTCAGGTGGAGGGCTCCTGTAATGCAATGTCTATTGTTAATATAGGATGACTGTAAATTATCTGCGAGAATATTTAACAATCCAAAGTGTTCTTTTAAAAATGTTGAAACTACTCTTGATTAGCAGTTGAAATCTACTAAGTTGAGGCAGAACTCTGCTCTCAAGACAAGAAGAAATTTGATATGGGCCAAAATAATCATTACAACCTCTTTTTACTCAACATATCCATCCTTCTTCAAAACTTTTGTCTTCCCAGTACTTGCTGGCTCAGAAAATGGCACTGCTGGTCCAGCAGTTCTCCAAGCCCAACCTAGCCCCTCCTTCCCACCTTTCCTAAGACCAGCCATCATTACAAGCAACTGGGTCTTCTTCCTGGTCATACTCCCTCTGCGGTGCTCTGGAAGGTCCCTACAACTCTGCATTTTGTCCTTTAACTCTGCATTTTGTTCCCCACATCACAGCCAGAGCAGTCATTTTCTAAAGTCAAAATCTGCTCCAGTCACCTCCCTGATTTCTATATTAGGATGAATAGTGCCCTGCCCAAATTCACCTCCACTAGAATCTCAAATGTTGTCTTATTTGAAAAGACCATCTTTGCAAATAAAATAAAGTTAAGTTGAATTCATTCTGGGTCAGGATGGGCTTTACAAGGTGACCTTGTAAGACAAGGAGGGAACATTCAGCAGCACAATACAGAGAGAAGTGCCCAGACCCGACGCCACGTGAAGATGGAGGCAGAGATGGGAGAAAAGCATCTGCCAGCCAAGGAACTCCGGGAGGCTGGCAGAGCGTAGGGGATGGGCATGGGGCAATTTCTCCCTAAGAGCTCCCCGCAAATATCGACATGCCTAGACCTTGATTTCAGGCTTCTGACCTCCAAAACTGTGAGAGAATAAATATCTGTAAAGTGACCCAATTTTGTGGTAACTTATTACAGAGTTCCTAGGAAACTAACCCAAATTCCCATGCCTTTAGGATAAAAGCCCAACCTCTCTCCACCTTAAACATTACCGGGATGAAATTAACAATCACTAGCCATTATGCAGCACTTTTTACACGCTAATAATGTAGGCACTTTAAATACATTATTTAATCCTCAAGAAACCCTACGAGGTACAGGGTATTTTTACCTCCATTTTATAGATGAGGAAACCAATGAACAGAGAGGTTAAGTTATAGTAAGTTGCAGAGTTAGTGGAGCTCTGCAGAGACTAAAATCTCTTGCTTCAGAACCCATCTACCCACTACTATAAAATGCGGATTCATAAAGTCTCCTCAACATGCCAGGCCGGTACATTCCCTTTCTGCCCTGATCCTCTCTTCTGCACTGGAAACTCTTTTTGTCTCCAATGACAGGAAAAGCAACTCATAATGGTTTTGGCAGTAAGAACACATTGCTTAATGTTACTGAATATCTAGTGCTATGTACATAATTATCATAACAGCATGGTGAGCTGATTGATGGGACTATGTAGAGAAACATGGGGAAATCAGACATGTTTTCTCAAGCACATGAAAGGATACAGTGAAGTTACCCAGAGAAGGAGGCCCAGCAGCAATGGAGGTGCCAGAAGGCCCCTACTGTCAGGGATACAACCTGGCTGGGCCAAGGAGAGTTAAGAGGTTTTTCAGGAATCTTCCTTTGCATTTCTTACCTGGGGTTTAATATATTTTCGTCTCCTCTCCATTATTCTAAGGGCTGAGCTTTGCATTTGTCTGACCACTAAATGCAGTTAACAACCACCAAAAGTCATTTTCTAAGGTATATAGTCCTCAACTTAATACCACTTAAGACCTGTCTGAGTTCTATTCTTAAAAGCCTCAGGCACAGTTTGATCCAGGAGCTACCCAATATAGTAAGCTGATTACACTGATCTAAGACTCAGATAAGTCATTAAATCCAAAGAGAATTCCATATTAGTTGACTTTTGGTTCAGCCCTCGTCAGAGTTTTCATAATAGTAACAGATGTATTACCACTATCCAATCACATTAGTGCATTGTAGACCAATAAAATGAGTTTTTAGATGGAATTTTTTATAATCCAGTGGCATCTGGTAAGCTTGGCACTTTCCATATCTTACCTCTTTTCTCTATTTTGAAAGTTTCTTGATGGACAAATGGATATATTCCCTCCATAATAGCAAACCCGGTGTTGGCCATAGTATGACATGAATAAAATAATGACTAAGGAGCATTCCCTAGGTTTCCCTTCCCCAAATATGAGAGTATTATTGAAAAATATTGAAGAATATTTTCCCATCTCTCTATGGTCAATAGAAGGTTAGATTTTGCAGAGGCTGTCATGTCTAACGGTGTTCCGTGAATGCTGTACTTCGTTGCTGTCTCCATTCCCATTGTCCTGAGTGTTTGTGGATTAGCTCTATGGGAACCCCTCTTTTGTATATTAATCACCAGGATGTAAATATTTTATCCCGACTCTCCAGCTTTTCACTTTCCACATCTGTTATGCTGGTATCTCTTTGGAACATGCTAGAGACAGGTGTTGCCCTGTGCTGATTCCTGTCATATTGCTATTAATATTTTATCACAGACTTCAGTCTCTGAGAGAACTAGACTGCAAGCCTGGTGAAGGCAGAGGGAATCTTCACCAGTCTGCTGAGTGCAGAGCACAGCGCCTCACACTAACTCATTTCTTAGCACAAGTTTGCTAAACAGCCATTTCTCAGATGGGTGGATGGCGGTGGATGCTATTCCTCAAAAAATCATGCAAACAAGAAAACCACTGTGACATTAGAATCAACCCCAAGTGATCCATTGCACCCTAGGAAAGGATGGACCCTAAATCAGGCTCCATAGCACAGAGCCTGGTGCAGAGAATTCACTCAGTATGGGGCTCTGATGCTGGATTCACTCTCAAGTGCTGCCCCTTACCCATTCCTGCCCTTGGAACAACTGCTTATAACTGGTCCAGATCTCGGCAACCACAGTCACGACCCAGCAATAATAAGTGTAACTACCTTAGTTGTTGTGAGGATGAAATGAGATGATTCACCTGCAGGGTTTGACACCTAATAAGTGTGAGGTAAGGGCTGTTGTTGGAGTGAAGCTGTCAATCTAATTGCTGCTCTTTCTTAAGCTTTTGCTTTAATCGAGAACTAATACATCCACAGAAAACAGACGCCTCAGGCTCCCAGAGGCTGCATTGATTTTCAATAAGTACAGGGAGAAACACACAGAGATTTCTGAAGTACGAAAGGGGGGAGGAATCAAAGGCAATTGAATGAAACACTGTGTTGTAAGGGTGGCTAGTGTTGGTCATTTGAAATCATAAAAGAGTGAGCTAAGGGGTGAGTGGGCATTGCAGGTATTTATCCAGTAAGCCCCACTGATGAGGATATTTTCTACTTTTCAAATATAAATAAGAAGTGCTTGATCATTATTTGTCTCAGGAGCAGAAAATGAAACACCAGGGTGAAAAGTGATGATTCAGCTCATTAGCAGGTTGGCTTTTTAGGTTCATGGTTGGGGGCGTGGGGGGTAACGGCAAGACCACCCATGGTTTCTCCCTTTGTGGAAGGGGAACCGCTGAGGCTGCTGGCCACATCGCCTCTATTGTGGCTCCCAATCTCTGGCTCTGATTCTGTTCTAGAGCCCTGGGCATGACAGTGTTGCTTTCTGGGATGCAACAGAAGCAGGAAATGTGGTTTGGTGTCCAGCTTTTATAGGCTGACCAGAACAAATTGCTTCTTGGACCCTTGGCTTCTTCACCTGTAAAATCATTTCACTAATTCCTTCCTGACTGGATTCTCCTGACCAGTAGATGGGCCTGCACACATCTAACTGTGAGCAGAGCAGAGCTGTAATTTGCTTTAATTTTTATTATGTTTTAAAATATTGTTTGTGGGGAGGACATGCAACCTCCTGATAATGCTGCCAGTCAGTCTTATTGGACTCGCAGTCTTTCAACCTCCAAATCACAGCTCCTCGAATTGCCATTAAAGAATGATCTTGAATAAATGTGAAAACACTGCTCCACCTCAGGATAAAACATGAAACCAATATTTTTAAATTTTGGTGTAAAAGGGATTTGCAAATTAATTTTAAGTTGCCAGAGTGGTAACAATTGAATGAGAAAATGTACATTTGCTGTGATGGTATGCCTATGGCCTCCCAGCCCTAGCACGGTGGCATGATTGTAGTCAGGTAGCTATGGAAACAGCTGCATATTCGTACTTGAGGTAGGCAAGCTTATCTGTCCACCTGCAGCCACAGGTTAGGTGGTGATCCAGTATGTTGGCATTTCCAATGTTTTGTAATAGTGAAAGACAGTTTGTTTGCCTGCTGGAAGTGGACTTTTGGTGAAGCTAAGGTAGTGTAAGCTTCAGGATGCCTTGCTTACAACATTTGTCTGCTGCCCTCTGAGGGGCCTGAGCAAGATTTTAGTTAGGATTCGCCATGTTTTTCTTAAAGAGGTGTCTGTCCAAATATATTGAATGTCAGGACCCACAAAACTTCAGGCCACTGCCTCTGCTCCCCTGTAAGAGCTAGAATGTTCTCTCCCTGTCACACTTTCAGGACCAGGGCAAGGGATGATCAATCTCAGACATGGATGCCTGTTTGGAAATGGAGATGTTCTGTCCTGTCTGTTCACACAATTCTAAAAGAAAAGGCTAATTTCCAACATAGAGGTCTCTCCCACTCTGCCATTTGCAGTGGTCAAAAGGGTATGCTTTTTTTTTTTTTATCATATTGACAAAGTATCTGATAACTTTTGTAACACTACTCTAGTCCCTCAGGAGAGATGGTAACATTATAACAGATTTTGAAGCCAGCAGAGTATGAAAGGAATTTACCAGAATTGAAGGACTATAGCTGACAATTGTCCAAAGGCAGATGTCTCTGTGACTTCTGATTTTTCAATGTTAGAATTCCAGTCTCAGAAAGTGAAAGACAACTACAGGCTGCTTTCTCTCATTTATGGAATACAAGCAAGCAAAGAAAACAAACTGACAAAACACAGCAGAAATAACCCTTGAGTCTGTGTCAGCTCTGGCAGTGACCAGCAGGGGTGGGAGTGGAGAGGAAGCACCGAGGGGTGAAGGGAGATGCATTGGTGCTGGGGCTCTGGTGGAGGTGAGTAGGCCTGGGCACATGCTGAGGTTTGAAGTTGTACTCCCTAACTTAATTGTGTAAATAACTGTGTAAATACATAATTGTGTAAATAATCAGTAAATGGAAAGTCAATACATTTTTGAAGAAAAAGAATTTCCCTGGAAAAGTTTACTTCTGAGAAAATCCTTATGGTGTCTGCAGTGATTTAACTGATAGATGGACAATGGAATCAGACAAACCTGGTTTTGAATCCCAGCCTTGCTTGGGATTTTGAATCCCAAACTTGGGCACAGAATGTACCTTAATGGGCCTCCCTTTGCTTATCTGTTAAATGGGAATAATCTGACCTACCTCACTGAGCCTTTGTGAAGCTGATTGGATATAAGTGCTATGGTGGGCAGGGGTGACTGTCCTGGGGACCCTGGCAGCCCCGAGTCTCGTCACCACTGCCACCAGTTTGCAGTACGTCGCTGTGGAGAGTTCTGGTCAACCACAGACATTTGTGCACACGACCATCGGAACTGCCAGTGTAACTCATGATGAAAGTTATGATAAATACAGCAACACTGAAACCCAGACTAGGTCCAAATTTATGAACTTATTTTAATTAAAGACTTTTAAAAATTTGACTGCCACCCTCCAAGTTCCTTCTAGTTCTGAAAGCCTATGGTTGTCAGCAAGGAGAAAGTAATACAGAATCTGAGTTAAATAAGCAGCAGAGACTTGCCCAAGGGAAGAGAGAAGAGAGAACCCTGTGGAACCCAGATTTTGGGGTGAAATCTTCCTGAGGGAGAGGAGCCTGGCATGCTCCTAAGCATGAGTGGAAAAAAGGGAATCGCTCATTCTCCAGAAGCAACAGCCTATAAGATGAATCGGGAATGTGGAGGGTCCACATATATCCGGTGGAAATGAGGACTTTGTCGAGGAGCAGAGCTTGGGGAGCCATGGGGCTGTGATAAGAAGGAAGGGGGACTCAAGTGCAGGTGGAATTCCAACTTATGCGCTGAGTCTGGAAGGAAATGCTGAGATCAAAGTAGTGGTATTTATGGAGCCCCTCTATTTTTAGGTATCATGTAGATCATTTGAATTATTCAACACCCCCAGAATAGGTGTTTTCAGCCCGATATTACAAATTAAGAAGGACGCTCGGCAACCACAGGTCTCGTAAAAGAGGCATGAGCAGCGTGAGGCCTTTCCACCCCCCAGGACCCAGGGTCCCCCACCCCCTAGATGCTGGTTCTTAAACACAGCTGTGGGGCCTGTCAGCACGTTGTGTTCGTTGGCTGAGTGGGAGCTGAAGGGAAAGGCAGAGAACTGAGAACTGGTCTTTTCCAGGTCAGAAAAAGTTGCCTCTGTCAACAGCTGCTTTCCCTAGCCCCATCCTTGCCAAGTCCCATGCGAGACGTTTTGAAGAGCAGAAGTAGCTGTGAGCCAAGCAGTTTCCCTTTGGTCCTGTTATTTAAGAGCCAGCCTGGTGCTCTGCATGCTCTGGGGTAGTTGAAATTCAGAGTGGTTTTCCTCTGAGGAACTTGTCTGTCTTAGTCTTTGAGCCCTGGCAGCAGGTGAGCAGTCGCTCCTGGGCTGGACTTCGTTCCCACTGTGGCCGGCAGAGATTTCATAGCTCAGGCTCTGCTGTATTGTCAGGGTGTCTAAGCAGCATTTCTGGGCCCCAGTACAATGACCACAGTAAAAGAGGAAGGCAGGACACTTTCAGCTTCCTAGGCCTATTCGTGGGCAGGGAGATGCGGGTGGGGGGGGGTAAGGGTTGGGGAGAGAGAGAGAAAGAGAGAGAGAGAGAGAGATCGGTAGGCAGATTGATGATGGATGGATGGATGAATGGATGGATGAAGGATGGATGGATGATAGATTGGTAGATAGATGATAGATAGCTACTTAGATATATAGTAGACAACAGATGATGATAGACAGAGACACACCATTTTTCTTGTTTTAGACTTGTATACTCCTTGTGATACTCAAAACTTTTTGCAAAATTTCTAGCCCATCTGCAGTAACAGTGTGTGCCCCTCATTTCTCTCCCCCTGCATTGGCCCACGTTCAGATCTGCTTGCTTGATGGAGTCATAGCAACAACCTCCCAACCAGTCACCCTATTTTCTATTAATCCCTTCATGTTGTAACCCATTCTCCCAGTCACTCAAATAATGGTATCTCTCTCTCTCTCCCTTTCTCTGCTTCAAAAATCACTGAGTAGCTCCTCACTTCCTGTAGGGCAAAGGACCCAATTCCTTGTCATCAGTCACGGGCCATTCACATGGTTTCCAGTGGAATTCTGGCGTCTCAATTCTGACCAATACTCCTTAAAGAGAAGCACCAGTCACCCTAGAAGCATCCACAGCTTTGCCATCTGCTGGCCCTTCGAGGCATCTTTGCCTCTTGCCTAAGGTTCTGCCCTGACTATATGACAAACTCCTATTTTGTAAAAAAACCCTACTATCTAGCTGGACTGTCCCATAAGCCCTTCTGCAAAGTAGACAAGACAGGCTAATGTCTTCCTCTTATACTGAGAAAACTCAGACTCAGGCACATTAGGTAACTTGCCTGAGGTCAAACAATTAGTAAAGGCACACCAAAAAATTTCTCAGAGTCAGCTCTCCCTGTTGTTTTCCGACCTATATATCAATGTCTTTTTATTGAAAATGACACAACGCGCAGCCATGTTTACGGGGTCTGAGAATAGTCAAAACCCTCGTGTGAAAGAGCCTTTTAACACTCTCTACAAAGACTTAGAGAAACTCAAGCCATAAGAAGCACTTAAAAGAAAGAATTTTTTCAAGAGGGGCCGCTTAGCAGCAGATGCATGCCTGGTGTCCTTGGGGCTGAGCAAATGTGCCCTTGAACCCCCACATTTGAATTCCTGTCAGGAGGACTCAGTCTCTTGCCCAGGTGGCACATTGCCTTAGTTTATCATTGTATTACCAGAGAATAAATGCCTTCCTTTTAATTCATCATGTGAGTTAGGCCTCGAGTCAAGGTTTCCAAAACTCTATATGCCTCCTCCGAGGCTCACCCGACCCAGCCTGCTGGTACTTGGCAGCAGGGCCGTGCTGGAAGCACGTTCTCCCCTCAGCACGTGCCTGGAGTGGAGTATTTTATCACTGGTGCTGTTTATTTTTTTTAAGATTTATTTATTTATGCATACACGCTGGGGTACAGGCCAGAGGCGTGGGACAGCGAGAGAGTTCACCAGAGACAGAGTGGGGAGTGGAACAGGCAGATCGACAGAAATGCACTGCTGAGGGGAGCAGCGGGTGAGACAAGAGAGGCCTGCAGCGCCATGTGTGAATCTCCCCAGCCAGGCGTCGAACTCCCATCGCCGCTGCCGACAGCTCCACAGCACAGCGCCTAACCGCTGTACCACTAGGGAGGCCCCACTGATGCTGTTTAAAGCTGCCGATGAATGGTGATATTAAAAGCAGAACAACTTTGAGTTCTTTTGGTATTATCATAATTTCTCGGCAGACCACTCCTCTATCGCCCATTCCCTGGTGCAGACCATCCCCACGCACAGGGTGGGTCATCACTGCTCAATATGTTGAAAAATCATACGGGGCTGGGTCCCAACCATATCCCCAAAGGCAGCATCTGTTGTCATTTTACAGGTGAGGAAAGTGGGGCTTGGAGGAGGTCAAGAAATTTGCCTGGTCACACAGCCAAGTTTCAGGCTCTGATGCGAGATCTGGGATGGCATGACCTTGGTTGACCTTGTGCCCTGGGCCCTCCTGGCACACAACAGCCACTCAGAAATGATTGAGCAAAAGAAATAATGAGAAAACAGCTTTGTCTAGAGGTTGCCAATTTGCTATCTCGGAGAACTTCTTAACTCTGTGAAAGGAAGAAAAATGTCCCTGAATCTTGTGACTCATTCTTTTAATGGCCTCCAATCACAGGTGCCTAAAGAGCCAAGGTCCACAGTTTAGGCAACAGGGTGACTTAAAACACATCCAATGACTCACTGTTTAGAAAGCACCTACTGTATGCCAGGATCTAGATAGGGGGCTTTGTCGTTTAGTGCAAACCACATTCTGGGAAGCAAGTTTATTGCCTCCATTTTGCACATGGCGGAACTGAGTTTCCCAGGGGGGCATCATCTAAGTTGTCAGGGTCACAGATGAGCCGGCAGCTGAGCCCAGCTGGGATTCAAACCCACAGCCTGATCCAGAACCCTTAGTTTCCACATGTCTGGGCAGAGGCCAGTTTCTGGGGTCACAGAGCACACCAAGGAGACTTGGGTGTCGTCCAGAAGTCAATCTCCCTGCCCATTCAGCCTCAAGAATCTGCCCTTAAATCCATGAAGCAAGCATCGCCTGGCTGTGTTCACATGTAGCTCTCAGAAACAGTAACTGCTCTGGGTGAAAATTCCATAAAAGTCCTTAAGGATGAAAACTCAAATGCCCGCATCAAGATTTGGTAATAAAATTTTAAAGAAATCAATTACCAGAAGTGTGACTGGAGGTTTTTCACTGTGTGGCACAAGTGTCTCTTCACATATTCCAAAGATTCATCCCCCCACATTTCCTATGTAACGTCTCTGCCTTGAGAACTTTAAGCTTGAGCACAAATAGACAGAGTTCTAAAACGGTGCTTAAAATAGTGCAAACTTGCAGGGCACCTAGCAAATATTTGGGCTGTGGCTACAGTGCTAAACACTGCTGATGTCTAATTCTTTTACAAATACAAACTCAGGCCATAGCGACCCTCCTGGAGTAGATTCTGTTATCATCACCTCCAGTTTGCAGAGGGGAAACTGTGGTACAGAGAGGGTAAGTCACATAGGAGGGACAGATGGGGGGTTCAAAGCCAGAGGCTCATTCCGAGCCGGGTCCGTAACTTCCCTGACACAGGCTTCCTGGCCTCGCTCCCTGGCGGGACCCTGCCCAGTGCAGGTATTTATGTTTTATTCGTCTGTCCCTCCCCCCATGTGCCTCGGCAACTGTATTTTGCACATTCATTTCCTGCCATCACGTCCCCCAGTTTTCTAGGACTTCCTCCCTCCCATCTGTACCCAGCCCACCCCTCTCCATGATCTCCCAGTAAAGACCCTGGTTGTTATTGTGACCCTGACCGTGAACCTTAGGTAGAGACCCAAGCCAAGCACGCAGACAGCCTGTACCTGGACTGAGCAAGAGGCCACGGATATAAGGTGCCAGGACCAAGCTCTCGGATGCTGAGAGAAGAGGATGAAGCTAGCCTGGAGGAGGAGCAGATGCCCCAGTTTTGGGGAAGGACTCACGATGGGTCCCTGTGTCCCATTGACCACAAAGCCCAGCCTTGCTTTTGCCCTCGGGTGTGAGAGGCCCTGTGTGCTCAGGATAGAGCCTGGTTTTCTTAAGTGGTGTTGAGTTGCGTGTCTGTCTCTTTGGAATGCCAATCAAATCCTGAAAGGCACAATGCCCAGTGCCAGCATCTTTCAGGTAGAAATCTCAGAAGGCTGAAATCGCAAAGATCACCATCCCCAAATATCAAAATCCCAAAAACAAATGCTGGAAAAGACTCTGAAATTCATCCAGAGTACCTTGGGAACGCGGGTGATCGCTGAGAGACAGCTGAGGACACAAGCATCACTGCACGGGCATTGGAGAGTGTGGGTGATTGGGCATCACAGAGGGGCCTGGTGATGAAGCTGATGTGCAGTCGCCAGGGGCCCAGGGACAACCAGACCCTCAGCGTTCCACTCTGTCACGGGGTGGCCTCAGGCACCTAACTCCTCACAGCCTCTCTGCAAGAGAGCAATGTCACAGCTCTCTCCTGCCGTTGCTGGGAAGGAATGATAGAAGGAGTGAAAGAAAATGATAGAAAACAGGAGGCAAACCCTCATGACAGTGGCAGGAGAATGACCCACATAAGCAAGCTGAGCTACTGATGACCATTGGGTGCTCTAAGAGCTCCCCAAGGGGACCCCTTAGATCTGTTTTTTTTCCCCAATCAGGATGGTGGTTTCAGGATTTCAACAGTCAGTATGTCTGTTTTTGAAGGTTGTACTCTCAGAATTCTAGCAGCCAGAAGACTATCTTTGGGGACTCTCACCCAAACCCATCTGTCACCAAAGGAATCCACACACCTCACCCACCCCCTTCCTCGCTAACCCTGTGTTGGTTTCCTGAGGTGGTGAAGACAGCACCTTGGTTCTCAGGTACCTCACAGCTGGGGTGGGTAACAGGCATCCAAATAAGAATTGTAAAATCCCGTTAGCTGAAGCAGTCAGGATGCACGGGTGTTCCACTCATTGGAAAAGCAGATTAAAACAGGAATTATGAGAAATCATACTTGAACATTTTATTTTAACTTCTGCATAAAATACTAAATTCACTATCTGATATTTTGAAGCAAGACCAAGGCATCTTTGTTTAGTGTAGATGTGCTGTTTCTCACATCTGTACACATCTGTATTTGTGTACAGCCAAGATTTCAAGCTCCTTAAAATAGAGAAAGAATTTTAAAGGACCTGCAAAATTAGCACGTTTTAATTATTTTTCCACAAATTTTTACAACTGTGTTGCCCACATCAAATTTGGTAGCAATGTTTTAGCCACTCTGCATTAGCAAATCTTTCCAAAGCATTCAATTTCATATCCCTGCAAACAGCACTTCTCATTCCTATTAAGTTAGTGATTAGGGGCAAGTGCACTGATGGATAAAACTCTTAGTTTTATCTAGGGGTTTGGAAATGTCAGGGCACAAAACTTGGAGCTTGCCAAGGAAGGCACAATAGACAAAAAAAAAAAAAAAAAATACAGATTTCAGTTCTGCCTTCTCCATAGAACGGAGATAAGGAACCAAGTCTTCCTTGCTCAGTGAGGGAGGGAGACACCCTTACAGGAAGAAATTTACCTATAAATGTCTTTTTCACAAATCCTAGTCCATCCGCCCAGCCTCCAAAGCCCTGCCCATGAAATCAACCTTCTACCAAAAAGTCATATTTGGGGCCTCCCTGGTGGCAGAACGGGTTAAGCGCAGCACTATGAAGCTGTCCTCAGCCACTGCCGCATGAGTTCAATCCCCAGCCAAGGAGCTGCCCATGGGGCACAGCAGACCTCTCCTGCCTCCCTGCTGCTCCCCTCAGCAGTGTACTTCAGTAGATCTGCCTATTCTGCTCCCCACTCTGTCTCTGGTGAATCCTCTCACCGCTACCGCTCACCTCTGGCCTATACCCCAACTCTTGTATGCATAATCTTTTTTAAAAAGTCAAAATTTGGCAGCTTTTTGCTCCCCTACAGTCACATGCTCAGTGACACCTGCGCAGTGTGGGGCTGCAGGTGGCTCCACAGAGCGCTCCCTCCAGCTGGGGGTGAAATCAGGCGGGAGGGCTCCCACTGCACTGAAGGGGGCACAAGCCAACTTAAGAGGCTGAAGCAGGTTCCAATCAGGGCAGAAAGAGGCAGGTCTCCGTGACTACAGGGGGCTCCGGGGGAGCTTCACGAGGTAGACAGGTAGGAGACACCTCCGCAGGTGCGGGTCGAGTCAGTAAAGGAGAGCACGGCTCGGCTGAGTGCCTACACGGTTGTTTGCAGAGCCTGGGCCCGTGGCCAGCACAAACCTTATTCCCAAGACTGAGCGCCCGACGCTTAGTGACTCCAGTGCACTTTCTGACCACTCAGTCTGTTTTGCACGGAGCCTTTCTGGGGGAGCTCATAGCAACCCAGCTTCTCCTCCTTTCTCTTGTCGGCTCCAGCAAGGCTCCCAGCCCTGGTCTGCTGCTGTAGGGCAGCCTGCCCTGGGTCTCCGGGTCGCTACCCACACCCAGCGAGGGCTTCTCCCTATGTGCAGGCACCGTGTCGGTCGGGGTCCTGCCAGCCACCTTCGCGCGGCCACTGATATATGATTGTCACTGCTGTTCCTGTCATCGCTACTTCTAAGCCTGCGGCGCCGTGAAATCCAGGACCCTCATCTATCTCGTTCACCTCGACAGTCACAGCGTCCATGGTTGAATCTCGATGAAATGTACTGAATGAGTGAATGGATTTAATGAGAGAGTATACTATCTCAGGGCTTCCTGTCCCCCTGTGTCTAAGTATCTTCTTTAGCTTCCCAGAGGTTCCTTCTGCCCTTCAGGTCCCAGCTTAAGTCCCCTTGAGGAGTCCCCATGGACCGTCCAGCAGAAGCCACCCCCAGCCCCTTACACTCCACCGCGGTCGTTTGACTGCTCTAGAGTATCAGCTCTACGGAGGCACGCAGAAGTCTGTCTGCTGTCTGCTGCTTCTCTGTGCCCAGCACTACATCTGTCACAGAGCCCTGACTTGCTGGCATGATAAATAAATGAATATGTGGAGGAATTAGGATCCACGTTTCAGAGAAGAAAGAACATGTATCTCCACTGTGCACTTACCAGCTACATGGTGTTGGGCTGACTGATTGAACCTAAACCTCCGGAATCTTAGTATCCTCCTATCTGCAAAGGGGATGAAAACCAAAACTTACTATAATGAATGTGAGGTTTCAATTAGATACTGGATACAAGGCACTTGCCAGGCTACATCACAGTGATCAATAAAAATAAGATATGATGTAGAACCCCCTCCAAAATAAGTCACCAGTGCCTGCAGTGAATGCCGCTTTGCCTGTAGTAGACAGAGAATAATGAGCCAGCTCTCAGTCCGCAGGAGCCTGAGAGTGGGAGTTCTTCGTCACACCATTCAGAAGCAGTGGCGTGTGTGTGTGTGTGTGTGTGTGTGTGTGCGCGCGCGCGCGCACGCGCCCAGAAGACAGCCTGCTTCCCAGAGCTGCCCTGCTCCTCCCCCTCCCCCACTAAAAACATTTGCATAAAATAAAGATCCTGAATCCCTAGCTATTTTCACCTTGACTTCCCTGCAGGGGTACTGTGGCCATGAATGCCCAGGAAACCATCCTGGTGGCATGAATAGAGTGTGTGATGTGAGCGGAGAGGGAAATCCATACAGGAGCCTCTGGTGTACTCTGCATCAACCCAGGGTCCCTTTTCATGCAAATGGGGAAAATCAGGAGAAAAAGATATGCAGAAAGTGAGCACAAAGGCCACCCTGACCAGTCTGGGCCCCAGAGCAATCCTTATACTTGTGATCCCCAAAGCCCATAGTCATCTATTGTGCCTCAGCAGGAGTTGGGGATTGTATGAAGGGGCAAACTTTCCCATTCTCTTTCAGATTGTGTTTTCAGGGGATTTGAATGATGTTTCTCAAGCAGTGAACAAATCTGAGGGAAACAAAAGTATTGAAAATGGGCTTTTATAGCAGACTCCAGGCAAACTCTCCTCATCCTCAGAAAATGTGTTTTGGAGAGAGGAGCTGGGCAATCGCCAGCAGCAGGACTCACTGGAGGCTGGCAAGTTTGGGTGCCAGAGAACTTTGCCATTACATTTTTATTGTCAGAGTCTCCCAGAGAAGCACTGATGTTGTTAACATGCAAATGTGGGGCACCAAGGGACCCCAAACTATTAAGGGGCATACACTCTGAAAGGTATCCTGCCATCTGCTGTACAAAGACGAAGGAAGCAGACTCTTAGGGTGATAGATCTTTAATAGAGTTAGTGTGGAGAGGGAGAGAGAGAGAGAGAGAGAGAAGAAAGGATTTCCTAATAGTCATTTTCCAATATAACCCTCAAAATTACCCATCACCTCATGGGCAAATGCCCAGCCAAACAGGGTTGGCCTGAAGTGGGGCCAAGGAAGACTGAAAGCTTGCCACAAGGCTCGGTACCTTCTGGTGGGGAATAATAAGAAAGGGATAAGGCAGGTCTGGGACAAAGGAGCAAAAGGAAATGCAAAATCAAGAAAACGGCTGCCATTGCTTCTGCCAAGGACAAACTTCCCAAATTTCTCTCACCCACATGTGTCCTTCCAAGACCCCCCAAGTCCCTGGGTGCAGGTCAAAGCCAGAGAAGCATGAGCCCCCAATTCCCAGTGGCTCCCTCACTCTGGAGTCCAGTTCATGGCACACTGGGACCTGTAGTCCAAGATGGCTGCATGTGGGATGGGGAAAATGACACTCCCCCTTTGTGGAGGTGTGATAATGTCATACTTGAGGACTGAAAGCACATTGCCACTAAAAGAATCTATTTAACAAATAATTGTTATCTTGTATTGGGGCCATGTCGGCCACTGCAGGGGACAGATGCACCATCCCTCATAGTTTCTGTGGTCACATTTGTTTAGAAACTACATGTTTAGCACAGACTTTTTCAGGCACTGACTTCCATGCAAAGTTGTGATGAGAGCCAAATCCTGGCAGCCATTTCACCTCTCACCTGGACCACCACCAGAGCTTCCCCAGCCCATCTCCCTGCCTCCACCCTTGCCCCCCCTCCCCACAATTCATTTTTCACACCACAACCAGGATGATCTTTTAAAATATAAACCAGTTTATGTCTCCTCAGCTTAGCATCACTTAGTGGCTTCCAGTTGTAGCTGGTATTAAGTGCTAACATCTCATGCAGATCCACAAGAGCTACTTACACTTCCAACCACACCCCTCCAGCCTCCCACCACACCATTGCTTTTTTTTTTTTTTTTTTTTTTTTGCTGCCTCTGGACGTTGACACTTGTTCTTTCCAATACCTGGAGCTCTCTTCTCCTTGCATCACACAGCCTGGCTTATTTCAGACTTTCAGGCATTTAAATATCAGTCCCTTGGAATGATTCAAATCATTCCTCAGCCCCAGTTTGAATCATGTCATCAACTATCATACTGCCTGACTATGGCCCATTCTTGCCTGGCATTTGTCACACTTTGTCAGTGTGAATGGGTATGTTTAAATCTGATAGTTAAGATCTACATGCCCTACTCGAACGTAAGGTCTGCAGTGGTGGGTTCCCTTCCATTTGGTTCACCCAGTGCCCAGCACAGTGCCTGACAAATAACCAGTACTCAATAGATACTAGTCACGTTCAGAGACTGGAATGAGATTAAGTTTCTCAAGAAGTTCAACCAACAGCCCATGACTTCCTCACCTTCCACCCACCCATCTCGATAGTTAGGCTAACGAGGCCTCCCTCCTTGTTGCTTGGTTCTAGGAGCGCCTTGTGCTGTCTGTGCTACCCCGATTTGTCGTCCTGGAAATGATCAACGACATGACAAATGTGGAAGACGAACACCTGCAGCACCAATTCCATCGGATCTACATCCACCGCTACGAGAATGTCAGGTGAGAACATGTCCCCAGCCTGCCTCTGCCATGTGTGTGCCAGGCTGTTCTCATCTCGTGGCCATGGCTTCTGTCTGCCCAAATGTCAGTGCCTTTCTTCATTTGGTTGATTAATTCACTAGCTAGTGATTATTCCACAGAGAGTTCTACATTTCCAAACTGAGACTCAAGAGGAATGTCAGAAAAATGCAATCAGAAGGCGCGCGTGGAGTTACTGCCTGGCTCCCCTGCAGTAGGCTTGTCTGCCTGTGTATTTCAAGTAGGAAAAGCCAAAGCCTGTTATGCTATGATTGGAAAAATCATTACAGATTGCAACCTGGTGGTCTTGGATAATCACATAGGTCTCCTTTTTATGCTCCTCATAAATATCTTTAAAACATTACCACAAAAACTCCAGCTTCTTTTTCCTTTGAAACCGTATTTTTGGTCACTAGCCCACCTCTCCCTCCACATCCCCATCCATCCATCCATCTACCATCTATCCACCTTTCCATTCAATGACTCACATGTACCCACTGACCCACCTACACACCCATCAACCCATGATCCATCCATCCATCCATCCATCTATCCATCCATCCATCCATCCGTGCCCTCTCTGAGCCCAGCACTGCACTAAACAAGATGGTGTGTAATAAACATCAGAGGATGGCTTCTTAGTGAGGCATATCAGCTTTATAATCCTAGTTCTACCTTTTTCTTGTGTGTGACCTTGCTTCCCTGTATCTTATAATTCTTCTAGAATGGGCATTTTAATAACCACCTTGCAGGGTTTTGTGTAGATTATATATATATATGAGAGAGAGAGAGAGAGAGAGAGA
This sequence comes from Scalopus aquaticus, assembly GCA_004024925.1. Lineage (NCBI taxonomy): Eukaryota > Metazoa > Chordata > Mammalia > Eulipotyphla > Talpidae > Scalopus > Scalopus aquaticus. The sequence continues at coordinate 167,510 of PVIJ01000261.1, forward strand.
GAGAGAGAGAGAGAACACAGGACAGAAATGACCATATAGGGGAGTTGTTTCAAACATATTCCTAGTGGCAAACCAAAAAAGAACCCAGTCCTTGCTGATTCAAAGGAGATGTTTTTGAAAGGTTACATGGTAGTTCACAGGGTAAGCAGGAAAGGACAGAGCAGCAGGCTCAGAAAACGGGCAGAACAAAGCCAGAGTCACAGCAGAGCACAAGGCCGGAGGGGACACTGCTCCCACTGTTTCTGGAGAAGCCATTGCTGTGCTGCCAGTGCCGGCCTGGAGACAGCTGCCACCTGGGCAGCTCCTGAGGCAGTCCCAGGATCTGGATGTGTCTGCTTTGCCCTGCCCCCCTCCCTCTGTGCCCCCTGCTGCTTTGCATCTCCAGCTAAAGCCCAGGACAGATGTGTCTAATTGGCAGAGCCTAGTCAGCCACCAGAAGTGACTAGAAAGCAAATATCTCACATTTTCGGCTTGTACAATAGAATCATATCTCCCTCCCACCAAATATCATAGAATGGAAAATTCCCGAAGTAGGGAGCAAATCCACCAAAATACACTGAGCAGCTCTAAAAATGACCAAATGCTCTCTTAGCTCCTTTCCTCCTTCCTTGGGCAAGCGGGAAGAATAACTTTTCCCTCTGGCCGGCATCTCTGGGCTTGCTGACCCTGGGGGCAGCAGTGCTCATTTGAAAGCACATTGAGGGCCTCCCTGGTAGCGCAGCGGTTGAGCACTGAGCTGTGGAGCTGTCTGCAGCATGCGATGCAAGTTCGACACCCAGCCAGGGAGAATCCCACATAGTGCGGCAGACCTCTCCTGCCTCGCCCGCTGCTCCCCTCAGCAGTGTATTTCTGATCTGCCTGTTTTGCTCCCCACTCTGTCTCTGGTGAACCCTCTCGCCGCCCCATGCCTCTGGCCTGTACCCCAGTTTGTATGTATAAATAAATAAATCTTTAAAAAAAAAAAAAGAAGAAAGCACATCGAGCAGGACTGCAATTCTAACACAGGGGTTATTTCAATGGGTGTTTCAGATTCGCTGTATTCCTGTTCAGGGTCTTCTCCAAGACTTGAACTACACTGGTTAGGATGCTTGGGGTTGCAAAGTAGCCCTCTGCAAACAGCAATCCCCATAAAAGATGCCCTCCAGGTCTAGGATGGCAGGAGCGCCTCCAGGCCAACTTGAGAACAACAGGTACTTCCTGTTGACATGGAGATAGAGAGATGTCTATCATCATGAAATTGCCTGTCACCATAGGAAAAGAAGGGGGTGGCAATCAACCTTAATAAAGAATAACCAAGCCCGCCATCTTTGGGAGCCTTACATTCCATAAGCAATGCGTTCGGTTCCTTTCTGCACTAACCGATCTTCGGTGCTTCCCTTCTTCTAGAACTAGAGTTCCTTCTGCCTCCTCCATCATGCCCATCTATTTTAAACCATCCAACCAAGTTCTGCTTGAGACCCTTTTTCAGAGGTTCACACCACACTAAATAAAAACCAAGTTTGCTGCCCTACATTTCTCAGTGTCCTCAGCTGGCGGCGACGCCAGCCGTTTCTAATGGGAGAAGAATCTACAGAGAAACTGCTGTGCACAGACCTCCCCCCATTCACAGAGGCAGCTGTGGCACGATGCCCACCGCTCCCACTGGCACTGGAAAGATGAACTCCACCGGGGCCAGGCGGGGGCCTCTCCGGCCCACTGCGAGGCTGCTGCTGCTAAAATAAGACCTGAGATGCCAAATGCGGGGTAGGATAGGCCTAAGCCCACGTCTGAGAACAAAGCCAGACCAGCTGCTATGCCCACAGCGCTGACCCCAGAGCACACTGCTGCTGGCGGGGGCATTCCGGAATCATTTCCAAGCCCGTCTCTCTTTGAGGCAGTCCACCCTGTTCATCCTTTCTTTGTTGCATGTTGCTGCTGGGCTTGCTTTGAGAGCCTTCCCTAAACAGTCTGCTCCAGACTTCGTTTTATCTCCCATAGGTCACTGGCTCCTGTCAGTACAGGGTGGGATAAGGGCACCTAGCTTGGGGGAATTAGTTTCTCAGCCCTCTAAGGTTCTCATCCCAGACCACTGTTTCCCCCAAATTATGTTTATGGAGATCAAATGCTTTACATCTTTGTATCTGCTTTGGGGTTATAGATTCTAATCTCTACAAAAGTCTGCTTTCACACTCTGCCCGCTATCAGTGCCCCAACAGTCCTCCACCATGTTCTAGTCCCTCCCTGATTTCTACCTTGCCACCCTTCCCTTCTGGTTGTGACAGTTTTGCAGTCAGATGTTAAAAGTTTATTTTTGGATTAGTTTTGACTGACTCTTTGTTGTGTTTGTCCATATTCCACATGTGAGTGAGACCCTCCTTCAGTTGTCTTCTCCTTCTGACTTACTTCATTCCACAATATCCTTTACACTTCTATCCATGTTGTTGCAAATGGCAGGGCTTCATCCTTTTTTATAGCTGAGTAGTATTCCATTTTATATATGTACACACACCACATTTTTCTAATCTTGGGCACTTAAGCTATTTCTTTAACTTAGTGTCTATCCCTTTGAATTAATGTGTATTCTTTGGTTAGGTACCCAGGAGTGGAATTGCTGGGTCATTTTTCATATTTTGGGAAAACTCCATTCCAAACCACTTTCTATGAGCCACTACCCTTGTGATACTTTGTGTCTTTTCATCTACCTAGGCCTCAGTTTCCAAGTCTGAGCTGTTTGGAATGGACAGAAACCTTTGGACTCACATTGCTTCAGCTGTGCACATCTGAGCCAGCTTCGCATTTGTACTGGACATCATAATAGCCCCACCTGCTAGACCGTTGTGAGGGAAGAACACATTAATACACGGACACTCTTAGGACAGAATTGAGTCCACAGTGGACACCAGATATTGTTGCTGCTGGTGAATCAGGCTTGTGCCAATAGTTAGGAATGTTTTTAGGAACAGTTAACACATGAACCCATTAATGGTCAATGTCTTTACACCTCTCCTAGTGAGTTCATGAATGGGTTTAGGGGAAGGTCCAAACTCCATGAACTGAGCTGCACAATTTTGAATACTTGTACATTTTTTCAGAGAGAAAAAAACATTGCTGATGTCAGATTCTTAAAGTGTGTGTAGTGGTGACAAAGTTAAGGACCAGTGAATGCCAAGGGTGTCTACCAAAAGCCAACACACATTCCAATGTCTTCTAGCCAGTAAACCAATTTCATCAAAACTAAGTTACACCTCTCCTGCCTTGCCCGCTGCTCCCCTCAGCAGTGTATTTCTGTCGATCTGCCTGTTCTGCTCCCCACTCTGTCTCTGGTGAACCCTCTCACCACCCCATGCCTCTAGCCTGTACCCCAGCTTGTATGCAAAAAATAAAATAAATCTTAAAAGAAAAGGTAAGACTCACTAAGAAAAATAACCAAGAACCGTACTAGCCAATTTAGAAATGACAGAACCTGAAAATCAATAGAATACGGTACCGCTCTTGGTGACCCATCCTTCCTTCAGAGGCACCCGCTCTTGCCTCTGTCTCTGAGAGGGTGTTAAGGTGGCTGCAGCAGTGCCTCGCCCAACATGGTGCTCAGTGCCATCCCAACCCAGCCCTGCCACACACCAGCTGTGGGTCGCTGGCCGTGGCCCCGGGCCTCTCTGAGCCTCTGCCTGCCCCTCTCCACAATGGAGCGCTCAGTGCCTTCTCCCGGGCTGGGGGGATGAAGGGCACACTCACAGACACCTGACTTTAGAAGGTTTTTGAGCATTGGCCCTGCCCTTCCTTTCCTCGCTCCGTATGCCAAGCCATAGGCATAGAATGAGGCTCATCCGGCTGAAATCCTTAGTAACGTGAGCTAATAGACAATCAGTTATTCTGAGTTCTGCCAGCTTCGCTACCAGTCCCATCATTTTTGAAAACTGCCCAACTCTACTTGCCGGCCATTCAGGGTGGACCCCATGTCTCGGGACCTCATGAGTGTTGTATTCTCCCTTCCAGCCCCCCATGTCTATTGTGTTCTGTGTTCGTGGCATGTACATTGCTGTTCATGGTGAAAATACAGTGATAGTTCATAAAACTTCATTTTGCTTCCCCCTCCAAATTGATGTGTCCCTACCAACAAATTCCCATTTAGGTGTTGGCATTGCCCACACTCCACAGCCTGGCACAGGAAGAAAGGCTTTCCGTTGCCCCCTTGTCCTTCCTGAACTCCTGGGTGGATTCACTCTGCTGAGATGTTTGTTAATTATTGAGACATTCCTCGGGACTAAACACCAGGGAGAGCAACCATCTCAGACCACAGTTAATTTGTTTGGACGGTGTCGTCTCCCGGATTAAAATATTAATACGCTTTCTCCCTCCCCCACCCTTCCCTGTTGTCTAGTATTCTCTTTGCAGATGTTAAAGGCTTTACCAACCTCTCGACGACCTTGTCAGCTCAGGAGCTGGTGAGGATGCTCAACGAGCTCTTTGCCAGATTTGATCGACTGGCCCATGTGAGTTGAATTTCATTCCCTCGTCTTCTGCAGAGTGAGGGGCTGCATGTGGGCTGCATGTGGAAGCAGCGAAGAGAGGGGCTGGCCGCCATACCAATGCTGTTATCTTTCTGAAGCCTGTCCCGGGTGTGGACCCCTAGCCCTGACATGTTCTGGGGACCTATGTGCGTTATTCACAGGTCTCTGGTGGGTGGTTGTCAGATCAGCCTTCCCAGTTGAGAGACAGCTGGTTGAGAGACAATCAAAGCAAAGGTCTTTTACGTGCTGCCCCTCCCCCACCTTGCCCCGCTGTGGCTACGCGCCATCCGTGCCATCCAGCTGCAGCCTCGGTGGACTCAGGCACCCTTAGCTCCCTGCAGTTTCCCTGCCAACCCCGACCAGCCAGAAGGAATCAGACTGTTTCAAACACAAGGAACCTACCAGCCCATCCCAACCCCCATTTGTCTGACCTAACTGGAGAACTTTGCTTTTCACCAACAAGACACCACCTTTATTTTTCAGCTACTTGATCAGAGCTAAAATAGAGCACAGGATAAAGGAGCTGGACATTTGCTATCAAAACACAGATTCCTAGTCCTGAAGTCCCTCCCGTGGAGGATATCACTGCCACCCCGGGCCATCAGTGTGTCCCACCCCAGGGACTTCATGGGAATGGATGAGAAACAACAGGTGGAAGGATCCTAGTCACCCCTAGAATAAGGAAAGCCACTTTTAATGTTTTCACCCCAATCTCAGGTGTGTCACTTAACCAGTTGGGTCACGGGCTCTGCCTCTGCATTAAAGGGGGTGGATTTACCCCTCTTGGCAAATTTTGGCCTTAAAATTCAGGAATTTACAGTGATCTCTATGTGCCTTGCCATGATTCTTTGCTTTAGATTTCATCGTGTCGCACATGGGGGAGCCGCCCCACGTCATGGCACAGGCTGTGTCTGTCTCACGCATTGCATTAAAAACCTCAAAGACCCTGTGAATGAACCCTCAGCACCACTGTGGGTCAGGCTGCTCAGAGTAGGGCATTTGGGCCCCTGGCAAACCTTGCTAACTTTCAGGTCTTGGGTCGTTCTTTAAAGAAAGTGGTCCTGCCTCCCCCTCCCCCTCCCAGACAGGAGGGCTGTGTGTATTCCTGTCCTGAAGACTCTAAAACTGCAAGACGAAGAACGTATCTATTGTTATACACTCTGCAACACGACAACTTAAACCTTGTGCAATTGCTGGAAACTTTGGAAGCAACCTAAATTACGGTTATAAGGAATACATCCAACACGACGTAAAGCTAATGAACAAATTAAAGAGAATGGAGTTATTTCTGTGCTGACATGGAATTTCATGACCTCTTGTTACACAGGGGAAGCATGTCTCAGCTCTGTAACTTTGTAGGATAAATATGTGGCTCACAAGCATGAGAATGTTCTAAATAACATACTAAACACTAAAACAGACACGGATGTGTGACTTCACAGCAATCGCTGGAGAAAGGCAGGGGGCCAAGTTTTGGGGTGCTCTGAAGGCAGGGCCACCCACGGCACGACCCCATCAGCAGCTCCATGTGCACTATCTATGTGTTATCCTATAATTATTAGGTAAAAATACTCTAAAAATCGGCATGATTTCTAATATCACTTTTCTGAAGTCGATTAAGGGCCCTAATGGTTTTTGGTCTGAAGGTCTTCATTATTATTTTTTTTTCCTGATTACAAAAGCAATATTTATTCATTACATAAAATTCAAACATGAAAGATACAGAGAATTCAGAAAATATTCATCTCTGTAATCTTGTAAAACTATCTTTGACAATTCGGTGCTTCTATCTCCTTATTTTTATCTATGATCAATATTGAGTTTCATAAATTCTCTGGATTTTCCCAAAATTCTTATAATATCAAACCCATCAGGATGGGAGGAAAGAGCAATATGCAGACTGACAAAAACATCTGCAAAAAAATCTCACCCTACTTTATTTTTCTTTTTCAGTATTTTTTCCCAAAAGTAGAGCTTTTCTTTAAAAAAAAAAAATTCTTCAACCATTATTTGACACCCTTGTTAATATTTTGACAATAAAGGATTTCTCAGGTGTGGTCACCATACTTCTCCCATCAAAGCACCCTATAGTTTTCCACCATAATTTGAGCTTTGCAAAGCAGTTTCTGGTTTGCATATTACTGTCACGTAATATGACATCGCATAGGAATTCATCAGGAAAATGTCTGCAAATTGAAAGAACTTGACAGATAAGAAGACAGTTCTTCTGTATATACAGACATAGATATATATTTATATTTCAGATAGACATAGATGATAGATAGATAGATAGATAGATAGATAGATAGATAGATAGATAGATGAAAAATAGATACTGGATGGATGGATGGATGGATGGATGGATGGATGGATGGATGGATGGACAGATGGACGGACGGACAGATGGACAGACGGACAGATTCCACTTATTTAGAGCCCACAGTTTCTCAAGTCTGGTGTGGTTCCTTGGCCAGTGACCTCAGCCCCTTTGCTGAAACTGCCCTGAGTTCTCTTTATTCTAAGCCCATGGCGTCTGGCCTCTGCCCGGGCCACACAAAGGTGCACCATTTCCTTGGGGCTTGTTCCTCTGTGAAACCTGGTGAACACCAGGTCCTCAGAGTGTAAATGCACCAAGCAACTGACTGCACCTGCTTCTCCCCTGTGAAGTGAGGAGGAAAACTGTCCTGGCCACATCAGTTTCTGTGAAGGCGAGTCTGGAAACATGTGGGGGTACAGGGGTCACAGGGAGACGTCGGGGGTCAGAGACAGAGTCGGCCTGATTAGAGGCGCACAACTGAATTTGCTTTCAAGGAACAAGTATATGAATTAATCAGTGAATAAGAGGATGTGTAAGCCTAGTCAGTCCACCTACTTGGGCAGGGACTGAAGATGGATTTGAAATAGTACGAAGCCTGAGTGATTTATATTCTCAGGACTGATACATTCTGAGGACTGATAAAAACGGTTCATTCAGAGGCGTGTCCTAGGAGAGAGACAGCGACGGGGAAGGACTCGTAGGGGAAGAGTGACCTGCATGTCCAGTGCCGGCGGGGCCAGGAGGGCTGGTCACGTGGTAGGGATTGAAATCAGAGAGTGAGCGTGTGGCGGAGCAGGGACCTGGCCCTCTGTCTGTCCAGCTAAAAGTCCACAGTTTGTCCAGGACTCCGCTCCGCCATGGAGCCGTTCGAGCTGCCCCCCTAGGAAGATAACAGAAGCACCTATCAGAAGCAGGTGCCCCTGACCTCACGTGCAGAGCATCTAGCCCCGGTCCCCTCTTTCCCAAGCCTCTCAGAAGCACTTTGCCACCTGCTGTCTCGGTTCTCACTGCCCCCCTTGCCTCCCCATTCCAGGAGCACCACTGTCTTCGCATTAAGATCCTGGGGGACTGCTACTACTGCGTGTCCGGGCTTCCGGAGCCGCGCCAGGACCACGCGCACTGCTGCGTGGAGATGGGCCTCAGCATGATCAAAACTATCAGGTAATCTGGGGTCTGGTCTGTGACACCAGTGCTTTTGCCATGCATAATGGGAAGAACCAGCCACCTCATCTACCTTTTGGGGAAAATCACATGTTTCTCAAAAGGTAAAAGCCCTTCACTGATTTCCCCAAAGCTGCAGATCCGGTGGTTCTCCCTTCTGAGCCCGTAAGCGCCATTCTTTCCCAGTTAGACTTCACTTTCAATCATCTTTGCAAGCAATGTGCACCACCAGTGTCTGCATGGGGAATCAGCAAGGATGAGATGAGCTCAGGGTGGTCACAGAGCAGCGGGACAGATGAACGCATAGGCAATGTCGATGTGGTTCAATTAATGGAGATAGGGCCTCCCTGGTGGCGCAAGGGTTCAGCGCAGCACTATCAAGCTCTCACCAGCCACTGCAGCGCAAGTTCCATCCCCTGCCAGGGAGATTCCCACATGGCGCGGCAGACCTCTCCTGTCTCCCCGCTGCTCCCCTCAGCAGTGTATTTCTGATCTGCCTGTTCTGCTCCCCACTCTGTCCCTGGTGAATCCTCTCACCCCTCTCCCCCGCACCTCTGGCCTGCACTCGAGCTTGTATGCATAAATAAATATAAATATTTAAAAATAAATAAATGGAGATAAACCAGAGTGCTTGTGGGGAATAGAGGAAGAACGAACAGCTCAATCTGCAGCGCCCGAGAAGGCCGTCCAGGGTAGGGATGTCTCAGCGCTTCTTGGAGTAGACTGACCAGCTCCTGGAGGTGGAGTGGAGTACTGGGGAGGCAGCGTGGACATGTGCAGAAGCCAGGACTGCAGCTGGTGACGCGTGGGGTGGAGAAGGTAGTGTGAGGTGGACCGAAGCCAGGGAACGGGACCTCCAGACCTCCTCGGTCATGACAAGGAGCTGTACTCGGTCCAGAGGCCAATAAGAAGTCAGCACAGGGCTGCCTCCAGGGGGGCTTCATGGATGTACAACAGGAGGTTTTGACATTGGACAGGGTGGCCGACGAATAGAGGTTTGGTCAAGGGGAAGCGGTCATTGAGGTCAAGGTCATTGAGGTCAAGGAACCAGACAGTTTACAGTGGGTCAGTGTCATGAGAGCTCCCCTTGAGGATCCAAAATGGTTACAGAGCCTCCAAACAGGCATCCTCCACAATCACACAAAGCCAAAAAAGAGAGGAGGCGTGGGCAGAAATCTTCCCCATGGTTCATGCCTGCACCTTCTAAGTGAGGAAGGGCCTCCCAGAAGCAGACTGATGACACTCCCTATGACTATCTGTGTGGACGAGCAGGTATTGTGTGATCCTTGGCTGTATCAGTCTCGATTAAAGATCAGCAGTGACAACAATCCCTAGGCCCCAGCCCCCAAACACAAACCCTCACTGCAGGCTCAGCTTGCCTGCTGGTTCCCAAGACCAAGACCTGAAGGGAAGGCAGAACCTAAGCAACAAAATCCCCTTTCCAGAGCCCAGCCAGAGCCAGCAGTCTTGATTTCAGCCAGGTTGCAGGCAGAGATCTCTTGGCATCAGAAAAGGTGGTGTGACCCCCAACCAAGAAGAGGACACAGAAGCTCATACCCTAAATGTGATGCTGCTCTGCTCATAGAGCACTGGTCATTGCAAAACTGAGCCTGGAACCCACTCCTAGCAGCACATCTGCCACTCTGTCATGCCCGTGGGGTGGTCATCTCTGGGACAGTCCATGACCAGGACCTCATCAAGGTGACAGGAGCTTTGCTGTGAGGGAAATGAGGGATTCTAAGGCCAGCAAGGCAGAAGTCCCCTCCTCTAGGGACTGGAGAGAGAGGAGCCCACGAGTTCCAACCCAGAGTTCCATCTTGGTCAATCTCTGTTAGATGGAAAAGGCTCCAGATGCCTCTTAGCCATTCCTTTGGACCCAAGAGAGTTTTGTCCTGAAAAATTAAGGTGAATTGTGATACTTCAACTAGTTTCAAGGGAGGCGATGAGTCAGACCCCCCCAAAGACCTGATGTCTTTCACAGCTCTAGAACTAACTAGCTATGTGAACCCTGTTCTGTCAGACAGTCAGAAGGTCAGTCAACAAATAGTTTGTTGAGCTTCAGCATGTGTTAGCACCGTGCTACACAGTGCTGGGCACTGGGGTTGCCCAGATCAACTGTGCTTCCCTCTCAGGCCCATTATGGAGAGCACTTGGATTTGTCATCAATAAAATGAAGAAACAGGATCCACCCAGCTCCAAAATACATGCCAGTTCTGAAAACCTGAGATTTGTCATCCACGTAAAAATCAAATTTAGATAGCAAAACTTCACAGAACCTTTTTGTTTTTAGTTAAAATATAATTCACAATTAAAACTCTATATATTAAAGCGCACGCCATGATTTGGTATATCTTGTGAAATGATAACCACCATCAAATTAATTAATGTATCTATCACCTCACACAGTTATCTTTTCTCCTTTTTTTTTATTCTTGGTGTGACTGCTGAAGGCTCTCAGCAAATTTCTGCCACACAGCATGGTATTATTTTTTTCCGTAACATTTTTATTGAGGTAACATTGGTTTGTGGAAATACAGTATCATTAACTATTTCACTGTGCTGTGTATCAGACCCCTAGAACTTCATCTTACAACACTTGGACCAACATAGCCCCATGTCTCCCATGCCCTGCCCCTGGTGACTACCTTCCTACACTGTTTCTCGAAGATTCCACATATGTGGTGTTTGTCTTTGTCGTATTTCTCTTAGCATAAGGCCCCTCCAGGTGTATCCATGTTAACACAAATGGCTGCATAATATTCCCGTATCTTTACACCACATCTTCTCTATCCTCCCGTGAAGAGACCTTCCATAGGAATTTGTGTCTAGACTTATGCAGAAGATATGCACAGAGATGCATAGCAGAAGAAATGAAGACTGATTATCAAAATGCTTTAAGAAACTTAGAGCACTATTCAGCATTTAAAAAAGATAATAACATGCAATTCGCAGCAACATGGATGGAGTTAGAAGGGCTCATGCTCAGCGAAATAAGCCAGAAAGAAAGAGAAAAATATCGAATGGTTTCACTTATAACAGGAACCTAGAGATACCAAATAAGAGAGAGATTCAGTGAGGGAGGGGGAGGATAAGGGTTCAAAGCGGGGGAGAGGGGAGCACAAGGGACTATGGTGATGGTTCACGGGTGAATCGGTAGTGGGTAACCCATGGGGAATACATTACAATGTAAAAGATACAAAGAAGAAGAAGAAACTTCGAGCACTATTACTTAGCTCTTTGGAAAGAATGTTATCCAGCCTGACCATTTTATCCAACTAAAGGTCTCCTCTCCGGGTTTCTGGAGAGTGAGTAATGAGGTGAAGAATGGTTAACATGACTCAAGGGCTTTTTCTCTTATGAGTTTACTAAATGCTGCTTTTACTCCTTTAGAATAAGACAATTCAGTAGCATATTTTTTTAACTGCATGAGTCAGAGTCTATTAATACACAACTCCTTGATTATAATGCCAGTGACTTGAGGGGTAGAGGAATACCAAGTCCTCTGGACGTAGATAAACCTGTTGCAAGCAGCTTAGCCTTCTAGAGTTTTCACTTAATGTCAAGAGCTAAATCTTGAGGAATGACTAGCAGACACTATTTGCACCTTAATGTGTGTAGAAGAGAATCCCATGTACACAACTCTATCAAAAAAAGTAGTAGTCTTAACCAACTATCACACAAAATGCAATTTGTATTTAGCCTTAAGGGAACTTACTCCCACTGGAAAACTCCACAGATGTTGTAAGTTTGCCACCACACATCCGATTATTTTGTTATCATGTAATGTCAGTGAGTCACTTGTTGGTGTCACGAGGAGACCATACGCAATGTAGAATTTTAAATCAAATATTTCTAACATCGTGAAGTTATTTATCAATTAATAGTCTAAGAATTTTGGACAGGAGTCCACTTTATTAAAGATAGAGCTCATGGTTGGCTGTGATCTTGCAATGTCCCTTGGAGTTGCACCTTAAGGTGACTTACAGGGCACCTGTTGAGTGAATGGGCCTTTGACTTGCAGTCAGCAGACCAAATCTGATTCCTACTTCTTATCTTTAGGCTGTGAATAGTGTGACTTAACTTCTCCAAGTCTGCATGACCTCTTCTGTGAAATTGGGGATCATAAAATCCCAACTTCAGACTGTTCTTTTGAGAATCCAAATAGCTTGCATATTATCACCATGGAATTTTGCAATTAGAACTGAGTTTGGACACTGGAAAATTTGACTCAGTTAAGTTACAGAAATCAATTCCTGGTTTCTATTTTATCTAGTAAAATAATTATAATAGCTAGGTTTCATTGAATACGTACCACACACTGAGATAAATGTTTAACATCCATAGGCTCAGTATGTCCTTATAAACAATCCTGAAAGGTAAGCAGGGGAGGTAGACAGGGTGCAGGGTAAAATACTGATCAACTAATATGGCTACAGCACCCACTAATCAGAATAATCCCAGGCAGCCAATTAGAATGGATGCCAGCCATACACAACTTGTACAGCTCTATGGTACATCCTGACTAATGAAATCTCTGGAAGTAGGTTCCTTCTTTACCAGTGAGGAAACTGGAGCTTCCAGTGTTTGTGTAATTGCACGAAATCATGTAACTAGTCAGTGTCAGAATGAGTGTGCCCATGGAATCATCTGGCTCCAAAACCACTGGCCTTAAACATTGTGGCCTCCTGTCCTCCGCTCCAGATTTCTACAATTTCTTTGATGTGAAATCAGCCATTACCATCCAAAAGATCAACATATAACTGAGGAAATCTTCCATGCACTCCTAATAAATTCATAGAACTGATATTGGGGGTGGGGGTGAGTCAGTAAATATCCAATAACACGATAACAAGCTTTAATCAAGACAGCCTCATTGTAGATTCATGCCATCAAAACTAGTTGATTTTAGAAACATGAGATTAGCTAAATGAAAGGCAAAAAAAAAAAGATTGAATGTAACTTATTTCTAATGAAGCATTTAATACCATCTCATGCAAGTCTGTTCATAAAATTAAATTAATTAAACTATGCTTAGATAATAGTTTCATTAAAAAGATTGAAAGGGGGTCCAGGTGGCCCCTCTTCAGATGCTCTAGGTCTATTTTAGGGAGTCTTGATAGCTGAGAAGATGCCAGAGTGATGGTGGACTCCACTCTATGTGGTATCTTTATTAATTATCTACCAAAGGTTTCCTTGATGAATCTTAATGAAAATTGCAGAGGCTGGTCTTTCAGTGCAGTTACTAAAAAGTCACAGGACGACACCAGAATGCCAAGTAGGGACTGGCCTGTCCCCAGCGGTTAACTGGGGCAAAGGTCTTACTCCTTGTGACCCCGTGGCCCAGCCAAGATATGGCAGGACAAGGAGTGAGAAACTTGAGTCACCTGACTTCTCTCCGTTGCCCAAGACCCCTGGATGCCTCCTAGCCACCTTTCCTTTTTCTTTCTCTTCCTGTTATGTCCTCCTTCCCTTCATCTACTTCTCTCTCTCTCTTTCTTTCTATCCCCCTACAAAACCCCCCTTTTCTCTTTCTCCCATTGATCAGAAATGCCACTAACTACATGTGTCGGGCCCCAGCTATAAGCTTGCCTGGCTCCTGATGGTGGCAGACAAGAAGACAGGTCCCAAAACTCTTATGTAGGGCTAGAAACAACTCTGTTACAGCCGTGTTACACAAGTGTCCTTGAATTAGTTCTTTCACCCAAAATGTAAGCGGTTTCTTCTTGGAAGAGCCAACTGTTAAACTGGCAGGAGATTTACAAGCCAGTTGACACCAAGTTGGAAGCTTGACGTCAGCCCTTTGCGGAGTACGTTTCCATAGACATTGGCAATGATCACTAATCAGGATCTTTCTCACCAGACAGTTGTTAAACACTGGGCAGCCGGGACTGGGGCTCAAGTTGGGCTCCCAGCCTTCCAGAGTGGGAGAGATTCCACATCCGCACTCAGAGAGAACCCTCCATCAAGAAATTCTGTTGGCAGTTACCGTCACCTTCTCGTTTTCTTTGTGTGACCACAGCCAGACTCAACACCATCACGACTGCAGGTGCATGCATGCGTGTGCATGTGTGTGCACGCACGCATCTGTGTGCCAGAGATAAATAACGTTGGCACAAATCTTTGGCCAGATCCTCCCATGCTCCTCCTGAGAACCAGGTAGTTCTAGCAGTTAAGGGAAAGAGCGATCAATTCATAATTTTTTGATCTGACTCAACCTGTGTGATTATAGAGCAACTATAAATTGTTGTTACTAACAAAAAAATCAGTAGTAGCTACTATTTTTCTCTTCGAATTGTACCAGGCTAAGTGCTTTATAGCTATGATTTTATGAAAACATCCTAACAACTCTGCAAAGGACTATAGGTTCTCTTTCTCATTGCACCTGAGAAGACTAGAACTGGCTGACTATGCAATTAGCCCGAGGCTAACTAGTAATAAGTGGAGAAGCCAGACTTGATCTGAGGGCTTCTTTAATGCAGACTCCATGCCCCTTGGAGGTGTTGATAGTAGTCTGCATTGAGAAGCAGATGTTCCCATTTTACTGAGGGGAAATGGGCTATACTTATATCATCTGTTCCACAGCCTGTAAGTGGTAGATCCAGCACTGGGAATCCAATCTCTGGCTCCAAAACTGAGGCGTTGGATGTTCTCCACCCACAGTCTCAAACTGCTACTCTGCTGAACTTAGCTTCATTAGTCATTGATTTGTTTGGCAGTGAAGAAAGACCAATGACAGATCAATGACAGCTACTATATTATGCTCTGTCATTCCTCCAGAAACATCTGTAGATTGCCTAAGGAAAAAAAAAGGATGCTTTGAAGTGTTAAAATTGGAAGAAAAAAGCTAAGATTCATCTTTTTGCCATCTAACTATAGCATTCCTCTTTAGTAGTTCAATGAAAAGAAATAACATCTTTACTCTTTTGCTGGTTAATTATTAGATTACTGGCTCCCAGCTTGATACAGAGCTACCAAAAAAATAATTAAGAGGACTCTTTATTAAGAAAGAAATCTTAAATGGAAGTCACCATGAGAACAAATGGGAGAGGAACTGTTCTATTTTCAGGGGGCAGATGTCATGTCATGGGTCACCCTCCCTTCCCAGCTGGTAGGTCCAAAGGCACCTATGGATCCCCCAAGACTCTTGGGTGCATTTTAGGGGGGCACGGGATTATGAAGAACAAAGCTTCTCAGCTTTGTCCATTAATGTCATAAGTATTTGGAGCACTGAGTTCAACACTGTGCTGTGTGCTGTGTGCTGTATGCTGGGCGTTAGGGATGAAGGGTAATCTCCTACCCTCCAGAAGATCAGAGATTAAGGAGAAGAGAAGCTGCAGCTGTTAATAATGGGTGTGTGCTACAGTCACTGTCTTTGTTTGCAGCTGAGGAGGCTCAGGATCGCATCCCTGGTCTCTGCTTCGTAAGAATTGGGCAGGACTCATAGCTCGAGCAGAACGCCCTCCATTTTAGCTTCAAGAATGACCAAAGACCTTCCATTCAAGAGCTGATCTTGAAACACCTGGTGTGTGTTTGTGGGTCTACGCAACCACTGAGTAGTCTTTCTAAAGACCAATGCCTGTCAGTGAATCATTATTTTACATTGTTTTATTACCATCTCCTATTTGTCAAATCCTGGACATAACAAAAAGAAAAAACACAGTGAAAATTTTTGTCTTCTTATTGTGATTTTTGTTCTGTGAAAAAAAATTTAAATCTAAATGTCTTTTCATTAAGATGTTCCAGTGCATTCCCTGTGTAATGTTAATAACCTAATGGCATTAGCGTGTTGTGCTGTTTAATCGTCCCTCACAATTAATTGACAAAGCACTTGAACATCCATTATCTCCTCTGGGGCTCAGGATGGCACTGTAAGTGTAGCAATCAGCTAGAGCTTTATTTTACAACCATCAACACTCAGGGTCAGATTAAGCAATTTGCCCAGGATCACAAAGAGGCTCCTGACTTAGGCTGCAAAAGGAATGTGAGGTTTAGTCTAAGAATCCTGCCTACTAGTTGTGGCCACAAGAAATTCCTTTTATGTTCCCGGACTGCAGTTCTTTCACACATCGTCAACAACCACGTCTTATTTAGTGTCTGCCAAGCACTAATCTCAACTCTCTACATTTGCCTGTTGATTTAATTCTGACAACATTATTATTATTCCCACTTCATCAGTGCAGAAATTGAGGCATAGAGAAGTTGAGTAACTTGTTCATAAATGAATTTAGAAAAATTGCTTGTTGAATTTTTTCAAATGGCCTCAATTGTTTTCCTCACCAATGGGTAAAGGGTACTATATAGTCTAAGTTAAAAGTGAAAATTAAAATAAGTACTTGGGGCCTCCCTGGTAGCGCAGGGGTTAAATCTCAGCCTATGAAGCTATCAGCAGCCACTGCAGCACGAGTTCGATCCCCAGCCAGGGAGCTTCCCACATGGCACAGCAGATCTTTCCTGTCTCCCCACTGCTCCCCTCAGCAGTGTATTTTAGTAGATCTGCCTATTCTGCTCCCCACTCTGTCTCTGGTGAATCCTCTAACCCCACCCCCCACACACACACCTCTGGCCTACACCCCAGCTCTTGTATACATAAATAAATAAATCTTTAAAATAAAACAAGTGCTTAGAAACTGGAATCTTCACTAGGAAAAAAAATTGTCTCATCCTTTCCTGCAAGCATTTGTTCCAACTTCCATAACCATTTTCCTAATATCTAATTTCATGTCATGTTTCTATATTCTCAACTCACTTTAACTTGACTTTTAATGACTTGTGCATGGAATCATTCATTCATTTATTTATTCAGAAAAAGGCAGGTCATGTTTTCAAGTCTTACTGTAGGTGAGGCATGGACATTCAGGCGGTGAAATATGCGGATTACATAGTATTAGTCTTTAAAACTCTTCATTGAAGAGCTTAGCCTTGTAGAAACATGAATGACTAGTGAGGATGGACACCCATTCACCCAATGATCGTTCATCCATCCATTCAATAAACACTTACCGAGCACTGACCAAGTTTCAGACTCAGTATCATGTTAAGACCGGCTTCTAACACTGAGCCATACACAATCCCTAACCTTGACAAGTTTAGAATCCGGTAGAGGAGACAGATGATGAGAATACAGCACCCAGTTTTTCTCCCATATGCTAAAGGAACACTGAGAAAGGCATGTAATCTAGACTGGGACAGCTTCCCAGCATGCGTTATGCCCAAACTTCACCCTTAAAAAAGAGTAGGTCTTAATTGGGGGAGGGAGCAGACATTCTACACTGAGGAGCACAGAAATCAGACAGTGCCTTGTGGTTTGGTTGGCTGGAGTCTAATGTGTGCATGAGAAATGAAAGTAATAATTGTGGATTCTGAATATTTTAATGCTTCATTTTTATCAAAGATCCACTATGCATTGTATTTGTCTATTCTATTAATTACGTTCACATATTTATAAGCCCATATTATAAAACATATGAAATGTGAACTGTAAAGGCCATCAATGAATGAAATAGCACTTAAATAAATGAATTTAGTTACAGTACAAAAATCTTTCTGTCATCACCTTCTTTTAGTAAGAGCAGTGGGTTTGAATATAATGGATTTTTTCTTTCAAATCTTAGTAGTTTGCTACAGTAATGTGAAGGTCAGTTTTCAGGTTCATTTCTTTTCCCACCTGGCTGTAATGACTATCAGAACTAATCTCTGCTTATAAAGAGAGACAGATCCTGGGAGCCCATTTGCTTCCTAACCGTGTCTTCTAAGTTATGGGGAAGTTCTGTACAGTCTGGTCAGAGATTTTCTTCTCTGATTATTCTTACAAGTTCACTGAAGGGCAATTGCTTTTTTCTATTTTTAACAAATTGGCTCAAACCCCACCAAAGCGATTCCCTTGGAAGATTTTAAAGCAGATTCAAAATGTGCAGCTCTGGGGCCTCCCTGATGGTGCAAGGGGTTAAGTCTCAGCACTATGAAGCCATCCGCAGCCACTGCAGCATGAGTTCGATCCCCAGCCAGGGAGATTCCCACAGGGCGCAGCAGACCTCTCCTGTCTCCCCGCTGCTCCCCTCAGCAATGTGTTTCAGTGGATCCACCTGTTCTGTTCCCCACTCTGTCTCTGGTGAATCCTCTCACCCCACACACACCTCTGGCCTACACCCCAGTTCTTGTAGCATAAATAAATAAATCTTTAAAAAATTAAACAAAACAAAATGTGCAGCTCTGAGAATTTTGACAGATGACACAACTTATTTGACAACCATTTCCCCAAAGAGATGGAAACATTTCCAAAGCCCCATTTTCAGATTCCTCTCTTCAGGGCATGTATTTCTCATGAAAAGCAGTTATTTTCTCACTCCTTACACCATCCATTTCAACTTAGATAAACGAATTAAGCAAGTGTGTTTTTTGCCAAAGGGAATATTAATGGCAAACTGTTACCACAGAAAAATCAGAGCATTTGGAACACTTGCCGTTTTTGTCAAAGAAAAATAGATAAATCATCTTTAGGTTTGATAACTCCTTTAAACATTTTAAAGTCAAGTCATCACTGAATGTCTATGTGGAGGCAACGATTTTTCTAGTTACACTATTTCAAAATATTCCCCCATTTGAATTTCTTTCTATGTAAATGGCATCATTTAGTTCATAAATTAAAATTATTTGAAATATGCTAGAAGTGAAGAAGGGATGGGTCGGCCCAGGGGAAACCCTTTGGTGGTCAGAGTCCTCCTCTTTTCCCAAGAGGCCTCCTCCGTGCTCACAGAGGGTGCTCCCACACGGCCCTATAAGGTCACTAAGGGCAATCCACATATCAAATTTTGGTAAAACTTTTTCAAGGTAAAAAATACAATCTATGAATGGAAGTTATGACAGAGCTCAGCCTGGGGTGGGAACTCCGTACTTCAGAGGCCACTGTTCTTAGGAGGAAAGAATCTAAAAGAGGAGTGAGGGGGTGTCAAGGCCACGTTTGTGCTGTGGTAGCGACACAGGAGGTCAGGCTGAGGCAGGGACCTCAGGCTAAAGCATGCTGTTGGCCTGTGTTGGTGGGAAGAATAGAGAGAAGAAAACAAAATAAAAATTTAAATATTAAGGCTGGAAAATGGAGTGTGTGATGAGATGGGGGATGAATCGTCTGCCCCAGGTTTATGTACTGATGTAAAGAGAAAGATGCTCTTGCCATTCTCTGAGACAGGGGTCACAGGAAGTGATGTTTGGGAAGAAGCATGATAAAGGCCCTTAAAAGTTTAGATAGAAGGCTATGGGAGTTTGAATGTTTGAAAAGAACATTCCACTTATCAAGGAATCCATGCAGGCTTCTTGGAAGAAGTGGCATTTGAATGGGCAGAGCTGAACTTATGAAACGGGCCAGACTGGGCAGCTGCCAGGGCCCAAGGATGTCAGCTCTGGCCTTGTGGCTTGTGTCTGGATGGTGGATCAATAATACGGAACACCTGTGTCTCTCCACTCACCTGTGTCATAGGTATGTGCGGTCCAGGACGAAGCATGATGTTGACATGCGGATCGGAATCCACTCAGGCTCAGTGCTGTGTGGCGTGTTGGGCCTGCGGAAGTGGCAGTTTGATGTCTGGTCTTGGGACGTGGACATTGCGAACAAACTGGAATCTGGAGGGATCCCTGGGTAAGCCAAAGCCAAGCCCTCTTCTTGCTTAGCCGTCGTCATTTGTTCACCTTGTGGCGCCAGATGGCCCGTGCGCAGAGCTGAGAGGTATAAGTCCATGAGCAATTAAGGACAAGACAGAACATTAAAAGTTCCTGCAAATATTGGTTCCCAAAAGCATAGTGAAATTCACCATGCAGCAAAGCTGGTGCGGCTATACTCAGGTGTTCAGGTCCCAACCCTGCAAAGCACTGGTTCCTGGACTTGACTTCATACTGGGATCAGCAGAGGAGATTTAAGAGACGCTAGTGTCCCGACTCCATGCCTATTCACGTAAAGCAGAATCTATTTTAAGTTCTTAAAGCAATTCTCACGGACAAGCAAGGTTAAGCCTACTGCAGCGACAGGATGGTACTGCAAGTTGCCTATGATTCAGGCAGACAGGAAAGGAGGAGACCTGGAGAGATTCGGGGGCTTTTTCAGGCTTTTAATGATATTTTGTAGTGAGGCAACCAGGTACAGGGCAGGCAGGGGGCCGGGGGCTAGGAGGCTGGCAGGCTGCCTAGCCCCCGGCGAATCTTTACTCTCTCTGGGATCTCTGCATCACCTCGTGGTCTTCCTGCTGCACCCCGAACGGCCCTCTACCGCCACGCTGTTCTCTGCTTCTGCTGCTGCTGCTGCTGTGCTGCTGCTTCTGTGCTTATAAGCCCAGTCTCTGTCTCAGGTGTGCCCACTCACGCACGCCCACACCCCACTTCAGGTGCCAGCCATCAGGCATGCGCGTAGGACCGCAGGGGTCTCTCATTAATGGTAATGGTGGTAGTGCAGAAAATCCTGATGATTCTTTCATTTACCCTACAACTACTGACCTATACCCCCTCAGTCTTCCTTAAAATCTTCTCTGGACAGTATGCCGCTCCACATAGGCAGAGGGTGGTCTCACTTGCAGAAACAAGGCAATACAGACCCTGTCTCAGAACCCTCGATTTGAGATTGAGCTTATGTCTTTCTGCTTTTTAAAATCTGGTTATTTCCCCTTCCCACCAATCAACAATTCACATAGGTATAAACTGGGCTTACTTTTCCTTTCAATGAGAAAGTAAGCATATAAATTTCAATGGGTATGGAATACCTAACATGCACTAAAGTTGGCTAAATACCTTGAATACAAAACATAATGATCTTATAGCTCCCCATATAATTAATATTAGCTTCCTTTTCTGATGAAGTAACTGAGGCTCCAAGAAATCAGACATGTTAATAAACACAGCTATTAAGTGCTCACTACACATTGTCGCCTGCCATTGTCAATCTATCATTTCAGTTTGCTGGGGATTGTCTTTTCATGGTGAATCTCCAGGCCCTCACTATGTCCCCAGAGCCTAGCAGGAAGGAGCGAGGCGAGGAGGGAGGGCACAGTGGATGGTAGTCGCGCTGCAGAGACATACAAAATTGGGTCAAAATCCTTTCTGTGCTAAGGACAGCAGCCAAGTGGCCTCCATCGAGTTCTTGACTCTCTCCGAGTCTTGCAATTCTAGAGAGTGAGTCTCAAATTTCAGTCTCTACCAGAGTCATCTGGAGGGGTGTTCAACCACAGATGGCTGGGCCCATGCTCGGGTTTGGGATGGGTGTGTCTGGGCTAAAACCCAAGACTGCTTCTCGAACAGGTTCCCAGGTGATGCTGACGTGACCGGCCGTGGTCCCACACTTTGAGGACCACTGTTCTGGGGCTTTTGTTGATAAGATAAAGCATGAAAAGCCCTTTGTCCATGCTCAGTGGATATTCGTTGTTGTGATGGCACCAAGCGGTGCAGCTGCAGGGTGTTGGAAGGGCCCTGGAAGTCAAGGCCTCTCGTAACCCAGCACTGCCACCTACTGCTAGGAAGACTTTGAACTAGTTGCTTGCTCACTGGCCCCAGGCCAGCTTCACCATCTGCAAAATGCGGAGGAAAATGATCTCTCACCCAGAATTGTGGGAAGAAGGGAAAGTATAAGAGATAATCCATGGAGCCAATCATTTCATGATGCCTCTGGCTACAAGATAACATTTATGCAAAGTAGGGGTCACCCAATTGTTAGATCTTATTTACTAGCATGACTGCTGTTATCAGTAGTATATCCTGGCATTTAAAATGACAGAAAAGGGCCTCCTCTGGTGGCGCAACGAGTTAAGCACAGCGCTGTGGAGCTGTCAGCAGCTGCTACACGGTGTGAGTTCGATACCAGGCCAGGGAGATTCCCACATGGCGCAGCAGACATCTCCTGCCTCTCCCGCTGCTCCCCTCAGCAGTGTATTTCGGTCGATCGGCCTGTTCTGCTCCCCACTCTGTCTCTGGTGAACCTTCTCACTGCCCCACATCTCTGGCCTGCACCCCAGTTTGTATGCATAAATAAATAAATCTTTAAAATATAAATAAATAAAATGACAGAAAATATCAGATTTGCCTGACATTCAACATGTAACAATATTGGCTGAGAATTGACTCATTTCTTTAGAGGGAAGTAATCACAGGACCCCCCATCTGCAAATGCCTTATTCCAAAGCTCAAGGTAGTATCTGGCTTGAAAAGGAACATTGAAAATCTAGTTTCCATGCAAACATTTAAGCATCTATTAATTAAAACTTTGCAGAACAATCAGTAATAAGTGAAAGTGAGGATGTCTTTCACAACAGAAAACATGATATTGATTTAGGATATGCAAGTATTAGTTCCCCTGAGCACTGACAGCAGAGTAATAAAATGAGAATCCAGAGAAAACAACAAAAGGGGTTGGTATTTAATGTAATTATTTTAGAAGAAATTCAGTCACCAGACTTCACCAAATCTTTTTGGGAGTTTTGGTTTTACCTGAGAGAAGAAGGCAGACTTCTGACACCTAACTCTGGGTTTGATCTGAGGGAGAAAACAGGGGCCCCCACACGAGAGGCCAAAGAACATTTCTGTTCTAAGCCAACACTACTTAGTCCCCATGTAGCAATGAAATTCATCATGATGATATTTTGAACTTATTCATAACATTTCTCAAGAGGAATCTTTGACATGCTTTCTTTTTAATAGCTCACCCTTGAAATCAATGACTACATACAAGGATACTTAATTGGAAAACATGTACAATGCACCTTAATGAGAAAAGCACTGTTTTTAGTTCCTGTTTCTTTACATGCCCTTCGCAGCCAATTTTCTCTCTGGAAGCAGGAATTTAACAGGATGGGTTAGAAAGATAGCAGGGGAAAGTAGAGATAATATTAAAAGTAGCATTTGTTTGGAAATGTCACTCTAAAAAACAGCATTGTTTCCTTGGATGTATTATTTCTAGAATCACCTCAAGCAAAGTATTTAAGCATTTACCTTGTTCATTCACCCAAGGGAACACTAAGACCGAGTGACATGACTTCTGAGCTGAATTGGGGAATAGGTAATTGTCATGTAGACAACATGGGCTTGGCATTTCAGGCAGAGAGAATGGCTTGTTCTGAGTTCAGTATGAAATAGCACCTTGCAGTTGAAGAAATGCCAATTTCTTGACCAGCTGGAGAGAGCACAGGGTTCTACAGCAGAGAAGTATCAGAAAGTGAGCTTGGAAGTGACACAGTCCAGAGAGACCTTAGAGGTCTTGTTCATAACTTAGGCTGCACCCTATATGCCTTGAATAAACATGTAATAAGCAACAGTGATGCAATCACAAGTGTATTTTTGAGACTATTCCTAATAATGTATTTTTGATGTGCTTTTGTAGTATGTATAATGTATCATGCACTCTGTTTTTACACAAATCAACCTCAAAATAGTCACAATGACCCTAAGAGATGGAGCCTATAATTTTTCTTATTTTTATGGGTGAGAAAACAGACTCACAGAAAAGTAAAGGAACTTGCAAATTGTCAAGCTACTGTTTCAGTCCAGAAAGTCTGGCCAAAGAGTCCATGGTTATAACCAATAGGATAGTCTACTCAAATCTCAGTATATCACAGTAAGGAATCTGATTGAGTTAGACAATTATGAGGACAGAAAGATTCTTTCCTAGAAAAATGTACATTGTGAAATTCAACTCTGATCCTTAAGGCTCTTGATATCATCTGTCGTTTTGTTAAGAACCTGAAATATGAGCTATAGGGGCAATGATTGCACAGGAATGAGTGTCTTACTTTGTGAGTGAGTTTAGCCAGTGCCAGTCTGTTTGTGTGTGCATAGCTTTGTTCTCTGTTCCCCTGCCATATACAAGTTAGAGGGGAAATTGCACATGACAGTGGTTTTCCAAAATGACCTTCCCTGTAGCCCTGTGGATTTTCAATAACTGCCTTTGCTCTTAAAAAGAATATAGATAAGGATTGAAGACACAGCCACAATTGAATATATGACAATTGAAATGATAGGAAAAGTCTTGTAACACTAAAAGAACTGTTATTTTATGATGATTTGGACCAGAATTGTCATTGGGTTCAGAAACATTGATGGAACTTGTTTTTCCAATATAATCAACACTATCGAAAAATCACTGATTCCTAAAGGTTGCTGGGATTAGGGTGACAATCATAAGAAAAAAATCAAAAGAAGTTCGGAAGTGTGGCTCCATAAGGCTGTATTTATCAGAGAGAGACTGCAATGTCTGTTGGGATGAAGTCAGTGTTATACTGCTCATTGGCTGATGCTTCTGTTTTCTTTTATTCTTTCTGCTTTTTCAGGGGAACAATATTGTCCTTGAGAACATGCCCTGACAGTACCATGTGCAGTCCTAATGTTGGCTTTGCACAGGACAAAACACGGGGCTGTCCAGGACAGGAGGATATAATGACCTATGCTTTGTGCACACAGGAGGATTCACATTTCTAAAGCCACGCTGGACTGCCTCAACGGTGACTATAATGTGGAAGAGGGTCACGGTAAAGAGAGGAACGAATTCCTGAGGAAGCATAATATAGAAACCTACTTAATTAAGCAACCCGAGGAGAGTCTGCTGTCCTTGCCCGAAGACATTGTCAAGGAGTCTGTGAGCTCCTCTGACAGGAGAAACAGTGGGGCCACATTCACAGAAGGATCTTGGAGTCCTGAGCTGCCATTCGACAACATCGTGGGAAAACAGAATGTAAGTGCTAGCTTCCTTCTTCTGGGTAGCCACAAACGCATGCTGCAGTACACCTCCAACCCAGGCGACTCATCTTTAACCTTTTCTCTGCTGAGCACCATAATTTTGAATAATTAAACATATCACCTCAGGACATAATTAACCTGTGTATGCAATTTTCAGAAACTGCCAGAAATATCAGCAGGTTCTTAACACCCTCTCCTTTTCTTTAATCTAGCTAAAAATAAATGTCATGTGAAGCTGAATTACAATTTTACCAAAAAAGAAATTACTCATGTTGTAAAAGGTAAACCTGATGTTATTAAACCAGCAAAAAAAGGTGAAGGTCAAGTCCTTGAGAATGCTGATTTTCAGGTAGTGGCCTGGAGAGGAGTTCTGAGTTGTCTTCTGAAATTTAAAATCAGGAGGATACTGTGATTTAGGAATATAAATGCAACACCAGCAATGCCCAAGGTAAAGGTTAGGGCATTTAGGAATAGCTGGCAGTTTCAAAGCTGCCCACATAATTCTATTCTTCCACAGTGTGGATTTAGGAGGGATAGCTGTACAAAAAGGGGTACACAAATCACCAATAATCAAATTACTGTTTTAAAAGTATTCCCTTAAATACTGGAGTCAGACTAATCCCAGTGAGATCTCTATTCCAAGAGGAACTAAAAAAACTGAGGCTGGTCCATAGAGAGGACCAAGGTGGGTTCAGAGATGTGCTCCTCCCAGGACAGGCAAAATCACTGGCTCTGATAAAGGTTTTCCCTTTAGCCATGTAGGCCAAGCACATAAGGTTGAACTCATGTAAGTTACATGGTGTCTGCATCATACTTTTTTTAAAGAAACAACACACATACACACACACATAAAACATAAAACTTAACAGTTTCTAGCACTCACCTGAACTAAGCAAAAATTGAGAGTACAGTGAATTAACCAAAATGATGCTATCTGGGATTTTGTGGAGATATATGTGGCTTAATTGTTTTAATCCATGGAACGGAATATTTCTCATTAACTTGTAGATAAGAAAATCTGTTTAAAGACATTTAAAAATGGAAAAGGTTAACATACCCCAAAAGTTTTCCCTTTTTTCTGCATTTGAAAGATTAATGGGGTACTCTGAGGCCAGGTTCATGTCAGCTTCCTCCCAGTTCTCTGTGAAGGAGCCGTGAATCAAAGCCTGGGTAGAACAAACAAGATCTTAGCAGGGAAAGCTGCAGGTTGAACCTCACCTGCATGCCTTCAACAGTCTATCCTTCACTATTCTTTAGTGAGTGCTTAATTTCGCCCAGATTTTTATGCCTAAACAACTCATCAATGATTTCAATGCCTGGTTTTTCCATTCCTCAAAGGGTGTGCATGGTAGAGTTTGCTATTATAAAAAATAATAATCTGATATACTTCCAGGAGTGGATGCCTGGCCAGCTAAGAGTCCCCTCTCTGCTTCCTCTGCTTATTATTAGTGTAAGCCTGAATGTTGGTTATTTAGAGGGCCAAAGTTGTGTGCCTCACCCTGAGTATCTCAATAACTGCCTGCATTTCTCTACCCTGGATTTTTTTGTTCTCCCTTTGTGTTTGGTCTTTCCATTTGAAATACTCTTTCAAGGTGATTGTGGAAATTGGGATAATTCCTAATTGTTCTAATCTCAGTTGTACCTCACTTGCTACTAATAATTGAGAACCAAGAAGGGGTGGGGAGATGCTTGGTTTTATCCCATGACTGATAGATCTGGTAAAATTGTGTAAGAGTCAGTTTTGCTGATTTCCTAAAGTATCAGATAATGTCATCAAATAGTTATTATAACAGATGTTGGTATTAGTCAAAGTTTACCATTCTTGGTATTTAAACACTATGTATTTCCTACAATGCCTGAGTTTTGCCTGGATACAACCCATTTCACCATGCGTCATCTTCAACATGAGCAATCTCAATTTATTTTGATGTCTTCATACTTAAAAGCCAGCAAATGTATGCTGATATTCAAAAAGTAGAAAGAAACACTAATAACATTTCAGAAATCACTGAGTTGATTAAAATGGTCATAAGCCCTCGGAGTTTGCACTTTCACTTAACTCTAGAATCAGCCCTCCCAATGTGTAATTCAGAGACATAATGTGTGCCTGGAATAGATCAAAATTGGTCACGCTGGGCCTGTGCTCTGCTAGACACCCTATCAGTCCCGTGGGAAGCTCAGACCATCTGAGTATTTGCATAACACAGATAAAATGCACTAATGCTAAATTAGACAGATGTTGTGGCTTCTAGTGATTCATAATGTATGCTCAGAAGTATTTTAATGACGTCAGTATGCTGTGCCATAATCTGTGCCATAAAGACAGCAGATGTTCAGATGGCTACATTCTCATGTATCCATTCCACCAATAAAGATTAATTGAGCATCTATTTCATGCCAACTACTGCTAGTAATAAAAAAGGAAGAGTGGAGGAAGAAACACTTTAGGGGTAAGGTCAGCTAGAAGTTCATATGCTTCATGAAGACAGGAATTATACCTTCTTCATTTAGCATCGGCTGATCCACAATTAGAGCAATACTTGGTAAGTAACAAGACTCAGTTGCAGTTTCTTGAATGAAGAATGAATAAATGAATGAAATGATAGGTGTGGAATGAAAGGGAGAAGAACCAGTCAAGTTTGACTTCTAAGATTTTTGTTTGGGTGCCTGGGTGGGTGGTAGAACTACCCCCTAAAATAAGGAATGCTGGAGTGGAAGGAGATTGGGTAGGAAAGACTAGGAATTCAGTTTGGAACATAAGATTTTTTTTTTAAGATTTATTTATTTATGCATACAAGCTGGGGTACAGACCAGAGGCGTGGGACGGCAAGAGGGCTCACCAGAGATAGAGTGGGGAGCAGAACAGTCAGATCGACAGAAACACGTGGCTGAGGGGAGCAGCAGGTGAGGCAGGAGAGGTCTGCTGTGCCATGTGGGAATCTCCCCAGCCGGGCATGGAACTTGTGTCACCGCTGCCGACAGCTCCACAGCACAGCGCCTAATCACTGCACCAATGGGGAGGCCCCAGAACATAAGATTTTGAGGTGCCTGAGAGAAATCTAGGAAGAGATATCCAAAAGGCTGTTAAGTGTTAAGTACACATTTCTGAAACTCAGTCATAAAAGAATCTTGCAAGGGATATGAATCTGGCAGTCATGAGAACGTGAGTGCTAGTTGAAGCTATGAGAGTTGAGGAGAGATCCCTAACAGGGATATCAGGGAGATATATATATATTTTTAAAAAAATAAATATATATATTAAAAAATAAGGAGGCACAGGACACAACCAGAATAGTACCAGATGGGAGTTGAAAGAGAGTGAGGATTCCATGAAAGACAGAGTGTAAGCAGCCAAAATGGTCAGAAGACAATTAGGAAATATGATGTCATGGAAACCGAGACAGAATTTTGAGATGGAGGGAATGATCAAAAACCAACTGTAACCAAGACGTCCACGATGAAGACTGAGAACTGCCTATGGGAATTGGATTGGAAAACTGCCAATGGGAATTCGATTAGAAAACCACATTAGCATCAAGAATCAAGTTGAATGATGTGGTGAAGTTGGAAGCCAGATTGTCATCGTTGATAAGAGAGAGCTCCAGGTCCAAGAAGAACCCAAACTCCTCTGTTCCCTGCCCCTACCCATGTCAGAAGTTTGCCAGTGGTTTGAAAAGTAAGAGAGTCAGGAAGGATTCTGCCTCCTCTGTGAGTCTTCCAGTTCCTGTCTATGCCTGAAGACAATCTCTTGGTTTTAATGTCAAGCATCTTCCCTGCCCCCTACATCTGTGTCCACTGAGTTAAAAATGTTGGGTCAACTCACTCTGGGTTCTGATGTCCTGGTTGCTCTCGGACACCCTCAACACCCAGAGTTTGCATCCTTGGCTTCTAACACGTGTAGACTTTCTGCCCATGGATTTGACATCTTGGCTTCCTGAGCCTGAACTCCATTGCCAGTGAGGTTCTCTGTGCTCTGAGACTCTGTGGAATAAAAGTTAGAAAACCAGAGGGCAAGCAACTTATAATCATGGGTGGACTGTTGAAGATTAAGGTTACCAAACAAGAAGTAGATAGCTGAAGTAGACCAGAAAAGAAAATGTTGGCATTTGGGGGAACTTTCCAGAAAGTTTAAGGATCAGTTGTTGGATGAGTCATCACCATGGTCCTTGAATTTCACAGAATCAAGACAAAATTTGTGATGAAAACAAAGACTTAAGAAAAATGTCCTTATATTAATCATATTTTCTCCTTCTGGCTGCATGCTATAAACTGAAATCTATTTGTGGGCTCTTGCTCATACAGCTATTTCACAGACACTCAGGATTCTAGATGCTGGGAATCTATCTAGTCATGGGAAGACAGATTTGGTCCCTGTCTCCAGGTTATCTTTTGAGAGAATGGGGAACTCAGACAATTCACCAAAACCTGTAAGTGCTGGGAAAGAAATGAGCGACAAGCCCAGGAAGCAGACAGAATTGCTGCAGACAGGATCATCAGACTCTGAAAACTGGATTTGAATGCGGACAGGACCCTACATGCAAATAACCAGGAGCAGAGCTTGAGGACAGGAGAAGAGTGAAGAGAAGAGCATTGCAGACGGAGGAACCAGTGAGTGCCAGGTCCTGAGCTGGAGAAAGGGTAGTGTGTTAGAAGAATCAAAAGACCCAAGAGGCCAGAGCATACTGAGCTTGGAAGAAGGGGGTAGGAGATGAAGGACTGAAGAGGGGAGCGTGAGCCTGCAGGTCTGACTGATTGGGCTTGTTATCCCAGGGGAACTGATAGAAAGGTTTAAAGCAGGGCAGTGACATGATCTGATTTAGATGTTTAAGAGCTCACTTTGGCTGCCTTTTGGAGAATGGAAAATAGGGGCCAGAAATGGACTTGTCAGAAAAACTGCATCTTAGACTTATGATTTATAAGAGGCTCCTAAAGAGTGAAGGCTTTATATTGCTTTAAAATGTATTGTGTGAGGAATCAATTATTTTAACTTGATTTTTGTGACAAGGGATATGCCAAGAGCCACCCTTTTGGAAACAAACCCCCTTTGGGAGCCAGGAGTCGCCCCTCGTGTATTGTGAAGTCAGCCCCTGTCCCAGCCACCGTTCACTCTGATGATGACATCAGAACCCAGGCACTGTCTGTTCCTCCTCCTGTAGTAAGAATTACCTGGAGAGACCTACACATGAGCTGTGTCCATTGTGTCTCTCTCGTCTCTAACCAAGAGCCTGACTCTGATCTTTATTACAAGAGTGAGGTTAATCTATGCACCATGAAGACTGGACTCATACCTGAAATTCCTAGATTCCAAACAAGAAAACTGAAAGCGAATATGCTGTTGCCTGGAATACTCTGTCCACGGCTTCCCCAAGGCCAACAGCATGGAGAGTTAGGGGCCAGGGATCGTGTCAGGCACACCGCTCACTTTCTATTTAATTCTCACACCAACCCTACATGGTAAGTGTCTTGTGCCTGGTTTGCAAATGAGAAAATTTTGATGCCTCGAGACTGATTCATTCCCTGAAGGACAGGCAGCCTGCAGGCATCAGGGCTGACCTTGGAACCCGGGGGTGACCAAAGACCATTAGGCCACATGACCTCCAAAGACCATTAGGCCACATGACCTCCCCTTTGAGGCCTGAAGGTGTATGCTGGGTTTTCACCTTCTACCTTGTCTCCAGGTCAGTTGGTCTTAAAAGATGGTGTGTGTGTGTGTGTGTGTGTGTGTGTGCGCGCGCACATACACACACATGCATGCGCGCATTCACCTTCTGAAAATGTATGACTTGCTCACCAGGGATATTTAGAAATTTCCTGTAAAAGCTCCAAGAAGTGATCGGGTTCTCCTACCAAGTAGCATCTCATCCCCGAGTATCCTGATGTGACCGTTGTTTGCATGAGTTGGGCCATCTCCCATGTCTCCCTGGTGATGAAACCAGCATGCAGCCATTTGGTTGAGTCCCACTTGACTGGAGAATGTTGAGACAAGAATAGGAATGTGGATGCAGTGCACCGGCTTGGCTGCAAAGCGGGATTTAAGATTCTACTTAGGTTCCTCTGCCTTCGCCATTCCCACTGGGACTTTTCTTAGATCCTGTCCAGTATCCATGGAAAGAAAAGAGAATTCTCATGGGATCCCTTTGCTGATTAAAACCCTCAAGTTGATCCAATGCTCAGGACCTCAGTAAATCAGTTAGTCCTATAAGCTGTGAGTCTTGTGATCTTGAAGCAAGTCTCTGCAGAACCAAAATTTGCTGGGTGCATAGTGGGGTGAGCTCTGGAGAACTGAGGGGTAGGCCCGATGTCTCAATGACCAGTGGGCAGCCACCTCTCCCCTCTGGGCCTCAGTGTTCTCATCTGGACAAAAGCAGCACTGACCTGGGAGAATGGTCCTGCCACTTCCTTTCAGCTCAGAATTGCCCCCATTCTGCTTCTCAGCTGCAGGTGCATGCTGGGAGTACAGGGCTGCACTCGTGTGTCCCCTGCACTCGGTGACATGACCATCCAAAGCACAGGAGCAAATAATTCCCCAGGATTAGTGCTTCCGGTGAGCCTGGGTGTTTGACATAACTGTCATCCTAGTGAACTGTCTTAACGCATTAATATCAACTTCAGAATAGAAATATTATAAAAAAATAAGAATAAGTAATAAAAAATGTATTGAGGGAATGGGTTCACCCTTCCTCTCAGCATTCTAGACAACTGAGTTTTGATTATGTAGAGATAAATACTTAAGCCTGGTTACAAACATCACACACTCTGCTTCTCTCAGGTCTGTTTTCAACACGATCACATTGTGGTTCTGTTGAGGAACATCGATTCCTGATGTTTCTGCTTCTGCTCCTAGAGAACAAGACTCAAGCTAAGTGGCACGAGTCTTTTGTACCTACAAATTCCCACACTCGTTTGTTTTTTTCAGAGACTCTTCTAAGTACAATTCATTTTACCTCATCCAGTTTGGACACACAGACCACCCAAGATGTTCATTTGGTCCCTCATTCAGTCAGTCGCTCACTTGCCAACTACTCACTGAGTAACTTCAATTCACCAGGTGCTGTGCTAGGGGCTAGAGGCTAGGGATGGAGCTAGAGAGGAGAGTTGATGGAGCCAAGGTGGGTCCCACCATTGGCTTGACTGACAGGTCAACAGCCCAGCATGCACCTTGAGTCTTTATGGCTGGACAGCTTTGTGGAGATGAAAGATTACGGAAGTAATCTGGGAAGACCTGCCGAAGGAAGTGACTGTCCAGGTCGGCAGACAAGCAGATCAGTCCGTGAGGGAAGAGAACCCCAGGGAGAGGGGGTGGCAAGTCCACCATCTCAGTCTGGGTTTCCACTGCTCACGGCATAGACTTCTTGTTCCCCACCGAGAACTCTGCCCTGAAATTCTCAGCGCTAAAAATGCCGGAAATACCAGGTATTCTCCAGGAAGAGGGAGGTGTGTTTTCAGAGTTGACTGGTTCCTCCATAAATGGCCATTATCTCATTGTCCATGTTCAGTCTCAGTATACAGAAATCACGAGCCAAATATTCTGCATAGGTCATTTGTTTTAACTATTTAACATCTGATTAAGGTTTGAGATCCATTGGATAGGACATTTGCAGGCTTTGGGGGTAGAGAACATGGAGAGTTCTGGCTATTCCTCTGGAATAAATCTGTGTTCTTCCGGTGACATGGCTTTTTCTAACAAGACCCCCAGGCTGTCCTTAGCCCTGACGCTGAAGATAACAGCTGAGTTCAGCCAGGCAGTGTCATTGGAGGATCTGGTTTTTCACTCTCTTCAGAAAGACAAGTGGATTTGAAGCCTTCCAGGGAGCACTGAGTGGATTAAGTAGACAATTTGATGCATTAACGTTGACTAATCATCTTTCCTCTCTCTGAAGTTCTTGGGTAGATGAAGGTGGGGGAGTTAAAGCAGAGATGAGTGTTTGACTGGGTGGAATTGTAGAGCTGGAAATGAGCATTTTGGCAAGTGCACTGCGTGAAACTGTGAGTCCGTGACCAATAACTGGCTGAAATTTGCAAAACAAACTAGGTGGACTCTTATGAGGGACAGACCAGTTGTTTAGGGACTCACAGAACTGTGGCCTGAGGAGCTGGAACAAACGAATGCCTGGTATTTGCAATATGTGAGGGTGGGAAGCGAAAGAGCCAAAAAATCTGGATTTTTTTCCTGACTTCATTTCTTCCTTTTGAAAACAAAGCACTAATGTTTTTGCAATCTTGATGCCAATTTTGCCAATGACTTGGCTCACAATCTTTGTTGTAAATTTCTGCTTGGGTTATAAGATTCTCTCCTCTTTTCTCCACCAAGGATTGCTTTTTACTGTTTTGACCTGGTACAATTCACAGGTATGAAGGTTTTTCTTTCCAAACAACATTGCATTTGGTGTGAATGAATGGGGACCCCCATTTTTTAGTCATTAGGTACATGCGCCACACCCACCACCCCTCTGCAAAGGGCAATGGGGACTGTCACTCTGGGGATTTCATTCTGACCCAGCGCACAGACACGTGACACTTCTGTGGGCCCACACAACTTCATCTTGGCTTTTTTTTTTAAAAGATTTTATTAATTTATGCATACAAGCTAGGGTACAGACCAGGGGCTTGGGGCAGCGAGAGGGTTCACCAGAGACAGAGTGGGGAGCAGAACAGGCAGATTGACTGAAACACAATGCTGAGGGGAGCAGCGGGCGAGGCAGGAGAGGTCTGCCACGCCATGTGGGAATCTCCGCAGCTGGGCACCAAACTCGCATCGCCACTGCTGACAGCTCCACAACGCAGCACTTAACCGCTGCGCCACCGGGAGGCCCTTCATCTTGTCTATTTGCGTATATGCTTGTTTTTACTTCCCCTCGGCTCAAAAAGCATTTCCAGCAGTCATATTTTGGGTATTGATGCAACTTTTTGAAAGGTCTCTTACATCTCTAGGATCCCTAAATTACTATTGTGAATTCCAGGTCACGAACCATTAGATTCAGTTGTGTTTCTTCCTCTCAATGCCCTTTCTATTCCCTTCAGTTCCCTAAAGGACCTTTTCACACCAGGAGACAATGGGGCTTTGGAACATCACATATGGTGGCACCACCCAGGGTCCCTAACTTGGGGACTGAGACACAGGCGAGCTCGTAGGGGGTAAACTCAGAAACAAGCACTGGGAATAATAACAGCCCAGAAAAGTCAAGTTAATTAGACAATTCCAATAGAATAGCGTGTGGTTGAAAAGTTAGGTTAAGAGAAAGCAGAAACCACAGAGTCCCAGAGACATAACATTTTGACTCTAAACTCAGCAGTTTCTTCTTTACCCCACCTGGTTAAAAGGAGGAAAGACTGGATTCCTGACAAGCAGTCACCTGGAGCTCCACTGCAACTAAATTAAGGAAAGCACCGTTAACTGGATTTAATTAGAAAGTAGTTTAATAGGTGTCTGACAAAACTCAAACCAATAGGCTTAAAATACTAAACACAAGCAATTTATCAGCAACTCACTATACCGATTTCATATTCCTAAATGAAAAATTGTTTCAGAACTCTGAAAGAGCTAAAAGTTTAGATAATGCTTATATTCAGTATTCTCCAAATTCCAGCTAAGAAAACACAGAGAAATATATATATATATATATATATATATATATATATATTTACATATATATATATATACACATATACACACACTTTCATTTTCTTGATAATATTGACATTTCTGAAAAATCTGCTTCTTTGATGTTCACCAGAAAACCGAGTAACGGATGTCCTGATAAATGTTTGTTTACTCGTTTCCAGAACTGAAATTCCCCAACGACCAACCCAAGATCATTTGGTTTATGGGACCATGGTCTCCTCTCTTGTGACATTTCAGCCTAGTGATTTCAGCACAAAAGCGCTTTGACTCACACCTATCCTGCAGCCCCCAAACCATTAGTGTGCCAGCTTCTCTCTCCCCAACTCCTGGGTGAGGTCTGGAGTAGCCTCCACCCCGGCTCATCCCTCCCTCCCCTCACGCCACTCCTAAGCCTGAGATGAGGTCAGTGCTTGGGTTTCTATCTGCCCTACATATTACTGTGGATGTGATATTTTGAAAGCTAAACATTCCGTTGGCAGCTTGCCTCATATCCAGTGGCTTCACAGCGACCACATCTAAATGGACATGCCAAGTTGTATTCCAGCTAATTTCGCAGAAGTCTAACAACTCTTTTTGATGAAAAATGGCTCAAGTGTGTAATGACTGGGCATAATTATATCCCCCAACTGAGGCTGGTATTTTTGTGAGGCTCGCAAGGGATAATATGAGGGTAAGGAATCCCGAATGAGCTCACAGAGGTGAGGTTAAACAGTCAGACAAGAATCAGAGTCAGACAACATTTGTCCTGGGTTACCCTGGCTCTGAAGTCCTTGGGCCAGGGCTTGGGGACAAAAAATGCTTGACATTCTGTCTGGGCTCCAAGGCCGCTTGCTGAGAGCTCTCTCGTGTCACCTAGACTCATGGTTGACCACTCGTTCATACCTCATCCAAACAAAACAAAACTAGCAGGTGACCCAGGAGGTGGCCGAGGAAGCTGCAGGCCCCACCTACTTCTGAGTGCAGAAACCAGCAGAATCTTGAAAGGTTGAGCCTCTCAGCAGACGAGGCTGAGGCCACAGCCAGGCTCTGAGCCCACTGGATAGGTCTTCTCTAGATCTTTCCAAATAATCAACAAAGTGGCCCACACAGTGGAACCTCTATGACAGTCAGATCTCAAGGTTGCCATGTGTACCACCCAGAGAAGCTAACAGATGAGGCCTTGCATTAAAGACTTCATCAACCTTTGGCCTCAGGGAGACCAGAATGAAACTCTCAAGGGACAGTAATCCAGATGTTGGTTCCACCAAGGACTCTAGTTCTGGCTCTCCCATCTGGGACCTCTGGTGCCCTGGAGACAGCGCTGGGAGACTGTACTGGGGACAGCACTGGCTGCATCTCAAGCTCCTGAAGACCTCTTATTGACAAGCATCATACTCTTGCTCTTGGCTGGGATTACATTCAAGTATTATGGCCCTGCCTTGTATCTCCTGCTCTTCAAAAACCAAGCATTTGATCAAATGGTGTAAAAATAAGCTACTTTGACTTAAGAAATACAGTTTGGTAAACAGAATCTTTCCAAATTTGGAATCCATTTGGGGAAGGACAGAAAATAAAAACAAAGGCAATTTTGGTAGGGAGAGATTGTAAACAATGCCCAGGGAATAAAGTCCTTATATAGTCATCAAACTTCCATTTGTGCAGGCACTCCACATATACTAATTAAGAACCTACCAAATATGCCAGATGCTGGAGATTCAGATATGGACAAAACATAGTGTGTCCTCCCTCAAAGGGGATCAGAGCCTGTAAGGACAGGCGAACACACAATTACTCAATTATAATATACCCCGTACCAGCTGTGCTGAGGACGTGTGAACTCAGAATGGACTTCCTGGAGGAGACTGTGGCTGAATTGGCCGTTAATGTGGCAGTGAGATGTGCAGACTTGAGGCTGTTGTTTCAAAACAGGTGACATAGTAGGGGGGTTGTTGTTTCATGTTGTGGAAGGTGGCTGGGCTCTACCTCAAGGTCATATGTCATTTGCATTGGGTCTTATTCTGTGCCGTAGTCCACTCCGGGTGTGGACAATGTAGACAGCATCGTATCAAGTGTAGAAACTATGTCACCTGTGGAATTATGGGACATCAAAGCCATTAACAGTGGGAGAAAGCCCCAAACACTAGACTGTAGCCATGATGAGAGAGAAATAGATCTTGTTCAGAGACCAAAATCAGGGGAAGTAGGTAGAAGTGGAAGATCAAAGCAGTATTAGAGCACTGCTTCCCCAGGGATATTT
The DNA here is from genome assembly GCA_004024925.1 of Scalopus aquaticus. Classification (NCBI taxonomy): domain Eukaryota; kingdom Metazoa; phylum Chordata; class Mammalia; order Eulipotyphla; family Talpidae; genus Scalopus; species Scalopus aquaticus. The sequence goes on from PVIJ01000261.1 coordinate 204,034, forward strand.
TACAAAACAAGAAGGAGGTGATTTGAGCAAAGAGTGTGAACTGTGCAACTCTGATAGGAGGAGACAGGAATTTGTTTTTTCATTCAAAAACAGGTACTAAATGGCTACTTAGTGACAGGCACTCTTGTAAGCACTTGACAAATTAATGAAAGACAAAGTCCCTATCTCAACATGAGACAATCCTGAACTGACTGGTCTGCAGAACCATTTTATCTAGACTCATCTCTTCATTCTCTGTTCCTTAGAACATATTTCCTGGGAAAGCAATAAATAGGAGCATTTGTGATGAAGAGTGGTGTGTTCCCCTGAACTCCAAGGCTGAAACTATGTACGCTGCTTCATAGCGTCTCCAGGGATGCTTCAGAGAGTGAGATAGGAATAAGTGATCCACACAAGATAAAGAGTTTTTGACTCAGCAAAACTGGATTTTTCTAGCGAGTATACCCCTTCAGCCTGAAGTCTCCTCAGGAAGAATTTATTTGCTGAAACAAGCTGACTAAGGAATACCAAGTTCAGGGCATCCAGGAAGTGATAGGACCTGTAAGAGAGGTGGGTTTTCAGCTTGGACAAATAGAAAAATGATTCCCAAAGAAAAGACTTCTAATCATAAACCAAATGATGAGCTGAAGAGGATTTCTGACTCCCCCCACCCAACTCAAATGCAATTTACAGAAGGATGCCTGGAACCCCAGGTGATATTTCAAACCCAGGTGATATGCCAGAAGCCCCAGTCTTTTCAACAAGATCTTATGTTTAGAGGGGACTCTGGTTCTCATTTGAGCTTCAGTCTGTCTGAAGCACCTGTGAGTAACGAAGTGATTTTTCATATGGATCCTAATTAGGAAACATATCTGGGTTGCGATGTCTTTCTGTGAAGAGACTTAGACAAAAAGAGACTCAGACAAGAAAGGCCAGCAATATCTCCTGACACTGTTGCTCTACTTGGACTTCCCAAAAATCAAATATCTGAAAATACCAGTTAGAGTAAATTTTTTTTAAAGATTTATTTATTTATGCATACAAGTGGGGTACAGGCCAGAGGTGTGGGGCGGCGAGAGGGTTCACCAGAGACAGAGTGGGGAGCAGAACAGGCAGATCGGAAATACACTGCTGAGGCAAGCAGTGAGAGAGGCAGGAGAGGCCTGCCACGCCATGTGGGAATCTCCCTGGCCGGGTATCAAACTCGCGTTGCCGCTGCCAACAGCTCCAGAGCGCAGCGCTTAACCACTGCGCCACCAGGAGGCCCTAGAGTAAATTTAAAACTACCCATGACATCTCAGTGTATACAAATATGATCTACATTTGAATTATACATTAAATTATACATATCAAGTAGATATATTCAATTATATATGTACATTATATATGTATGCTATATGCAATTACTCTCATGGCATTTCCATTTTCTTCCATTTCATCCTTTGTTTTTCCTGTTCTCTAGCTAATTGTCTATGGGAAAAAACAAGCTCAACATTTTGGAGATCAGTTTAAGACTGGAATCTTATTTGAAAGTTTACTAATTTTTAACATGATCCCATTCTCACACTGGTGCTGTAAGCTTAAAAAGGGAAAGCTCTTATTCCATGTAAAATAACTTTGTTTCAGTATAACAGGAAATCTGCACATAAGACTTGTTATACATTTCCCCAATAATACTTACAAATGAACCACCGAAACTGTCAGAATGGATTTTGGGTTTGGTAGCATTGCCTTGTTTACAGTAAACATGTGGTCAAGTCTCAGCAGCTGTTACTAATGGAGGGGAGGGCTATCAGAGACGATTGCAAAGCGGTTTTGTTGCACCAAAGTCAGTCAAGCTTCACAGCAGTGTACTGTAGGGTAAGTGAAAGCAGAGGCTCCCCCTTCCTAATTCCAACTTGCTGAAGCTCTTGAGTTGATGTTGATCTTTCCTTGAGCACATATGTCCTGAAGGTATTAGGTACCAATGCGACTGCTGGCCAAACAGCAGGTATAATTGTCTTCTGTAATTGACAAGGCAAAGGATGAGAAAAGCGCTCACTGAACATTGGCTACCTGCATAAAATATTAGAAGTATATTGCAAGGAATAAAAAGAATTGCTTAGACAAGAAAAGATTTCTACACCTCAGCAGCATCAATATTTTGAAGCTAAAGGTTCCTTCCAATCTCTTAGCCATAACCTGGTGGCACCAATGAAAGAGAGGTGCTTCCAAATTTCCCTCTCATTTGAAACAGGCACACAGAAGGCCAATAGAATGTTGAGAGGGGTAGGGAAGATCTGAGAGGAAATTTACTGGTCTTTTCCTTACAAAAAACATCCATGGCATAGGCATACAGGAAGCAACACCAATTTCTAATTTTCTCTGATGACATTTTCACCAATTACCATCAATATGAGTAAAATGAGCACAAAGCAGAGCGGTATCCCTTAAATGTATTCAATGTAAAAATAGCTTTTGTTCTGAAATTGTATCATTCTTGTTGGGGGAAAAATGTCTTTAATGAAACAAGAGCTGTAGTTGAGGTATTTGCTACTACTACTGCTGCTATGACTTATATAAATCATGCAGGCCCCCAAAATATTTTTGAAACACCCCTTCCCTTGAAAACCAAAGGTCAAAGAGCTTCTGACAACAGGAGGGGGCAGATTGAGCAAGTGGGATCAATTTAGTTCAAGGAAAGAAAAACTCAGATTACAGGGTGCTAAAATGTTAACTATGAATGGACCTAGATATTCATGGAGGTTACCTCTAGCTCGCAGGGCCAGCCCCACCTCCTAGTAAAGGGGCGTGTTCGCCTCTCTAAGTCAGAATGTATGGCCAGACAAGGATAGCTCGAGCCTCTCTGCCACCTCCTCTTCCAGGACAGAGAACTCTACTTTGTCATTTTCCAACTCATTTTCCAAGACAAGTTCCAACCCAGAAGTCAACAGGAGAGACACTGCACAGCCTCCTCTGCCTTCTGGGGTGCTGCTGTCAGAGCGTTTGCTCTCTGAGGCTCCAGCTTCTGCCCCGCATGGGTCCTGCCCTTCAGTTTTCTGGAACATTGGCCCTTGCTTCCCGTTCTCTGCTCCAACCCATCTTCCCACCACTTTTCCAGCCAAACCTCCCTCTAACATCTATCTCTTTCTCTGTGGCAGCCTCCTTGGTCCTCAGAGCTGAAATTAACCACTTTTTGGTGCCCTGAGAGCTCTACTTGGCTCTCTCATGTTGGCACAGGCGACTCCATCCCTTATCTGGGACTGGAGAAGAGGGTTTCAGTCATTTCTACCATGCTGAAGCCCTGCTATAGAAGTCTTTAGAATTCAGGTTGCATTGATGATCTCCATGAAAGGTCCAGCTGGGCCAGAGAAAACGCCCTTCTAGAGTGGGCTGGAAGGCTCCACAAGGTCAAAACCCCCGACTCTGCCTCTGAAGTCAGAGGACTTGTGCCGGCTGTAGACAAGCTGGTGGCTCTTGAGTACGTCTCTCTGAGGCTCACAGACAGGGGTTTCTGGTGGAGGCCTCTAAGGCACGCTGTCCACACTTGCAGGCGGCCCCTGATGACTCCGCCCTCACATCTCCTGGGCTCTTAGCATGGCCCGGTTGGGAGACTGACGCAGAGACATGGACGCAGTGAATATGCACAGGGGCGGGGCTTCCCTTCCCCACACCACAGGTGCCCGGAGGCTTGTCTCTCTCCCCTGGGGATCTCTTGGGGTAGGAGATGAGCATTCCTGTCCTGGTAGCCCTTCAGCTCCAATTCGTCCTTTTTGGCTAATGAAATTGTCTTACATTGGCGCGAGCATTGCATTTGGCCAGATCAGCAACTGACCTTGTCACTTGCAGCTGAATCGCCAAGAGACTGGGACTCCGGCCGGCCAGGCTGTCTCCATAAGCAATGCCATTAATGCTATTTCTGCATCCACAGCCCTTCCCAGGGACCAACGAGGCCCATTGCTTCTTTCCCCACCTTGTGCTGTTTAACTGTGTGAAATGGTGAGAGACTGCGCCTGCTTGCATTTTGGGCCTAAAGGAAATTAAACAAATATATCTATATGGACATATAGATATAGAGTGGTCTATGGGGAAAAAACATACTGGTGAAGTGTAAAAATCGAGCAACCTTTATGAAGCCTAAGTTGCTATCTGTCCATGATAATGCAAAAAAAATAAATAAAAGAGACCCCACGTCTCTTCACCACCACTAAAAGAAAGACGCCACTAAAATGTGGCATCTGGAGGTAGATACGTCTGTGGGCTTTCAGACATATTTTCCTTTTTGTGATCTGTCTCAGTTCTCTTCCTCTCCTACCAGGGATGTGCCTGGTGAGAGCAAGGGCCTAGATGACGCTTTCCAAGCTGCCCCAAAAGAATTCAGTGCACCTCTGTAGAGGAAAAGAAAGTGGTCGTTTGCCAGGTTGTGTTTCTCTGAACCAAATGTTACCTGATCAACTTCTGCAGGTTTCACTGAATACAACTGCATGGAACGCTGTGACCGTTTGCAATGCAACCTGATTTAAAAACATTGCATTTTTCTTTTTAATCCAAAGGGGACTAGCAGGTTTATTGTGTTTGCATGTGCTTTCCCCCTAGACTCTGGCTGCCCTAACAAGAAATTCAATAAATCTACTTCCAAACCATCTTGCACAAGCTTTGCATGTCCAGTCTGGGCCTGAGGAAATTAACAAGAGAATAGAACATACCATCGACTTGCGGAGTGGCGATAAATTGAGAAGAGAGCATATCAAGCCTTTCTCACTGATGTTTAAAGACTCCAGCCTGGAGCACAAGGTAGCGCTGGGTCACTGAAGCGGCTCTTTTTCTGAAGTAAATGGTGTAAATGTTGGTGGGACAAGCGCGAGCAGGGGCTGTTCCCGGTTGGTTGGTTTGCTGTCTGTTTGTGTATTTGTTTGGTTTGGTTTGGTCCTTCTTTTCTTTTTGAAAATCATGAGCAGACTGAAGCCATGAGAGGAGATGCTGGTTAGATAAAGAGCCTCAGCTCTGCTCTTTAAGGAAAAGGCACAAAAACAGAGCCCTTTCCCTGCAGCATCAAAGGAGTGCCTGCCACTTGGAGATTATTTCCCCAGCATGCATTGGCACCCACCTACCTTGCTCTTAGGTGAATTCACACAGTGGCAACCCTTGTACATAACGCATAGGGATGCCCAGTTACTTGATGGAAGCGTGAGTGATCACCTTGTCTTTCCAGGCTGCAGACACCTGTCCTCCCATTTTCCAGGTGTCCGCCGGTTCGGGGTCCCCTGATCTAGTCCTAATAGCCGGAAGATGGGTTGTGGAATCAGAGTTGGGTTGGAATTCCACCTCTGCCTCTTCCTTGCTGTGTGACCTTCAGAAAATGAAGCAACCTCTCTGAGCAATGTACTGAGTTCCTCTCTATACACTGAGGATAATGAGCGTGCCTCCCTCCTACCTATGATGAAAAGCTCCAGGCAATGCTTTGATTCGGTTAAGTGTTTAAGAATGGCCGTCCAGGCCAAAGTGAGGAGAATGTTTCTCTCCCAGCCCCTCTCCATCCCAGCTCTAAACTGTAAAGGGTTGTGGGAAGGCAAGGCAGGTGCCATCCATGCTTAACAGGGCTGCTCCTTTGCCCTGATGGAAACTAACAGACTTACCCTGACTGAGCACAGGAGGCGCCTGGCTGCAGAAGCCTCAGGTGTGAACAGCAGGGAATTTGCAAGCTCACTTCAGGAGTTTGCTCTGATACTCACTCGGCAAAGCTTCGGTGAGCAATTTTTTTGTGAGTTTGCTCAGCTGCCTGGCAGAGCCTGCCTTCCTTGGCTTAGGAAGTTCACACTTCTATGCACACATACCATTCCCCGTGAGTATCTTAGCTAGCTATCTGAAGGTTACAAACCCCAAAATTAAAAGCACCTGCAGTTCACAATTTGACATGCTTTGTGTCCTTGCACCAACAAGACAAAGAAACTCTGCTGCCGCTCCCCACCAATAACAGGTGGACTTTTCCTATTCATAATATAATGAAGGGCTGAAGTCCAAATTAGATGCATTTTCTTTCCTGGTTACACTGAAGGAGCTAGGAAGATCAGGGTGGTCTTGCAAAGAAGCTTCTCAATTAGCCTGTGTAAATAGCTGTGCCCAGCGCTGTACAAAACCCTTCCAGTCATTCTTAGAAGTACACTGGCTTTGCTAATGACCTGATTCCTGCAGACTTAGATGAGTTCTAATTTTTATCTAATGTAAATCATGTTTTATTTAATCGTGTCTGCATCTCAGCTGCAGACGGCCGGTGCTGGAGCAGCAATGGACGTAGGGGAGACAGTGTTTGAGGTTGAGGGCGGCGCCTTTGGGAGAAGCAAAGGGCAGGACACTGAAGACAGGGGACACTGCCCGTGGGCAGTCCAGCCTTGCTCCTTCTGGTGTGGGCTCTGCCTGCGTGGGTCCCCCGAGGTGGAGGCAGGGGCACATCACTTCCCTGGCATCACGGAGACGTTCCTCATTGACGTCCCCTCTCGATCCTCTCTGGAGCTGCGCTACTGCGGAACTGCCCCTGACTAGTTACCAAAAACCAGGCCCTCTTCTAAGCTGTTCCCACAAAACGACAGGTATAAAGTAGATATGACTTTTTATGACACTCGATGAAATGGAAGCAATGAGAAATGATTATGTAGTTTGGTGAGACTCTGTCAGTGGAGGGGGTAGGAGCCATGCCCACAACACTGCTTCTCCCTGGATCCCCCCAGACCCTTGTGTGCAGACGACAATCTCTACTGTCTTCATCGCCTCTTTGAACCTTGGATGTGGTAGGAGGCACAAGGGAAGTGTTAGGGAGAGAGATGAAACAGGAAAAGATCTCAGAGCCTTGGAGTCTTCAAGTCCGCAGAGAGTACATAGCATCGGTGTACATCTGTTTTTTTGCCAGTGGCTATAGTTTTATTCTATTCCAGAGAAACATCACTACTCTGCAGATAAAAAAGAACCAGCCCCCATAGAGGTCAAACAGAGGTCATTCATCTCTAATCCAGCAGCCATGTTTCATTGGCAAGATACCATCGACTGACTGTGACATTCTCCTTTTTTTTTTATGTTGCTCTAAGAAAAAAAGAAAGCCAACCAGTATTAAGAGACACATACCCCACACCCCCAAAGTGGACTTATACCCTCAGAGTAAGGACAAAGAGAAATAAAAACCCATCCAGCCAGCAAGGAGAGTGAAGAATCCTACAAGCCTACACCCTAGTATTGGGTTAGATGGTAAAAAAGAAAAGGAAATAAACTCTAAAACGAAAACGGCATAACTTTGCCGCCTGAGTTCACTTTCTGAATGTAACCTTAATAACCTCAGAGAATGCAATCTAAAATGCTCCCTGGTTGCTATTGCCCCCTGGTGGCCAGAAGAAGTAATCGCAAGCAGAACCACGGCCAAGGCTTAGGAAGCACTGGGGAGTTAAATACATTCTGATTTCAGGGACATTAAAATGTGGGGTGGGGGGAAGCTGTGCCGCTTAGAACTGTTGAAATATATATAGTATGTGAAACTCTGAGACCTTTTGTCTTACCACTCCCCTCCCCTGTTTCTCAGGAGCAAGTTTGGATTATTCAAGCATGCTTTCTGAAAGGAAAAATAGAAAAGGAACAGTGATTTTACTCTTGGAAATGTTGGGAAGAAAAGGCTTTGTTGTGCGTGAACAATACAAAGATATATGAATAAGGAAATCTGTTCTCTTTTCCACCTTTAAGAGTGAATTAGAGAACGCAAAGTTCATTCAGACATTTTCTGGTTACATTTGCTTACAAAAATTAGCATTCTGCCTGAACAGTGTTATGTGAAGCAGACTTTTCTATGCCTCAAAGAGTTGAAAAAATATTTACTGAATGAAGACTTGGGTTAAGGAGAATGTTGGAGACCGCCTCTCTCATGGCAGCTGATCTCATGGCATTTTTTAGGATTTTAAGAATCAAAAAAGTGGGTCCATTCAGACAACAGTGGTTTCAGGGGAGAAGACCATAAATTCCACCCCCTTCTCTACCAAGTCATGCCAAGGTGTCTCTCTCTCTCTCTCTCTCTCTCTCTCTCTCTCTCTCTCTCTCTCCCCTCCTCTGTGACGTGGGGGAGGGGCAGCCAGCTCCATGGTGCCAGGGGTCTGAATTCCCCAGGTCACGGAGACTCTGTCTCCTGGTTGGCCTAAGACAAGCTTTACACCTGTTTCCCCAGCAGAATTGTCAGTGGCGCCTCCTCTACTCTCAAAAACCAACAGCGCAGATGGAAAGTCGTGGGCGCTGAGGTCTGGGTCTCCGCCGGAGGGAATGAATGGTCCTCGGCCTCTTCAGTTCCCAGCACCCCCTGAGGGCACCTAAGCAGACCCCGTGTGTGTGCTGGAGGAGCTCAGGCTTGTCACCAAGGCCCTCCTCCAGGTCTTCCCCAGTTTCACAGAAGAATCCTCTGCACTTTTTTTACTTAGGGGCTAAAATTTCCTAAGGGAGCTCACAGATCTCAGAGGCAAACAGAAATTAGAATTGCAGGAAAGAGATATGGAGCCCATAACATATGTCAAACACTGGTGATCATATGGGGCTTTTTTTCCTTTTATGTGGCCGTCTTCTTATTTTAAAAAAGAATGAATTTTCCCTAAAGAAAGTCTGTGCCAAGCATATGACAGAAGAGAGATGGGGGGTGGGGGGGATAAGAACTTCTGTGATCTTACAACCCAGGTCCACCTCTGTTGACATTTGGTTTCCATCAGGCTAGTCTTTCATGAGTGTGAGTCTGTATACTTATTACATAATTTTTCATCAATAAAGGACCATTTTGTATATACTGCTTTGTAACATAGTGTGAAGCTTTCTTTGCTGGGGCTTTTTCCCATACCAGGAGATATTCAGTTACAAAATAGTTTTTGTAACTGCATACAATTCCATTGCATGTTCTAACCATTTTAGGTTCTTTTCTCAATTTTTCACTACCATAAACTATAAACTGCATTGCAGTGACCATTGTCAGTGTTAAATCATGCATCTGTGCTTACTTATTTCTCTAAGATAAAAATCCCAAAATGAGCATCAAACACTTGATATGCATTTGGAAACTGCCCTCAAGAATTGTGTCTATACTTTAAGCATTTGATAAATTGATTGGGAACTGATAGCATCTCCCTGCCATTTTTCTGTAGTTATTGTAGAGGTTGAATGTCTCTGTTTTTATGTTGGGCCCTCATATTTCTCCTTTTGTGATTTGCACAATTGTCTTGTGTATGTCTTATTTGTGCTATTTGCACAGTTGTCTTAATTGCCATCTTTGATGATAGCACTCACCTCTGTCTTACTGATTTGTGAGTGTTCTTTACATAGTGAAGGACTTAACCCAGACCACTTACAAGAAGATGACATTTTTCAGCCCATGGTCTTCATTTCTCTCTCAGGACAAGCCTTTCAATGAAGCTTAGGATGGGAAAGCAATTAGTTGCAATTTCGTATGGATGTTCCCAGGCCAAAGAAACCCATCCAAAACCATTAGTAGCTTGAGAGGGTTTAATCACATGGGAACACTTATTTGGAGTGACTATTAAACTTGCAGTTCCCAAATAGTGTCACCACTCAGATTGAAGCAATTCTTCATCTCGAATAAAGATGAGGATATGTTTAATACAGACTTCAAAACTGATTGGGAACTGTGCTTTTATACAGACATTTTGAGTGTTAAAATTAAGTTTTATCAATGACAATGGGATTTCCTTCCTTGTATCAATTTTGCTTCTCTTTCTGCCCCATTCTGACACTGTTTTCTTTGAGAAAAGACCTCTTTTCCTCCTTTTGTCATTGTGATCAATTGACTCACCCTTTTTCCAAAACTCAGGCTACTTCTGCCCCACCTTGCAAAATCCTATTGTTTCATACCTCTTTCTATACAGTTTGGAATGTGTTGAGGATGGGCCTGGGGGGTGCTTAGAAGGAAGTATACAGCTGTGCAGAAAGCAAATACCTTGGAGGCAAAAAAGAAAAAGAAGGAAAAGGAAAATTAAAACCATGAAGGTTTCTTTTACCTGCTACTTGCCTCCTGTACACACACGGGTACACACACCTGCACCTAGGTCCACACCACATATACACAGCCCGTTACATGCTCCTGGCAGTACCCAGAGCCCTGATACAGGTAAAGTGAAACGAGGGCAGCTTCATCACCCTAGCCCTAGCGGTCCACACACATGTCAAAATCAAGTGCATAAGCAAACACACAAAATACTTCCTCTTAGGGCAGTGGAGATAGGAGTGGTAAGTCCTTGAACTGTCCTTGGCCTGTGTGTCCAGAAAGGAGGCTGGTTGGCTTAAGCAGTCAAGGACTTAGCTGTATGATCACAGGGCTGGAGAGAGCAGGCAAAATTGGAGATCACATCCGAAGAAATCCAAAGATAAATTAGACGACACTGCACAATCTTCAATTTTTACACACTCATCAGTGATCAGATTTTGCCCACCTTTTCTGTGATAGTAATAACTATGATCGTTCGTCCTAATCATAGGTCACTTCCTAATCACCGTCTTACCTGATACTTGTTCTGAATAAATTGTGTGCTGAGTATTTTCAAAACATTCGTTTAATGTTACCTTTTTCTTTCAGCAGCTGTATAGAAACAAGAAATTGTCACACAAGGGAACTTTTAGATATCCCTTGGCTCAATACAGTTGCTTTTTATTTCTGTCTAGAATTGCTCTCAGATTTTTCTATCCTTTCTAAAGAAAATCGAAATTAAGTGGAAACTGAAAAGATTTCAGGAAAAGTGCAGCACAGCCTTTGAAGTGTTTCTTCTTATCAACTGTTGGAGTTAAAAAGAGTGGACTAAGAAAATTAAGGAGGAATTTGGCAAAGCAAAAAGGGTAGGCAAGTGAATGAATTTTCTGATGGATTAAATGTTGGACTCTGGAGTTACGTAGTGAGAAGAAGTGCAATTTTTTTCTTAGAGACATTCCAAATGTGTTGACTGTCTCCGCTCATCACTTGCAGCGAGGTGCAGATGTGGGACACGGCATCTCGGGTACTCTCGCTCATTTTCTGAATCAGACATACCTTGATCATTTTCATGTTTTTCAAATTATTTTTAAGAAATTCTTCTGTTGCGTGTTCTGGGTTTTCTTGGGTCTTTTTACTAGTGAAGTCCAAAATAGCAGGGGTATTTGGGCCACCTCCTTCAAGTAGAAAGGACAGGTTCCAAAGAGGCTTGGAGAGAAATCTAATCCTTATTCAAACAGTACCTTTGTGAGATGCCTTTTCATTCTTGATATTGCTTTGTAAAATACTGCTATTTCTACCTCTAGGTAGTCAAATGATATCAAACACCATCTTACTTGTATTTTTGTATCAGACCAATTAGCTACTTCCAGTCCCATAAAGCCAGCATTTTCAGAGTCAAAGTACCAATTTTACCTACTGATAGTGTAGAATGACAGAATTCTGACAATTTCAAATCAATGGTCATTTTCCCAACCCTTGACAAGCCCTGTGCTTTATGGGTAGACATTACCATCACCCACCGCCAATGACTTCCAGGCAGAGGACACAGCAATAGTTATCAAAATACAGCCTCACCATGGCTGGGGGGGGGGGGGGCTGTGTCAGTCAAGAAAGGGAGCATCTCTCCTCCCAAAGATGGGCAGATTTGGGGGAGGATAAGCCAGAAGAATGGTGGGCGGAAGCTTTGAAAGCTCTGCTTGGAATTCTCATGTCGGTCAAACCCTGCCGACTAGGAAGAGTATAATGTAAGGAAATGTGGTGCCATTGAGGGGGTGTCTTTCCAGCCTCCCACTTCTGAAGCTGTCCATCTTAGGTGGGTGTTCACATAATTCCTTGTGAGTCACCTAAACATAAAGAAACCCACCTTTTGTTCAAAAGTTGTGCTATTTGGAAAGAAGCAGGCCAGTGAGAAATTCCTGTCACTCATTAAAATTGCTCCTGACAATGATTTGGTCAGAGAGTGGACAGCAAGATAGGGAGATAGTTTATTTCAAAATAAGGAATTATTGAAATTTACCCTTTGTTCTTTTTTTTTCTTGCAATTATGCTTTTTACCCAAATGATCCAATTGAAGGATGCACTAGCCATCACCAGCCTTGTTTCAGTGTATGAACTCAGCAGTAGGACAGAGGTTAAATTCCCTCATTGGCTCATGCAAAATGAGCACATTGTCCCCTTTGAGAGTCTTCTTTAATTTAACTAACATATTAATTAATACTAGTGAGGATCTGCTAGGAAATTATCTTTCTTCAAACTAGATTCATCCAAAGATGAAATGAGCTCTCAAATGAGGGTTTGATTTCCCACATCACTGCAAATATTCAGGTAGGAGTTAATGGCTCTTTTCTAAAAGATTTTACTGAATGAAATCAGCATTCATAAGGATTGGGCCAAGGAGACAAATGTATCCAATTCATTCACCTATAAAATTGTATAATATCACATATACACTTAAATAAAAGTACAGAGTAGGATTTTAGTTTGAACAATGAACTAGATAATTGCTTTGGTTAGAAGCATCCTCTACATCTTTGCAGAGGTGTCAGAACCTTTTAGTGAAGAATCTAGAAAAGCAGGGTTATTTTTCCCCCATATACCTAGGAAGACGTCCCAGGGCTGTCTCAAGCACAGAGATATAGAAAAGTAGAAACTCTATCACCTAAGCAAAATAACTTACCTGATCACCTTCTGTGGATGAAATATCAAGAATGAACGTTTCCTTCATGAGCTCAGACTTGGGTTCCAGGATTTCTTGTAACAGATCTAAGAACCATAGGTCTTCATGTTTTGATTTCATTTCTGAAGATGCCTTTCAAGAGAATGCAGAGCTAACACCCCCAGATATGAACAATGGAGCACCATTCTTCCTGCCCCACTTCCTTAGAAGGGACCTCATCTAACCAAGTAGGAAAATTTTCATTCCAAAACAATTTTTAATGGTTTGAAGATTATGGTCTCTTTCCTTCTGTTGCACTTAAGTAAAATCCACTGTTTTTTGCTTGACCTTTCCAAGCCTAAGAAAAGGGCTCTTTGCATTGTTTTGTGCTGGATCCATTCACCAATCACAAGAAGCTGTGTCAGTTTAGGAAATTAATTCACAGAGAGTTTTAAGGTCCAGCATTTGCTCAGAGCATGCTTTGCTTTCATTATAACCGAGACTTACATAGACTTGAATTTTCAACACATCCCCTTTCTTTGTCTCATAAAGTCACATCACTGACCTACCATGTGCCTATGAGGATGTCCGGACTGAAAACAGCAAAGTAGCATCAGGCAGTACAGCCAATAATATTTTGAACTTAGGGGTCAAGCTTCTTGAGTTTCCTACTTCCAGTCATTGATATTCTGATTGAGTTACTCGATTATTATACCCAAACTGGGGTATAATGAGTAGGATCTTCCTCAAAGTGTTGTGAGTGAAATGAAATCATCCATGTAAAGCACCACGGTGCCCTAGGCATTAACCTATATTATTCAAATCATCAAATAGATATTGACCATTTCCTGAATCAATCGCAATCCTACATGCTAAAATAATCATCCCAGTTCTCATCTAAGCTTTCAAATGAGGCATTTTTTAATTATTTCCAAGCAGCATATCCTTTTCATTGGCATGAAGCCTTCTGCAGTTGACTCCAGTACTGCCTTAGTCATTTTCTGCCCACAAATGATCTCATGGAACAAACACTTCATCGGGAGTCCAAAAATGTGTCTTACTATCCATTGATAGAAGATTGGATACAGAAGATGTGGTATATACACACTGTGGAACACTATACAGCTGTAAGGAAAGACAAAATGCTGCCTTCTCTAGCAAAATGGAGGGAGTTTGGGGGAGTTATAGTAGTAAAACAAATCAGAATGACAAAGACAAACATCAGACATTCCCGCAGTAGATGACTCAATAAAGTAAAATGCTTGTAAAAACTAGTGGACATCAACAAAAGAAGTATAGCTTCTGAAGTGAGGTGGGGCAGGAGGAGGAAGAAAGGGCCAAGGGGATAGGAGATAGTAGTGGGAAAAATAATTTTAAAGTTAAATAATAAAAAAAATTCCCCAAAATTAAGAGAAATAAAACTTAAATAGAAAGTAGAACCAAAAATTAAACCGAGATGTAATACAGTCTGAGACTTGCCAATAACTTTCTAATTGACCTTCACAAGTTCCTTATCTGAAAAAAACATGTAATTGCCAAGTTCTCTTGCAGATCAAGGATTCAGTGAATTAGCATAATCCAGTAATCATTTCCAAGGACATCTTTCCTAAGTACTTAGAGAAGTGAAGGATTCTACTTCTGTACTTTTTTAGGAGGCAAGGAAGGGGAGGATCTTTTACTAAGTCAAAAAAAACATAATATTGTGATTTGTGATTCCCTTTAAAAGAATCCTTTTTAACATCCTGGGCCAAATGGTCCCCAACACATTAAGGGGTCCCTGCTGAGGACAATCCCAGGTGTTGAAGAGAGAGCAGAAACATTCTAGAGGGTGGTACTATGGTTGAAAGCCAGGCTTCTAAAAGGTAGAGCAATAAAATAACTCTAATTATTTGATGAATAGAAACATGTATCCCAGGTTATCAAGGGCTCTAAACACTTTGCATATAACTCAATTTATCCTCCTAGCCACCCTTATGACATAACTCCTGTAATTATGTCCATTTTCTAGATGAGGAAACTGTGGCAGGAAAACAACAAATCTGTCCAAGGTTGCATATCTAGTAAGTAGAACTGTGTTTCAAATCTAAGTAGTCTACCTCTAGATTAGTTTATGTTCTCTACTAAGATTTAAAAAAAGATAAGCAGGGCCAGGTAAGGACAGAACAGAATGAGATCCGGGCTCCAGAACTGTGGCAGAAGGGGCATCTGTGTAACTTAATATAGCTGCGAGCCCGTGTTCAGACCTTCACAAGTGAAGAGGAAGGGAAATGAATCACCACTCAATCTCAGTGTCCTAACATCCTGAGCCAATTAGGAATTTTCTTTCTGTAGTTCTGCTCTGCTTTGTACTTCCCAAGTCAGTGCATTCCATCTGAAACTCAGTATTTTGTATTTAATTAACATCAACTTTCACACATATTATGAGGTTCTTTTTTATGTAACAGGGGCAGGCACTGGACTTCAAGATGAAAATAATAGTGTGTTTTAGTGTTACAAAGTTGATGGGTTGTAATAATTCACTGGACAGGTAGGGAGCTTAAGGTTCAAAGAACTTGACTTTGCTCACAGTGAAAAAGTGACAGAGTGGATGGAGTCAATCTCTCCACTTTGTCTCTACCCAGCTTTTTTGCTATATGAAAAGTGTAAACCCTTATATAACTGTGATTGGGACAAATGACAATTCTGTGACATTTTTAAGGCTATCAGTAAAAATCATTCAGGATAGAAATCAGTGGCATAGGCGTGGGTCTGTTACAAAGAACCTTATCATAACAGAATGGGCCTTAAAATGAAAAGGGATTCTTCGCAAAACACTGAGCTCTCAGGCACTGGGAGTGTTCAAGATGAGATGTTCAAAACCCCAGGATGCCCTAGGCCAGCTCAGAGAAAAGGAATTGACTCCCTCCAACTCAGAGAAGGTCACCTGATGATAATCACCAGGTCTTTGAGTTGCTGTCAGATATATTGTGAAAGGAATCCCTGAAGACTCCATTATAACTCCCAGATACTATGGTGATGGTGGTGGTGGTGATGATGGTGGTGGTAGTGATGGAGAAGACAAAGAAAGGGAGGAAGAGAGGCATCGTGTACACAAAACATCACCAAAATTTTAACGATCTCATTATCAAATCTCTGCAACTAAGCCGTCAGCCAACAAAAAACAATTAGGTCTTGCGCATGGGTTGTTAAACACAATTCAGAAGTTCTTTGAATGAACTTCTTTGAATGAACTGCTTTGTAACCAACACATTATTTTGAAGCTGTTGTGTGGTCTTTATGACTGCGCTCTGCTCTGAGGCAACACTGTTAGCCACTACTACTAACAGATTTTCTGTGGTTTTATCAGGACTGAGGATGACTTGTAGTGATTCTTCAGGCCCATGTCCCAGATTCTGCTTCAGATGCCAAGCCAACAGTGACCTCAGTACTGGGCAGTAGGAAAAGCAGGGCCCCAAGGAGCAATGAATGGATGTGCAGGCTCTGATTAGCCATCGCCACCCCCAAACCTGAGCCAGGGCGCTATGCAATGTCTCCAGCCCGCAACTCAACCCGTGCCAGGATGTCAGCAAGAAAATTAAAATCCCATAACTGCTGATCATGAAGATAACAGCGCCATAATTTGGGCTCATCTTTGTTATTTCACTGACCATGAGAAACCTCTTGGTATCATTGACCTCGAGCCCGAGGGGTCCCAAGAGTTCTATGACTGGCTTCCTTTGTACAGTAATTCCATGAAATTCAAATCAGCAGCTACAAGTCCCGAAGCCAGTCTCAGCTTTCTGTTCCCCACTGCTGTGTGAGCTACAGAAAGTCACTAGGCCTCTCTGAAATTAAGGTTAAATGACAAGCTTGGTTTAGGCTAATTTTAAGGTCTTTTTCAGTTTTAAAAACCCTTTCTTCCTTCTCAAAGAAATGGATTCTATTTCAGCTTAGTGACTCCAAGATGATTCAGGAAACTAGGAAGGGCCAAGGCAAGCACACATTCAGTGCGGACCTTCCAGAGGCTTTTAAGGCCAGACAATGAAATTACCGAGTACTCTGGATAATCCAAACAAAGTTACCGCTGTTCCCTCAGGCCACCCCGGGCAGACAGCAGAAGGTGTCCAGCATGTTGGGCTATCAGTCTTGGCATCGCATGTGCAATGAAGGGCCACGCTTGCTGCAGGTCTCGTGGCTGCTTTCTACACTGTTTTGTAAATGCAATGTCCAGTAGTTTTTCTAAGAGCAGAAAGACTCTCTGTAAAGCATGTCCCTGTGTCCCCAGACCTACTGGAAATAGAGCAAGATCCGTGAATGACTTACATTTACTCATGAAGAAAATCAATGTGAATTTAATAGGCTGCATTTATGGCATGTGTTCTTCTGTTTTGTTAAAATTATGTTAGTTCATAGGGAGAGGGAAAACGGGGTAAGTGTATTTGCAAAGTCCCTCTCTTCTTCCCTCTTACCATGAAAGGAACGGTGTTGCTCTTGGGTACTCACCGGAAACTTGGCGGGAGGGGTGTGGATAATGGCCTGTGAAGCGTCTTCAGACATGGATTCCGGTTAATTTGTTTTAATAGTTAATTGCCTTGTCTCGCTTCTTAACCCCACTCCAAACATCAGTAAAATTTAACACTTCTGAAAGTCCAATTCTGCTGCAAAGTAATTTAGTAATTTATTCTCCTTTTTTTTTTAAATTACAGTATTCTCAAATGAGGGATGAAGTGTTCAAGTCCAACTTGGTCTGTGCATTTATCGTTCTTCTGTTTATCACGGCAATACAAAGTTTGCTTCCTTCTTCAAGGTAAATAAAAAAGGGCTAAGTTATCAGGTGAAATGTGTGTGAGCTGATAGAACTGGAGCCAGTTAGCTGAGCTTTACAAGGGATAAGAATTGAAAACAACTGACTGGATCCAGGATGCATACCACATTGTTTGATAATGTCAGAATCTGTTCCGGTTGTCTTACTTTGAATATTACTTTTATTACTCTGTCAAGTCTTTTCCCCAATATTAATAACAAAATAGGCTCCCCTCTTATTCGACAAGGCACCTATGAGTGCAGAAAGTAAGCATAGAGCCCAGATCACCATTTCCTTGGTCACTTGTTAACTACCTCTTTGGTGTTTGTAGTAGATACAGCACCAAAGCTTCCTGGGTCAGCGAAACCGGTACTTTACTAGTACTGCAAACACCTATCACTGTTTCAATTACTTTGACTACAACAGCTCATTGAAACCCTCATGACAATCCTATGAGGTAAGTACTATTAACATCCCAACATTAAAAAGGAGAGCACTGAAGTTCAGAGTAATTAATATGTTGATTGAGGTTGAAAAAAATGCTTCAGCCTGATGGCAAACCCAGGAAGTCCCCTCCAGAATCCAGGTTCTTAGCACTCTTAGATACAGACATACACATCTATCTTACAGGTTGTAGGTGACAGAGCCAACATTTGAACCTGGTTCTAGGTGAGTCCAATGGCCATGCTTTTTGCTCTCTCCTGCACTATAAGGTACCTTCTACTTTAAATTAAAAGGCGTTCCTTCTCCTTAAACTTGTCATGAGTTTTCCCCTGTTTGTGCATTAAAAATAAAAGCAATGAATATTTTTTAAGTGTATAATATAGGCAGAGTCACATGCCTGGCTCCAAATATGGTATAATTTTGCAAGAGGAGGTCTGTATACTCTAAAATGTGGAAGAGAGACAGACATTAATAATGGCTCCCAGTTACTGAGCACTTAGTACATACCAAGAAATACCTAAATCCTTTGCATGTTTTGTCTCAATAAAGCCTGAAAAATAACCAATAGGTAAGGTAGCATTCTAATTCCCATTTTTAGATAATAATTTATGCAAAGCCACCTGTCTTTATAATGGCTGAGTTGAGATTTGAACCTAGAGACAGTGTCTATACTTTTAGCTACTTAGATGTTTGCATCAAAGTGATTCATTCAGTGACTCATTCTGATTAGTTGGATTAAAGAAATGTTGGCAGAAAATGTGATATTTTAAGTTGAGTAGAATGAGGGAGAAAGAGTAGAAGAATATTCCCAGTTTAGAAAACAGTGCTGGCAGAGACACAAGTATGCAAGAGTGTTTGTGAAATAGTGAGTAAATGGAGAGTCTAGATGTGAAGGATGTGGCGGGCGCCTGGAAAAGGGAGTGAGCTAACAAGCAGTCATTATCTACAGGCCACCTTAAGGCAGTTAGAGTTAATCCTGGGGGCAGGAAGAAGATGGTGCAAATATTTGAGGAAGGTTGTGGCATGATTTGTGAAGGAAAGACATTTACATGAACTAACATGCAGCAGAAATGTTGACCTTTTCTGAACTAGCAAGGGCATTACAAGGATAAAGGGACTTTCTGGAAGATGATGAGAGAGGTGACATTTTCTGAGTCCCACAAAATTTCCAAATATCTGAGTAACTAATAACAAAGCCAAAAAACGTCAGGGACTAGACTGACAACAAGAATAGGTGGATGTGGTAGCCCCAGAAATTCTAAATCAGAAATGGGTAGTGATAATCTCTCAATAACTTTGCCATTGATGTTTTCAGCCTCTGTGCAGGAGGATTTAGAAAGAAGAAATTATATGTCTGTCATATCTGGGGACAATAGAACCCCAATACAGCCAACAGATAGGCATGGGGAAGTGCTATGGGCCAAAATGTAAAAAACAAGTGAAAGTAGAAGGGGATGTGTTCAATTCAGCATCAGGTGAGGCCAAACATTACAGTAAGGTCTGAAGAGCTAGAAATGTTGACATTATGAATTACCCAACTGGCCAATCTCACTCTCCAAACTCTACCCTGGAGGAAACTGTGAGTGGAATCAAATTACTCACAAGGACTATTGAGAAGAAAGGAGTTTAACTATGAAGTTAAACTCTTCTCAACAACACCCCTTTTAAGTTAATTTTACATTGAAGTTAATTTTACAAAAAAAATAGCAACATAGTATGTTGGTGGCAATCCTATACTAAGCTGTTTTAAGAAAAAAATGCAGATATAATATCCTTATATTCAATGGAAATACTCCAAAAAGCCATGTCCATAATGTATATCAAAACTATAACCTTCATTTCAAGAAGAATGGAAGCACTAAATGTGGTTCAAGGCATGAAATAACAACTTAAATCAGAATTAGCAAACAGAAACTAGACAGGAGACCTCAAAAAAGAAACAAAAATAAAGGTACATGGATTTAACAAGAGGGAACATAGAGCACATAAGCAACAGCAAGTAATACCTTAAGCAAAGTGCATTAAAAGAAAATGCAGGAGTCCTCTCCCCAACATCTTCGCAATACATTGATGAGAACCCATTGTATTAATGTGGATGTGGCTGAAAGGACTATAAGACACATCCTCTTTCTAACAGAGCCAGATTCAACAGGGGAGGGATGTAAACAAGGACACCAGTGAGGCCACTGTACATAGAACTGTGGCAGACACTAAAAACAGGTCAACTCCTGGCTAGATTAATTTAAATCCTCACAGTAAAGGTCTAGTCACCCCAGCTTCTATTCTGATACAATATGGCCAGTTTTCAACAACAAAAATTATATGTCATGTTGAAAGGGGAAAAGAGACACAGCAATCATCAAACCAGACTTAGACATGACACATACATTGAAAACACTATAACAGTTATACAATAATAACTATTATTAATATATTAAAGTTTCTTATGGAAAAAGTAAACACCATGCAGGAAGATATGGACAATAAAAATAGAGAAATGGAAACTTTAAGAAAGAGTCTAGGAGAAATACTTCAAATCAAAATAGTATAATAGATAATGAATGCCATTGATGAACTCCTCTGTAGACTCAAGGAGACCAAGAAAAGAATGCATGAACTTGAATAAAGGTCAACAGAAACTTCTCAAACTACAATGCAAAGACATAAATGAATTTGAGGAAAAAAGTAAACATTTAATAAGTCTGGGACAATTTCAAAAGGTGTAATATATGTATAATTGAAACATCAGAAGGAGTTTTAAAAAGAACTTAGCAGAAGATATATTTGAAGTAGTAATGACTGAGGAGTTTTGAAAATTAGTAACAGACAACAGAAGATCCTTATGCATCGCAGAACTTGGAGCCTCAGAGAACACCAAGTAAGATAAATATCCCCAAATAAATGAGTTAAAAGCACACTTAAGCATGTCATATTAAACCAAAAATAGAGAAAATCGTAAAAGAAGCTGGAGGCTGGAGGGTTCACTACTTTACCTTAAAGGATCATGGACAAATATTAAACTGTACTTATCAGAAACCATACAAGAGAGAAGAGGATGGAGTGAAATATTTAAAGTGTTGAAAGAAAAGAATCATCAACCAAGAATTTTAGATCCTTCAAAAGTGAAGGAGAAATAAAATTTTTCTCAGGCAAAAAAACAAAAAACAAAACCCTGCATTTCAGCTGACATTTCCTTCAAGAAATGTAAAAAAATTATCCAAACAGAAGTAAAATGATACTTGTCAGAAACTGGATCTATGTACGGAAGGGAAGAGCATCAGAGAAAGAATAAATGAAGATTTAAAAAATACCTTTTCTTATCCTTAATTGACATAAATGATAACTTTGTTTAAAACAACATTGTTAATGTTTATGATGGTTATAATACATACATAATAATACAGAAATGAAATGATTGGCAGCAATGCAGAGATGTGAGGAACAAAGTGATAATGCTTTGTTTTAAGGTACCTACATTACACATGAAATAGTATACAGTTATTTGAAGGTAGACCTATATTTATGAAAAATGTATACTGTAAACTCTAGGGCAAACACAAAAAAATTTAAAGAAATATAATAATATGTTTAAAATGAAATCATCTGAATGCTCATTAAAATCAGAGAACATATAAAGCGGGGCAGGCAAGAAAGAATAAATGCAATAGATATGTTATAAAGATGGTAGATATGATTCCAATTATAAAAATATTCAGTTTTACAAGTTAATTATTTCAATATAGCAATTAAAAGAAAGAATTTATCAGACCCAACTACAGGTTGTCCATAAAAAATCCACTTTTAATATAAAAACTCAAATAGGTTAAAAGTAAAGGGATGAAGAAAGATATACTATGCTAACACTGATACAAAGAAAGCTGGACAGCTATATTAACTGCAGGTGAAGCAGACTCAGAACAAGGACAATTAACAGTAATAAAGAGATACAGTTACATAATGACAAAAAGATCCATATGAACATGTAGGCAACAACAAAAACAGTCAAAATACATAAGGCTAATAGAGCTGATAGAACTAAAAAGAGAAATAGACAAATCTACTACTATGATTGGAAATTTCAACATTCCTCTATCAATAATTAATAGATCAAATAGACTTTCTATAAGGACACAGAAGCCTGAGCAGTGCCATCAAGCAATGTTATCTAATCAATTTTTATAGCCTATCCAACAACAGTGGAGCATACGTTCCTCTTAAACTCACATAGGATATCCACCAAGATAGATTACATTCTGGGCCACAAACCACATTTTAACAAATTTTTAAAAATAGAAACTATGCAAAGTATGTTCTCAGACTACAATGGTTATTAAACTAGAAATCAATAGCAGCAAAAGAGCTCCAAAATACTTGGAGATTAAATAACACATGGGTCAAAGAAGAAATCTCAAGAGAAATTTTAAAGTATTTTGAATTATATGAAAATGAAAATCAAATTTATCAAAATTGGGGCCATAACAAAAGCTACATGTTTAGAGGAAAAATAATAGAGATCTAAAATCAGTAACACTGGTCAATAAATTTTTACAAAAGTTATATCACTGAAATAAGTCATTTCCCATTAATTTGTATGTGCTCAACATGAATATGACAGTCAAATGCTAATTTTGGCTCTAGTTTCTTTTTTGTAATCTGCAAAAATTGATGTTTACATCACGAAATGCATGCCAAGAGTAATAGGCCTACGGTTAATACATGTAAAAAATCAAGTCCTAGACTACTTAGATTTCTTCGCTTGTCTCTTGTACAACTGTTCAGGAGCATCTCTGGGGAGTGTCCAGCAGTAGTCAGCCAGCATTGTAGTGGACCATTTCCCTGGTATCTTTGTTCCATTGATGCAATATCTTGATGAAAACGTTCGTCATGTTCATCACTAACCATACCACAGTTTTCAGGGAAGAACTCCAGATGGGAATGAAGGAAGTGGATCTTTAGAGACATATTGTAGCCAAGTTTCTGATACTGCATCAGCATGTCTTCTACTAATTCCTTGTAGTTTTCTGCCCTAACATTCCCAAGAAAGTTTGTAGACACTAGGCGAAAAGCATTACATGCTTGTTTCACATCACCCTGCAGCAAGTTGTTGAACCGGTCATCTCAATGCAGACAGAATGTCTGCATTCTCGACTTATTTTGCTTCGTTATTCCACCGGAAAGAGGAGGAACCAAGCATAACTAACAATCTTTTGTGTGGTTACTTGGCTCTCTCCACACCATGGGGACTATAACGGCATTGATGGTCTTTTGCCATTGAACCACTGTGAAAGCTGTGTTGTCCATGTAGCACAGCATATATGCAGGGCCCAAGGCTTGTCTTGGTCACCAACCTTGCATCTGAAGTCAAGATGATAAGCCTTCTTCACTTGAGAAGTGATCCTTTTCTTCTGGTTGGCAAATGTCACTTCTCCACAAATAGAGCAGAAATTATTCATGCTATTAACGCACTTTCGAGGCATTACTGTTCTGTATTGTGCCTAAGTGGATAAAATGACAGTTCTATGGAACAGTAGCTGCAACTGTCTCGCACAAAGTCTGAAATATTTTCAATGTTCAACCTTTCCGACAGGGCTTTATTTTAGTGCACTGCTGACGTCAGCAGCCGCCTGGCAACAGTATTGCATTGCATCAGAAAATGATGTAATCAACTCTGGATGATGTGTGCGTGATGGGATTATGCAATGCAATGCAATATGACATCATTCTAGGCTGATTTAGGATGTTGTTGCAGTCCTACCGGATAAATTTACACGGTGAAACATATAAAATGAATTCTATGAAATATCTTCAAAACAAGAGCCAATAAAAAAATTTCAGGGTTATATTAATGTTCAGCACACCAAGATACTACAGATTAGAGCCTTTTTAAGTCAGTTATGATCTCACTGTTGACCAGTGTATTCTAAGTTCTGCCTTGGGAAACTAAAGAAATGAGAACCATTTAAACTTAAAACAAGTGAAGACAAGAAATCATATAACAGAATAAAAATCAATGAGTGAATCAGCCAAATCCAAATATCAATAAAAATGATAAACCTTAGACAAGGTGGAGGGAGAGAGAGAGGTTATCAGTATCGTGAATGAAAAGGAGATGGAGAAGGCGTCTACTGATCCCATGCTCATTAAAAGGGATCATAAAATACTACAAACTCTATGCCCACAGTTTTGGTAACTGAGACGGAAACAAGAAACCACATACACAACTTATACCTTTCACAAAAATAACTCAGATTGCTTTTTAATTCCTAAATGCAAGACCATAACATTTCTAGGAGAAACTTGAGATCTTGTGTTTGGTTTTGAGATGTTTAATATGACACCAAAAGCATTACACATTAAAGAAAAAACTGGTAAATTGTACTTCATTCAAATTAAAAGTTCTGCTCTATAAAAGATAATGAGAACACAAACCACAAACTGGAAGAAAATGTTTGCAAAATACATATCTAGTGAAGGGCTTGCAACATACAAAAAATATAGCAAATATTATTAAAACTCAACAGTAAGACAAATAATTCAATTTTTTAAATGGGAAAAAGATGTTAACAGACACCACACCAAAGATGTACACAAAATATCAAATAAGAAAAAAAAATGCCCAACATAAGTTTCACTAGGGAAAAGTAAAACAATTAAATACCACTTAAAAATTATTATAATGACTGAAATTGAACTTAAGACTAGCAATACCATTTGCTGGAGGATATGCAAAGTGATAGGAGATCTTACCTACTACCGGTGGGAATGCAGAATAGTTCAGCCACTTTGAAAGACAAGTTAGGCGCTTCTTACAAAGTTAACATGGTCTTACCATACAACCAGCAGTCACACTCCTAGGTAGTTACCCAGTTGACTGAAAAAATGTATATCCATACAAAATCTTGCACATGAATGTTTATAGAAGCTTTATTATTCAATAATCATCATCAAAACCTGGAAACAGCCAAGATGTTCTTCAAAATAAATGAATTAAAAAAAAAACTGACACATTCATACAATGAAATACGATTCTACCATAAAAGGGAATGAGTTGTCAAATCACAGAAAGACATGGCTTAATCTTAAGTGTATCTTCCAAAGTGGAAGAAATCTGCAAAGCCTAGATTCTATAATTCCATTTTTATGACATTCTAGAAAGAACAAAACTATAAAGATAATAAACAGATCAGGAACTGCCAGTGAGGAGGTAAGGCTCAGGAGATTTTTTTAAGGGTGGTGAAGTTATTCACTATAATACTGTAGTGGTACATGCATGACATTATGTATTCGTGAAAACTAGTAGAACTTTACCGTGCAAACTATAATCCTCACGTGTACAATATTTTTAAATTATTCATGAGTTCATGGGACTCTATGATGGAATCAGGCTGTGAGAAAAGAATCTAACTGAATTAAAAGTGTAAAACAGTCTCACTGAAGAGAGTGGAGGAAAAAGGTGGTTTCCCAGGTGACTTTGGAAATGAGTGGAGTCTGGAGCACTAAAGGCAAAATATGAGCGGACTCTGGTTGCTGAAGGTGCTTCTCTTGGAGGTACACATTAACAACTTGAATCCACTGTATATGTGCACTGTAATTCAACGGTTAAGTTACTGGATGGCAGATGGTAGAAGACAAGTTTTCTGTTGCTAGAGTGGAAGCTTATAGATAAACAAAGAGTAAAGGCTAGAATGATTCATATGGTAATAATTTGGGGCTAGAGACATCAGCATGAATTCATTTAGCTCAATATAGATATTGATGGTTAAATATGGAAATGTTTATGAATGTGTGTATATACACAGATTAGAATACACACACATATTCCCTTGTTGTGTCAGTGGAGAAGGCCCACTAGCAATGACAACTTAGTAGAAATGAATCTAGCAATGGACACAAAGCTGATCTTGGCTTTTAATACAAATATGCACTAAAAGAACCAGAAATGACTAGAGAAATGACTGATTCTAAGACAGGGAGGAAATATACAACGTGAACTATAAAACCAAAAAAAAAAAAAAACCCAAGAAAACGTTAAAACACACACACATACACACACATAATAATGGAGATATGTAGAGGGGACATAGGAGTCAACTGAATGAGCTCCCAAGAGCCAATACTGGAAAAACTTCAGCAAAAATATAAATAAAATAATATTGGGTTATAACCCAAAATATAAAATAAATATCCATGGGTCTGTATTGATATAAATAAATGGTTGAACGAATCTCCCATGCAGAAAAATTCTACACAATTTATGTAGGTACTTTGTCCGCAGTAACATGGAGTTTAACTTCCTACTCCTTAACTATGGCTATGCTGAAAATTGGGGGAAAATATATAGGAATGTGAGCAACACTATCTCAGTCAACTGTTAACAGTCCACATCGGCTATCAGTTTAGTTGACAGGATGTGATGAGAACAGCCCAGAACATCTGTGATCTTCGTCCCCAATACCTATCAGCTAATCACGAGAAAGACATCAAACATCCAACTGTAGGACATTCTACAAAATTCCTGACCAGTGTTCCTCAAACTGTCAAGGTCATTTAAAACTAGGAAAGTCTTAGAAAATGTCACAGCCAGTCTAAAACACAACAACTAAAGAGAGGATAGCATCTTAGATTGGGGATATAAATATGGAAAGTTCTAGAAAGGATGTCCAACCCAGTATCTAGGAGTATAACTAACGGTCAGACTGTGGTCTTTAAAATAACATGTCCCAATTTTTATTTAAAAATAACTTTTGGGGGAGGTATGTGTGATTATGGGGTTGGGGTAGGAAATGTTAACTTCCTGGCCCTCTAGAAAGCAAGGCAGCAATCAAGCTTATCAGTCACATCCAAAGGACTCAGAAGCCACAGAGAAGACATCCCCAACTGCCCAAAGATGCATAATAATAATAATTTGATCTTTACTTAAAACAAATGTTAAATGTTCAATCAAAACACAGGGCCTCCCTAGTGGCGCAACGGGTTAGGTTTCCGCCTATGGGGCTGTCCACAGCCACTGCAGCATGAGTTCGATCTCAGGCCAGGGAGCTTCCACATGGCAGAGCAGACCTCTCCTGTCTCCCCGCTGCTCCCCTCAGCAGTGTGTTTCAGTAGATCCACCTGTTCTGCTCCTCAATGTGTCTCTGGTGAATCCTCTCACCACCCCATACCTCTGGCCTGCACCCCAGTTCTTGTGTGCATAAATAAATAAATCTTTAAAAAAAATTTTAAAATGCAACAAATATTTTTAACTTGTAGACTTCTAATGATACTTTCAAAGGTTGGTAACTTCTGGTGGATGATAAGGAACTGATTGATTATTGCAGAAACTGCTAAAAAGGGAAAAGAACACATTTTTTCTGTCTTTGTGAGTAAGCTGTCACCACAAGATCACCAAATAGTCATTGAGTGGAAACATCATAAAATTATTCAAGCTAATAAATTTTAAGGAAATTATACAATTAAAATATCACCACTTTCCAACCCCCCCACGAATTAGTGAATGTAGGAAATGAACATCCAAGGATGCCCTCGGCACGAAAGCAGAGAGAGTGGTCACTCCTGACCGGCGCTGCAAGGGCAGAGCACACGCCGGGGCTGACCAGCCTCCGATCCCGGCTTCCAGGCTGCTCGAATCGTGGAGGGCAGAGGACGCCCGGGGAGCATGAGGCTTCAAACCCAGACAGTGGGAGAAGCTACGGGGCGGAGGGCGCCTATCCTCCGGTAAATAAACTGTGAAGAAAATAACAGGAAAAGAGAGGATCTGTAGATCTTTTTTCCAAGACTTAAAAAGTTAAATTTAATTTAAAAAGTCACAAGTCAAATGACACTATCTCAAAGTGGATGACAAAATTGTGCTGAATGGAAAGTCCCAGGGGGGTGGGAGAAAGGTTTGTGATTGGGACCGGGGCGGGAAACGGCGTGCAGAAAGCCCCGCCGAGTTCTGGCTTATGTGCTAAGTGAGGATGACAGAGGCAGATACTTGACATAACCAATTAAGTGGCACTTTACGTTGCTTTCTGTTTTATGCTTTGTTTTGCAATCTTAAAGTTTTTAATCAGGGAGAGAGAAGGAAGACCAGGGTCTTGGCACAGGACAGAGAGGTCCCGTGACCCCAGGAGGCAAGCATCACACTCCACCCCCAGCCCCGACCCAGGCAGGCACCCCTTCCATGGGCCCTGGCCGCCGACGTGTCTGACTCCTGGGAGGAGGAGAAAGAGACCTGGAACCCTTCGCAGCAGCTGACCAGATGGAGTCTCTGACCCTGGGGTGGTAACCGAAATACCAGCCAGCACCCAACCCCACTTGCTCGCTCACTGTAGAGACGAAACATGGCAAAGCCAACACGCCCAGGCCGGCTCTGAGCGCGCAGCCCACATGTTGTGGGAACTGAGCAGCCTCTGGGGCCCCGACACAGCCCAAGGTCTCCTTAGTGCCTGCTGGTCTCCCCTCCAGCTCATCTTGCTTCTGCTTGATTCTCTGCAACTAAGCAGATGGAAGGTGCCTGTCACCCGCACTTCTTCTGTCATGGATTTTTGAGCAGATGAGGCCGTTTCTGTTCATATGGCCAGAGCCAATTCCCAGCTCCCAAAGCAAAACTTAATGGCCCCTGCAAAAAGAGTGCCTGCCTGGCTCTTTCATGCCTACATGCCTGCAAGTGGTCATCTCCAGCACAGACTGAGCAAAAGCCAGAAAATACCTTTTGTGATAATACAACAGTGCATCTAGGCCTGTATTCCTGGGCTGGTAGAGAGGATGGGGAGAGAGGGAAGAAGACAGAAAAGGAAGAAGGGGGCATTGGGTTTTCTGTTTGCTGTGCTTCTCACTAGCTGTACACATGTATTTCTCTCCTCTGAAGCCTCGATTTTCTTCTCCTCTGTATAATGACAATCACAATGCCAGCTTCTCGGGACCGCTGCAAAAATTAAAATGCACCGTGCCATTTTGATAAATTCTGGTTCCCTTCTCTTTCCTGAGTCACACTATTTTCATCCTTTGCAGCAACTAAGAATACCTACCTCTTGGGGCTGCTAGGGGGATCAAATGTACTTTTGGGCTCCTGGGCTCTTTGCAGATTCTAATGGGCGATACAAATGTCACCTTTCAGGGTGATCTGAGTTTCTGCTTCCTGGTGGAGCACAAGCTGTTCACTTGTCCCCATTGATCCCTGCTCCCTGGGCAAACATCAAATCGTGCTGTCTGTCCTTAGACCCTGCTTTAAAGACAGACTGCCAAGAGAAATTAGAACTTTGTGTCTAGAAAGGATTTGGATAGAGCTGTTTATAAATCCCTTGTGATTCTGTTTGAGACTCGGTTTCAGAAATGAAAGGCTTGCTTGCCTCTCATGCACATGAACAATGAAAAAGCAAACTCAGAACCTGGATGCAAGAGTAGCTCTACAATTAAATGAAAGTTACAGTCTGATGTTGGAAGATTTGTATGTACAGAGATAAAGGAATGTTGAGGAGATAGCACGGAGTTTTCCAGAAGACTTTTAGTGCCAGCAGCTTGTTTAGAAACCTCTCTTGTGAGGAACACTCTTCCCAGGGATCTTTAAAATGGTTTTGATATCCTGGATTTACTGTGAATAAAGAAGAGTGATGTTCCTTTGAGTTCTTATTATATGCTAAGCACTATACAGCTTTATTACTTGAACCTCAGAACTTCCTTTAAGAGGCGGGCTTAAAAATCTCAGTTTTGCAGCTGAAAACATGAAGTTCAAAGATTTCATTACCTGGCCAGGCTGAGTTACTGCTCATGTTTCAGAGCTATAGGCTCAAACATGCCAGGTATGCTCTTGCCACTGGATCACACAGCTGCTTTCCCCCCTTAGTTCAGGTAGTTATTAATAGAATAGTAATGACAGAGACTGGTTGGGTAATAAACAACAGAATATAATTCTCACAGTTCTAGAGGCTGGGAATCCAAGATCAAGGCAAATTCAGTGTCCAGTGAGGTCTCTCCCAGCATCACAGGGTGTCTTCTCACCTGTCTTCACATGGTGGAAGGGGTGAGGGAGCTCGCTGACCCTCCTTTACAAGGGCACTAATTCCACTCATGAGGACCCCACCCTCATGACCTCATCACCTCCCAACGATCCCATCACACTGGTGTTGGAATTCAACATCTGAATTCCAGGGACAGAAACATTCAGCCCCTAACACCTCCTTATCTAATGTTTCAGCAAACTCAGAAGGAAGTGTTGACAGTTTCAAGTTGCATTAGGTTGTCAGGTGGGTTTTGTGCAAAAATCGTCCCTCAAAGTCTGGCAGCCATCCCTGATACCCCGCCAAAAATATATCAAAACAGAGTATCTAAATGGGAAACAAAGCATCCATTTTATAAATTTCCAAGCAAATGTTTGATTGATCCATGCAAAACTCTGGCAAAAGCTGGACTAGAAACTGTGACTGAAGAGACCACACAGTGTCCACCCTGAATCTCCTGAATCTCTGCTGCCTTCCCCACCCCACCCCCACCTCCTCATTCCAATGTGAGTCTTAGGACAATGATGTCGGGAAGAACCAGCATAAGGTGTCCCCCAAGGTGTCAAAGGAAGAAGTGAGGCAGATCTGAGAATGTGCTCATGGAGGTTTCCTGGGGAGAGATGACCTGGCCAAAAAGAAAAGACTGCCACAGGGAAAGTCGACATTCTGGCTTCCCAGCCCCTTCTACATGCATCTAGGAGAAAGAGGAGCATCTTTGCAGAAACGTTGACCTTAACAGTGACATCGCTCTTCAAGAAGAACAAGTCTACTAGACATCCCAGATAGACTCTGACTAGTTGGCTTGGCCCTTCTCTTTGGGGAGGACTCAACAAGGGGATAGAGAAAAGGGCTGGGAGTTTGGATGAGAATTCTCTTCCCTCTGAAGACTGGAGAGAGACGCCACAGTCTTCTCTCCCCACAAATAGCATAAATCAGTGAGCAGTTATTAAGCATTTTCTGGATACTCAGCCCTATGCCAAGTGTCATGGAAGAATCCAAAGAAACGCGAGTTTCCAAGGATGAGCAGGGCGTCCTCCCACGGAGGTGGGGAGCACCAGCCTTCCGGGAGAATACGCAGAGGTACAAGTGGCACAAGTTTAAGGCATGCGCTTCGGTATTGCTGTGAAGTGTGGAGACGTGAGAAAGAGGGAAGACAGCAGAGAGGACTGAGGCCAGCCACTCAGCCCTACATGGGCCCCTCGATGTTAGCTGGATGACCATGACGACTTTGGAAGCGCCTGGAGCTCCTGCTGAGCCTCTTTCAAACTCACCTGTGCCTGGTCTTCCCTGCCTCACACCTGAAATAGGTATTCATCATCTCCACGGCTGTCTCATGTTGAGAAACGTAGCCTCTGGATTGGCCCCTTCTCTCCCAGGACTACCTGACAAAGCACCCCACCTGCCTGCTCCTTCATCTGCCTCCCCTGGGTGCCCAGGAATAATGTGTATGTTGGCAGGGAGTGTTTTCCAGCCTGTTTGGGGGCAGCTCCCCATCTGCCTAGAATCCTCTGGGAATCCACTACTGTACAGACCTTCTGTTCTTATCTAGAACTCCTGCAGAGATTCATTTTCAAGGTGAGCCATAAAACCAAAACTGTAGAAGTGTATTTTTTTAAAAAATGCTCCAGCAACGACAGCTGGGACTCTGGGCAGAGTGCTTTCTACCTCTCGCGATGATGGACCACGCAGGAGGTGGCACCATACTTGGTGACTCCCTCCTTGTAAATGTCTTATCCCTTGGTCTCATGAAGCCAGGTATGCCCCTCTCCTGCCTCCTGGGAACCTCCTGAACTGCTAGTGTTGCCTTCTCTTCTTTCATCCATTAGTTTCTCCCATAGGTTTGAAAGTTCCCCCCCCTCAGATCTTCAACCACCAACCTTTCATTCCAGACCCCAATATGCTCCCCAATCGTGGCTCTGACGCCTTAGACAGCTGGATGCATGTCACTGCTGACCCACAAGCCCTGAAAATTCAACTTGTCCAAAATCATAGTCATCGTCCTCAACCCCGCCGGACTAGCGGCTCTTCCCGCACTTCCCCCCTTAGAATGGTAAAAACATGAGCCTCTTCCTCATGACTGCCCACCCCCCCGCCCCCCCCCCACTTGTGAAAATCACCTCCACATCTTTTCCTGAGCCCCCCGTTTATCAGGGTTATCACCATAGATTCCTCCCATGTCCTCCCATTTTCACTCAGCTATTTAAATCCTCTTCTAGATACTTCCTTTCCTCTTCATCCCACCCCCCACCTCCCACTACAGTTCTTTCAAATGTGCAGATCCCATCAAGGTTCCCCATTAAACACCTCAGACATCAGCTCACAGCTGCAGATGGAGCCCCCAGCACAGCCTCATCTGTCCCTTTACTCTCCAGGGTACCTCGCCTCTCACCACCGAGGTCGCTGGAAAACCAAATACACAGGACGCTCTCACTCTTCTGTTATTTTACCCTCTCCCCTCCCTAGGAAACTTCTCTTTAACCTCCAAAGCCTGACCCAAAGGTCACCTCTTTTGTGAAGCCTCCCTTGATTCCCTTTCCTATTTTCGAAATGATGGCTCCTCCTGGTCCTCTCCCGATGGCATATTAGAGAAACATTCACCGTTTGTGTGTCCACACCCCCCTCTCGATTATGATGTCCCAGGAGATAGGAAGGGTGTGTCTTGAGTCCTGGTACCTCCTCCCCCCAGTGCCTACGACTGTGCCTGGGGAGAAAGCATGTTGGATTAACACATTTCAGGATGAAACCACAGGAGCAGAGAAGATGACTGCAAACATGGGTGAATCTATTTATCACTCACCAGAATGATTAGCAGAGCAGAGTGGCGTAGCAGAGTAGATTTTAAATTATGACTTACACTTACTGACTCTCTGCCCCTGGGAAGTTTCTTCTCTCTGAACCTTCAGTCTTCATCTGAAAAAAGAAAAATCAAAACACCTCTAAAGTTTGTTGTGAGGCATGCAAAGAAGATATTACATATAAAGTGCTTAGAATTGTTCCTAACACATAGTCAGTGCTCAACACACTGCTGGCACTGGCCTTATAAGAAATAAGAAGAGTTGGCAAGGGCCTCCCCCGTGGCGCAGCAGTTAGGAGCTGCATTGTGGAGCTGTCGGCAGCGGCGACGTGAGTTCGACACCCGGCCCAGGAGACACCCAGCTGGGGAGATTCCCACATGGCAGGCAGACCTCTCCTGCCTAGCCCGCTGCTCCCCGCAGCAGTGTATTTCTGTCCATCTGCCTGTTCTGCTCCCCACTCTGTCTCTGGTGAACCCTCCCACCACCCCACGCCTCTGGCCTGTACCCCAGCTTATATGCATAAAATAAATAAATCTTTAAAAAAAGAAATAAGAGTCTGCAAGGGGATGGCAAGGCACAGGGCCAGAGGGTGGGGCCAGTCTCATCCACTCAGCGCCTGTGGGCTGAGCACATGGAAGGGGTTACAGCCCAGTGGTGACGTCACTTTCTAGAGGAAGGAGCGGACACTGGCTCCCCCACCACTTCCATCAAGGCTCCTTTTAGCGCAGCAGTTTGCTGACTGAAGTAGAGGTAAAGAAATTCGAGATGCCAGCATGGACACCCATGGCTGGGTGGGGGATAGAGAACAAGGGGTGAATCCCGAAGGAGCAGCAACGCGCCCGTCGGTAGGTGGGTTGATAAGGAGAGGAAGCAATGACGGACATGGAGGGTAGGTCACTGTGTTGCTAGAAGCTACTTGATACCCAGAAGAGCTGTCTAATAGGCAGGGCCTCCGCAGGACAGAGTTCAAGTTGGAACTTGGGCCCCAGAGATACACTTAGGGGTGAAGGAGATGGGAGCGATGTTGAGACCTTGGGTAAGGGTGAGTCTCAGCAGGATCACAGCTCATTGCAGACACTGCGAGCCGCTGTAACCACTCGCCAAACTGAGCCACCTGGAGCAGGTGCTAAAGTTCAGTTCTTGGCTTGAGAGTAGAAGGAGACGGAAACCCATCTTGAAGGGGAGAGAGCACATGGGCCTCTCCCACTGCCCGAGGGTTGAGAGAAAAGTCCAGTGGGATGTCGCCTTGGCAGCAGTTTCTCGTAAGAAAGATGAGCGATGAGAAAAGCAAAAGCAAAATGAAAGGCAGGAGCAACACATCCAGTCGATTATTCCATGTCCATGGCAGAGTTTCTCCATCGAGAGCATTCTGTAGATGGAAGAAATTTTTTAAAATGGCTCTTGCTAACAGCCCTTTTCTTGAACAGATAGACCTTGAGAGCAAAGACGGGCACAAGGCGTGGGGAAGGGTGACCACGGGGGTCTTGCTTGCCGGTGTCCTCACGCTGACGCCACGTGACCCAGCCCTCTGTGTTTCCCCGCAGGCTGATGCCCGTGGCCGTCCAGTTTTCCATCCTGATTATGTTGCACTCGGCTCTGGTCCTCATCACCACAGCAGAAGACTACAAGTGTTTGCCCCTCGTCCTCCGGAAAACCTGCTGTTGGATTAACGAGACCTACTTGGCCAGGAACGTTATCATCTTTGCGTCCATCTTGATTAATTTCCTGGGCGCCATCTTAAATATCGTAAGCATCCCAAGTCCTTCTCCAGTGGCAAAGGACAGTCGTAAACTAAGAGCTTATGGAGCCTGCAGCTTCTTGCTTTGCCTGTCTAGGTGCCAGTTACCTTCCCGTGCCCACTCCAGCCCCAAGCTTAGGGACAGAGCACTAAGACGTGGCTTGTCACAACTCTGCACTTGGCTGGTGGCAAATTGTCTTTTTCCCAGTGGGGGAGGTCATGTACTGCAAGGAAACTCCAGACACCCCTAATCTTCTGTATTGTCAATGGCCAATCTATTCTCATCATAAATAAGTTTAATTAGCACATACTAAGTCCCTACCTGCTGTGTGCCATGCATTGAAGGAGAAGCTGCCTGTGTTTTTATTTAATCCTCACACAAACCCAGTGAGGTAAGTCTCATTATCCCCACTTTATGGCTGAAGAAACTGAGGCTCAGAGACATGACGTGACTTGCTAAGAAGGTCTGTCTGACTCCATGACTCTTGCTCATTCGAAAACGCTGACCTGTACCTCTGGGAGCCGGGGGCTGGGGATGGAGACCCAATAGCTGTCATTATTGAGCGCCTGCTGTGTACTGCAGGTAGGTATCACGTCTGTCATGTGATGGATGGGGAAGCTGCATTTCAGGAGGCTGAGGGTCTTGCCAGTGACTTCCTGTAAGTCCACAGTGGGTGTGACACCTCAGACTCAGATGAAGCTCCAACTGCCATGTTCATCCTTGTTTCTAATTTGGTGATCCATGTTTTGATGATTTCTCTCTCTCTCTCTAGAAGGGTAACCTGGTAGCAGTAGGTGTTTTCTGTGTACCTACAGTCTGTGTTGCCCATGGTTGAGGGATCTAGATGGGGAAATGATTTATCTGATTGCAGGTTTAGAACATGCCCATCGAAAGAGGCTAGTTGAGGCCTCTTCTGCTGGCTGACCCCATCCTGTTTCCTTTGGGCCTGAGGGCAGGTCTCCAAGAGCTCAGGGACTATGCAGTGATCAGCCTGTGAGTTGAAGGCTTATCCTGCCTAAAATCCTTTGTCTAAATGGCCCAGTAATTACGTAGCATCTGTGCTGCTGCACTCTGTGGTTGGCCTTGTGGTAAAGGACTCTGGGGGACAAAGAAAATGGAAAATCATAAGTAGGTGCATTCATTAGCTAATGAACATTTCATAGATGTCGGCCACAGAAGAGCATATGGTCACCCGTCAGTCTGTGGGGTTACAGCCAGGATCTCAAGTCTTGGCGGATTGGATATTTCTGGGGTGCAGATCTGGAAGTCAGCCGCACGGTGTAGGTCAGGGTTGCCTCTGGGGCATCCGGACCACAGCGGTGCGGGAGGGGTTCCGAGGCTGTGGAGTCAGATAAGCCTGTGTTCAAGTCTCAGCTCCATCGCCGCCCAGCTGGTGGCCCTGGACAAGTTCCTCTCCATCTCCAAGTTTCCTATCTTTCAGTTGTAAAATGGGGATACCATCAGTAGCTACATCACTAGGGGCTTGTGAGGCCTTTTCGTATAAAGTGTGTGGCACAGAGGAGGCAGTGAGTCCATGGTGCGAAACCTTTCTGAGTGCCACAAAGCCCAGCAGCAGTTTCTGGTCTAGGAAATGCCTATCTACCCCCACCCCCAAGCTGAGTCTTTCTAGAAAATGTGCCCCCACAGGTCCCTGGAACAGTCCTAGCTGTTGATGTGGAGACATGTGAGCAAACCCCAGACCTTTCCTCCTGGCTCCAGCTCTCTCTCTCAGCCCCCAAGAGCC
The DNA here is from genome assembly GCA_004024925.1 of Scalopus aquaticus. Classification (NCBI taxonomy): domain Eukaryota; kingdom Metazoa; phylum Chordata; class Mammalia; order Eulipotyphla; family Talpidae; genus Scalopus; species Scalopus aquaticus. The sequence continues at coordinate 240,119 of PVIJ01000261.1, forward strand.
AAGCACCAGCCAGCGACCCTGCCGGTGCCAGTCTGGCTCTGTGGTTTGCAAAGGCCCTTCTGAGCATGTGCTTTCTTGACAATAAAAGCAGATCAAGCCGCTCCCCAACTCCATGCTGGCCAGCCCTGGGCGTCAGCTGCAGCCCCGCAGGGATAGCGCCCCCTAGTGTCCAACACTCACACTGACTTTGTTGTTCCTGTGTTCTTTTGTTTTTATTTTGTTTTTTATTTTTTGTTTTTGTTGCTGTTGTTCTTTTTTTTTTTAATCCGCAGCTGTGGTGTGATTTTGACAAGTCGATACCCTTGAAGAACCTGACTTTCAATTCCTCAGCTGTGTTTACAGATATCTGCTCCTACCCAGAGGTATTTATTCATGAGCTCCACTGGGCGAGACTTGGGTGTAGATCCTCCCGCTCCAAATCAGCCAGACTGGCTGAAGGGTCTTAAAGGGTCCTCCAGAGGTCAAGTCTCCCTCTTCTACTGCTTCCTCCTCCTTCTCTTCTCTCTGCCTTTCCCTCTCTCCTTCCACCTTTTGCTTTTCCCTGCCTCTTGCCTGCCCCCTCCCGTGCTTCTCCCATTCCGTCCTTGTCCTTTCCCTGTTTCTCTCTCCCTTTTTCCTCTTCCTCTGCCCCCTCCTTCACCTTTCCCTTCTTTCCATTTTCCTCTTTCCCTTTGTCTCCACCTCCCCTACTCCACTAATTCATCCTAAAATCCTATAGCAGAATGTGCTGTTGTCTCTGTTACAGGGGAGAGCACCAAGTTATTACTCTGAGTTTACTGCACTGAAAAAGACTAGGGGGAGGAAGGAAGGAAGGAGCGAAGGAAGGGAGACTCACAATTGCAGAACACCACAACTAAACTGAAATCAAAGTGGCACAGAAAGTACCTAGGGCACCGCAGGGCGGGAGGTGTCCCGTAGGACACTCACCAGCATGAGTGCCCTCTCTTGGCCGCGTGGCCACTGGCCTGGCCCTGGGCTGTGGAGGCAACCCAAGGGGTAGGCAGAGAGTAATCTTGGGCTCTGTTCTCCATGGCCCAGACCTTTGCATGGGGGCAGAAGCTATGGGTCAGGGGGACAGACTGCTGGCAGTGGGGTCCCAGCAGACCCCAGCCAGCCCCACACCTTGTAGACCCTGGGCATACTCGCGTTCTCTGAGAGCCCCTGCAACATATGGTTGGAGAAGGGCTCTCAGATCTCCCACCAAGAACTGGTCTAAGACAAACTCTGAAAGGGAGACCCAGCCGCACCCCACCCCAGGTATGAACACCTGCTTGCTACTCGTGACATCAAGGTCATCAAGGTGTGTGAGTGGAGGCTGTGCCATCTCCAATTCTTAGACAGTGGAATGATGAAAGTAACTTCTCAGCTTCACCCATGCCTGCCTTCCATCCATCCTCACCTCTTTCCACCCTTCCTTCTTTCTGTCCTCTTTTTAGTTCAATTGTCAAGACTTGGCACTGCGATTCAAATCACCTCTGCCTGTTTGAGCCCACGCTTGCTAGTCTAGCCAGTGCCTGAGGTGACCCAGAGCAGGATGGGACAACTTCTCTCTTCTGGGCTGTGACCATGTGCCCTGGGACTTTCTCCCCAACGGGAGCGGGGAGGCCCCGGTTTCATGGACTCTGTGGGACAGCGGCTCCCTGAGGACTTCTTGATTTGGAGGGTGTGAGGAAGGTCCCAGAGGTAGTGAGTTTGCCGAGTGTGAGAAACTGAGAGTGAGGCAGAAGGTGGCTGTCACTGCTCACGGAGCCCCTCACCTTCCAGCTCTGGAGTTCTGAGTCAGTTCTTACTCTCTCTGAACCTCAGCTTCCTCATCCGTAGAGTGGGAAAAACAACCCCTTCTTCACATGGCCGTAGTGGAGCTAAGGACTCTCCTGTCTGGATGAGTCAGCAAATGTCGAGTTTCTGACATGAATCAGGTGTTTATTAATTAACCACTTGACTAATTAAATGGATTTAACAGTAATTAATTAAATCATATATGAACTTATTAACCAACTACTAATAGGGGCCTCCACTTCACTCTCTACCCCAGGCCCTAAACCATAACTTTCACACTCAGTCCTGGACTTGCCAAACTTAAGAAAGTAGCAGGTAAGCTTTGTGCTCACATGGCTTCCTCTCTGTGCCTCAGTTTCCTGTCTGCAAAGTGAGGATGAACGCAATACTTTCCTCCTGGGTAGTTGTGAGGATTAAGGGAATCAATCTGTATAAAGTGTTTCCAGCACAAAGTATCTGCTCTTCAGACGTCAGCCAGGTTTTACTTGTTATTTTCAGTAGAAAGGTTTTGAAACTGCCTCCCCATGCGTCATATATGTTCACCTGTAAGTTACATACCTGAACCACTGGGCTAGTATAGCATGTCCATAGGAAACATACACCAAAGGCAGAAGTGTTAAAAGGTGAGATTAAAGTAAATACAGGTTGGAGTCCTAATATTTTCCTCCCACAACCAAAGAGTCATCACACCTAAGGGTCAGAAAATAATGGCCACAGGCCGAGTTCTGCCTGCCTGTTTGTAAAGAAAGCTGCATTGGACAACAGCCGAGCCCATTTTTCACAGATTGCTTTGGACATACTACATGACGGGGCTGAGGCACTCCCCTAGAAGTGGTATAGCCGCTAAGGCGAGACATTTCCTATCTGGCACGTTAGAGACAAAATTTGCTGACTGCTGACACCCTCGATCCCCACAGGCCTAAAAGAGGGGGATCTAGACTCTTTCTGTCAACAGCTGCCATGACCCCAGCGTGGACCAGCACTTCGGCCTGGTGTATGTGGTTGTGTTTCCTACCTAAGGACGCGCCTCCCAGACACCCAACCCTCTGAACAGAGAGCGTGCACAGCCTCCCAGCACCCATACGTGCGTCCCCAGCAGACCGCGCCTTCTTGCTGAGCTTTGGTTTCCTTATCTGTCTGTCTGACCCCTTCACCGCACCCCAGGAGAAATGGAAGTCAGTCCAAAAACATGATTAAGCAGGATGATGGGACATAAACCTAAGAGGCTGACATAGATGACACAGAGCATAATTTAGATGTGAATTAGAAGCTTGCAGATCACCAAAAAAAGAAAGAAAGAAAGAAAGAAAAGCAGGAAATGATAGTGAAGAAGCCATTCTGCAACTATGACTGAGAAGTAGCCCAAGAGAGGGAAAAGACCAAGGTCGTAAGATGGTTGCAAAATCCTAGTCATTATCTCAAATGCTTGAATGCGCTCTCAGAGCCTGGATGGGAAGACCTTCATGATGGCGTTACGCTGCTATATCACATGCTCTCGCACATTTCAATGAACCATTCGCTCTATTTGCAAGAGTAGTCAGAGCTCGCTATGGCATCGAAGAGTCCCGGGAGTATGACCCTGTCTGTCTCTGCATCCCGATGCTTTCTCCCATTTCTTCTCCCATGTACCCAGGGCCGACTGAGCCTTCAAACCTTCCTCTTTCAAATGCATTTTTTGGTGGATCCAGCCTCTCAGATTACTTCCTGCCTCCTCACCCTGTGTCATCATCTTAGTGATGATGCGCCATCCTTTCTACTAATTCATGCATTTATTACACAGGGACAGGGACTTTCTTCCCACCCCTCAAATTTATAAATTGCTTTCAGAGAAAATATAATATTGCATAGTTAGTCAAGATGACCCAAAGAGCCCAGGACAGAGCTTATATTTAATAATGTTCAATAATAATTTTTTGAAGTCTATTTCCATTGGAGTAACAGAGATAAGATTCACCTTCCCTTCTGAAATAACTAAAAACAAAGATACACAAAAAATGCTTTTCAAGACACTGGGCAATGGACAAGGAAGCACAATGGGCCCTGAAATACAAGAAGCAGGTGGACTGAAGCTTGTGATTGCCTCTGAGTTGTATGATAGTTTTAAGAGAGTTTTCACACCATGATTCAGGGAGAAGAAACCCAGAGAGAGAAAAAACTCAGAGAGAGAAACCCAGTGACCTCCCTGATTTGAAAAGACAGAGCTGAGAATCTTGGAGACCAAGGTGGCTAGGTTTGCAGGACACACAACCTGAGCCAAGAAAGGTTCCCAGAGAGAAGGACCTGAAGGTCAGTACACGGTCCAAGCAGTGGGCGCGTGGGAGCAAACCAGCCAGGGCTTGGAAAAGAGCCATCTGTTTCTGCGCTCCACGCTGGTCTCGCCATCCATTTGTCTTTCAGTGTCGATCTCACACTCGTCTGATTACTGCAATCTTAGATGCCTCAAAGTCACATAACCAGGTAACACTAACCCTCTGACTTGGTTCTACATTTTCTGAGTTGTTTCACTATTCTAGATCCTTGGTATTTCCACCAAGATTTTATAATTAACCTCACAGTTTCTACAAAAAAAAAAAATCTGGAAGGGAGGAAGGGAAGGGAGAGATGTATCAAATTCAGTATTTCACACATATGCAATTTATTGTGTGTCAGTTGCAACTTAATAAAGATGTATTTTAAATTAAGTACAATAGAAGAATGAGAAAGAGAGGGGGCAGAACTAAAGAGGGTCTGTCCACATTGACTCCACAGTCAGAAAACTCTGGTTTTAAATTCAAGCTCTGCTGCTTGTAACCGTGGAGTCTTGTACAATTACTTCACCTCTTTGAACCTCTTTTCCATACTAGGAATAAGAATTGTGCCGACCTCTTAGGGTTCTAATGAGGCCAGACAGAGAGAATGTATGTATAGCACTTAGTACAATTTCTGGTACATAATAAATATTTACTAAATATTAGCCATCATTATGATGAAGATGAAAGGAGAAAGAGCAAAAAAGATGAAGAGAAACAAAGAGAAAATTGATGAGAATAAAATAAGTTAATTCCAAAAGTGATACAAAAATTAGTGTTCCCCTAAACTCTTGCTTCATTTCTCTGGTTAAGTTCTCAGGCAGGAATCAGAACCCCAGGTGATCCCGATGGAAGTTTTATTCCCCAGGTGGTATTCAGGGTAAAATTAGATTTTCCCAAACTTCCAGATAGTTCAGTCTGATTTCAGAACTCTCTGCTGTTGAACAGAGGGACATTACATAAGCTCACTTCACTTCCACACAGAGCCAATTGTTGTGATGACTGACTATACACAGGGGATCACTTTGGTTTTCCCCTAATGGTTCATCAATTTTGGGGATTGCCTTTCCACAAAGACAAAGCCAATCAAATAGAAAGCCATTATATCACAATGAGATTCAGAAACAAACAAGGAGGCTTAGATGCCAAGTCTTTGAGGGTATAAATCAGCCTCATTCAAACAGGTTTGAATGACAAAGGACTCTTCTCCCATTAATTAGCTGTGCAACCTTGGGTAAATCACCCAACCTACCTGAGCCTCATTTCCCCCATCTATATAAAGGAATTATTCATAATACCTATTTCATAAACAATAATAAATAATGCCTGTTTCCATGACACTGATCTAATGACTCCATTACAAATATGAGCCCTGTTTATAGCTCCTTGAGTGCTGTAGAATAAAGTGCAGACACGTCAGCAGGACACAAGAGTTTCTGCAATGTGGCTTTGCCTCCTCTCTCGGCCCTCCTGCATCGGTGTGCCTCATACCACAGTGTAATGTGTGAGCATTATAACACCTCCCGAGGTCTTATGTAGAAAGAGGAAGGCAGCACATTTCCAACTTACTACTTCTCCTTACTAATTCAATGGGGATTTATAGAAAATCATTCTATAAATCTGTTCCATTATACCATTGAGTTAATGCCATTCTTTCTTCCAAGAATGTTTTTCTCTTTCCATTTTCTGTATGTGAAATCCTACCCATCTGTTAGGTCAAGTTGAAAGTCACCTGTCCTACAAAGCTTTCCCCCTTCCCTGCACTTGTGTTCTCCATAAAGGCAGAGCATTTTCCATGGGTTATGGCAGTGGTGTTACTGTGTCTGCTTCACATTTTAGACCATGCTTACATCAGGCTGGGGCCCCCTCTTTCTTACCTTCACGTGCATAATGCCCGTGCCATGCATTAATTGCAATAGATGCTCAATCAATGCTTACGACATTTTTTAAATAAAAAAATGAATTTTTTGTTACGCCTTCGTAACGTTTTGCTCAAGACCACAAGAATTTCAATGACTTTTGATCTAATAGGTGATTAATAATCTGCATTGATAAAACATTGCACAGCCCTTTGTTGTAATCCAGACTACAGGGAAACGGGACCCCTCAGATCTACTCCTTTTTCCTTTGTTAAAATGGGGGATGATCTTGAGAGTTTCTCTGGGTGGAGAAAGTGAACTCTGGACATGAACTTGTCATTGTCTGCTCTCTTCACTCACAGCCTCCTGCACCAAGACTTCAAAATCTTACCAAGGCAAGATCTTGAAGGATAAGCTTTCAAGAAAGCTTATCATCCATTTGAGATGAGGCCACGACAGGATTTACTAGGAAAAGGAGAGACACAAATAAAGGATGACGCAGGCACCGGCTCCCTAAGGACAGAGACAGTGCCTTGCTCATTACTGAGCCCACCCCGCCCTAGGGGACTTCAGGCAGGTCTCCCCGCATTTGTTGGTGTCTCTGTTGAAGGGTCTATGAATGGGCCAATGTGACTAAAAAGTCAATAAACATGTCTTCCGTTGTTGCTCGGGAATTATTATAAATTCTTACCCATCCCTCTTCCCAAACAGAAATTGCCTATTCTTGTGATTGGAGAGAGAAGAAAACCAGTTACTACAAAAATAATGATGATGATGTTGGAGTCGATTTTAAAAATGATCAAGTCCAGTATGAGAGTTAACAGTCACATGGACTGTTTCAACCCCAGGGTCCTGCATGCCATTTTCTAACTATGAGAGCTTGAATAATTTACCTAAATTCTACATGCCTCAGTTTCTTCACCTATAAAATGGGAATTCTGATTCCCATCTTGACCAGCTACTGGGAAAATTACAAGAGAAAACATATATAAAGATCAAAGTACTGATAATGCAAGTTTCATTCTCTTCTCCCAACAGATAAGCTGAATCTACCATCCAGAATACTGTGTCGAGACACTGAGCTAGGGGCAATATACTGAAGTTTCCTATAGAAGGTTGAAACCTGGCTGAGCAGATAAACTCACAGGAGCCATGAGAATATTCTGGCCCTTGAGTGGTTCCAAACTTGCCCTTTGGACAGCTGCTTCTAGTACAGGGTGTTAGATGTTGGCTGGGCTATGAAGGGAGTCCTGTTGCAATGAGTCAGTTTCCAGAAGCAGCCAGGGACGTGCATGGAGGCTGTTCAGGGAAGCAGACACCTGGGCTGACATTCGTCAGAGGAGTAAGGTTTACTTGCGTGGATGTGATTTTAGCAGTGAGGTAGTGGGGTGCGAAGCCCTGAGGCGGCAGAGCAAAGAAACTGTGGGGACAGCCAGTAGATAGTGAGGCTGGGACACATCTGGGATTGGCAAGTGATGGGAAATCTGTTAAATGAAACCCTGTGAGCTTTCAATTCAGAAAAAAATGTAATTTGAAGGAATGGAGAGCAATGAGAGGACTTTGAGCCCAAGGGCACCGTGCTCATATCTGCGCTTTAGAAATGCTGGGTAGAGAGCCCTCCCTAGCGGCGTAGGGAGAAACTCTCAGGGCTATCACGTTATCACCGCTGCAGCTGAGTTCGATCCCCAGCCAGGGAGCTTCCCACATGGCGCAGCAGACCTCTCCTGCCTCATCTGCTGCTCCCCTCAGCAGTGCATTTCAGTAGACCTGCCTGTTTTGCTCCCCACTCTGTCTCTGGTGAATCCTCTCACCCCCTGCACCTCGGGCCTACACCCCAGTTCTTCTGTGCATAAATAAATAAATAAATATTTTTAAAAGAAATGCTGGGTAGAAAGTGATAGCGCAGAACTTTCAGAAAACTATTCCAAAACTGTAGGTGAGAACTAAGGCAGGACCAGGGTGGAAGGCGAAGCTGGCACGAGGGGAGGTCCTGGAAGGAAGGAGAATGACAGACTTGGGAACCACGGAGTATGTGTGGGTTGTGGGGCACAGAAAGGCAACCAAGAGGAGACCGATGTTTCTGGCTTAGGGAATGGTGTGACTGGTTGCTCCCCAACAAATAAGGGTTAAGGGCTTGGGACAGTGTAAGAAAATGAAGAGCTCCATATGGGACCTATTGAATTTGAGGCCTCCCCAGCCCTAGACCTGGAGCTGCTCGCAGCGCCCCGTAAGGAGACCTATCGGCACCCGGGACTGGCAGAGGCGCCGCGCCGTCTCCGCCGAACCTGACCGCCCCATTCTGCTTCCAGTACTTCGTCTTCACCGGGGTGCTGGCCATGGTGACCTGCGCGGTGTTCCTGCGCCTGAACTCCGTGCTCAAGCTGGCCGTGCTGCTGATTATGATTGCCATCTACGCGCTGCTCGCCGAGACCATCTACGCCGGGCTCTTCCTGCGCTACGACAACCTGAACCACAGTGGAGAGTGAGTACCGCTCCTGAGTGTGCATAGACGCGGCATTGCTGCTGGGGGGTGGGGAGGGGTGGGGGGAGGATCGCGAGGGGCCCAATGGCCTAGGGCACAGAATACAGAATAACCGGTGCTGGATGGTGGGTCTGGAGAGGTGACATGCATCTGAGGAGGTGAGAATTTAGTCCCCTAAATCGTATATGGTGTTGTAAACCAACATTACCTTGGGGGGCAGGGAGGGGGGTAATAAATGCTGAGAGTTTATTTCTTAAAATAAATAAAATACATATATTTAAAAAAAGAAATATACCCTGGCTTAAAAAAAAGTGTAGACTCAAACAATTTAATAAACCAGTTTATTCCATACACATAAATTAAATAAATAAATAAATAAATGTTCAGCTTCAAATGGGAAGAGGAACCACTGGGACGGACTGAATATTTACATATTCCTCAGATTACGTGCCAGCTACCTCAGAGTAAAATCCCTATTTTCAAATCGATCATTTATATTAATTACAGATAAATTAATGAATCATAGTTTGGACTAAATCATAGCTCAGATCTCCTCTACACCTGATAATGTGTGTTCCTTTCGACTCTAGCATCTCCCAGACTTACCAGTCTGAGGAAAACTCGACTCAGTCTTACTTGGTGCAGACAGTGCACTGAGCACTTTCTATGTACCTTTCATTTGTTATTTTGAAATCATAGAAATACCAAAAATAATATCGTAGCCTACATTCCTTAGAAAACAGAGCCTGGGGGCTGGGAACAGGCTGATATGTTAATACACCAGGAAACGGGAAGTGTGTGAAAGGGAAAGTGAGGAAGGAAAGGACCGGAAGCCATTTTATGGCACCCGCCGGTGGGCTGTGTAGAGAGAACCACTGCTTGGACCATCTGCTCACTCCCCTAAGTCCTGTGCCTCTGGGTAGGTGGGAACTGAGCAGGGGAAAGGAATTTGCTGGCTCCTCCCCTCTCTTTTCTCCCAGGAGTCCCAGTTAATTCTCTGGATGAACTTCCTGGTGAGGTCACCTGACCTTTCCCCTAGTCTGCAGGGAGCCAGACCCCACACCTGCGTGTGGAGCTTCCTCTGAGCTGGAGGAAACATAGATGGAAGAAGCTAGACACTGAATGTGGGACTGAAGAGTCTCAGGCCAAGAAGGACGCAGCTCCAGCTGAGACCAGAACTAGAGGTCAGCTCTCAGGGAAAGGCGAGAGAGTGATAGAGCAAGAAGCTTCAGGAAGCGTGCCTGATACTGATGCTATGAAAATCTGATCAACCACCCCCCAGAAATAAACAATGCTAACAATTAGAAGCATTCATTTCTATACTTTTAAAGCATAAAGTATTTCAGATAATGCTTACATTCCTTTTCCCAGTTTTTCTCCCTAGAATCGACAACTAATGGGCTGCAATGTATATCCTTTCCATCCATGTTATAATTATTTACCTATGTCTATATCTATAAATTTCTTTATTATATTCTCTTGCTGTCATGCAATATGGTCTTTTTGGGTTCACCTAGGTGAATAGGTATGGATGGAATTCATTTTAGCTGGTGTATTTCTCCACTGTATAACATGAACATGCCAAGACATATATGAAGTCCAACTCAAGGACACCCTCCTTGGTGAAGACCTCATATTCCAATCTGTGTTCTTAATATTTTTATCAGAGCACTTATCTGTCTGTACTGCAATCATTAATCTATGTCTTTCATTAGAATAGGGGATTATGAAGGCAAAGATCAATTTTTGGCACTTACTAGGCTTTCCGGCAATGGGTATCCAATTAAATATCTGTTGAATAAAATGTTAAATGAGTAAATGATTGAAAGAAACATTAGCTCACTTGGACTACTATTACACCATTGAATCACAGTAAGCGAAGTGTCCTCTACCTCAACTCTTCTGATTTTTGCTCACGGTGACCCTTAAACTGTGTGTTCCCTACATCATAAATACAGTTTGTTTTTAGACTTCAGTGTCATAACTTTGCCATGGGCTTTCTAGGTCCTGAGATTCACGGATGAACGATACACTATTTCTATCTTCAAGATGTTTAAGGGAACGCCAATTACAAATAAGTACATACAGGAAGACATGGTAGCTACTGGAAAAGCATCCCTGATCTGAATTGCTTCTCCATTTACTACTACATCTGTGAACTGGAGAGAATCATTTTCTGAATTCAGTGTCTTCTTTACTAGATTGGGATAATAGTGTCTTAAGTCTTGTTATGACTGGTAAAGCGGGCAAAATTTGTAAAGTGTTAACACAGGGGTGGTAAAAAATCAGCATTTAACAATTGTCATTAGTAGAGCAACAGAATTAAACATTCAAACTGGCTGACTTATTGTGGGTCTTAAGGGGGAAATGGGAGCTGACAGCTAAAGTAAAAGTTTGATGTCAGGTGCCCAGTGGCGTAAGCTTTGAATGTGGTGCTGAAATGTGAATTCTCATCCTTGCTCTGACAGAGGTCCTCTGTGTGACCTTGGGCAAGTCACTTCTCTCTGGGCTTCAGCCTTCTATCTGTAAAATAAAAGGCTATTTGTAAAAATCAAGGGATTTCTATTTCTATGATGCACATAGTACAACATAGAATGGATCTACCCAAATCACATTGTAAAATGCTTAAGTATGTGGAATTATTTTCATAATGTATACTAAATGAAGTAGAAGGTCATCAAACAGAGTGAACAACATAAGCCTGAATTTTGTAAATGGATTTTTGCATGGAGATAAAAGAAATGACATTTATTTGACTTCCCAAATAGTAACCATTGTTTCATCTGGGTGGTAGACTTACAATTTTTACTTGTGAATTTTTATTAGCTTCCAAATTCACCACAATTAGCATAAATACTTTTGCAGTGACAGTATTCAAATTTAATATTCATTGGTGTCATACAAATAAGATGATCTCTAACAACTGTTATAATGCTGAGATCTATACTTATTTTACATTGTTTCCATCTAATTGTGTCCTTTTCTATTAGCATAAGAAGATAGCAGTATTAATTCAGGGATTTTATTAGTGAAAACAAATTATTCTAAAATATCCTTGTTTTTTAAGTGTTTGCCACCCAATATCAAATAAGTACTATGACTTCTATAGATTTCAACCATTGGTTTTCTTTGGAAGTTCTTCAAAGAAGAGTGGACGCAACAAACAAAAAGGAAGCTAAATTGAAGTCACAATCCTTTTTGGACATTCTTTGCCCTGCTTGACTCACTGTGCGTGTTCTGCTACCTCTACACAAGCGATATTTTTTTCCAATTGAAATACATCCTAAAGACTCAAAGACCATTCATAATTTTCTTTCACTTTTCTTTTAAATTTTATCTAAGATTTACTCATTTAATCCTCACAGTTACGGAGGAAAATGCAATGAACTGAGACTCAGATATTCAGTGGCTTGCCCAAGGTCAAACAACTGGCCAGTGGCAGAGCTGAGATCGGAATATGGGTCTACATGAGTCCAAAGCTTATAGCACTAATCTTTTTTTTAGGAGATCATAAACTTCCAGAGCCAGAGAATTAAGTTATATGAAGGAAAGAGTGGCACCAAAATGTCCCTACCCCCACAAAAATAACACTATGGTGACAGTGATGGATGGATGGACAGATTATGGATAGAGGATGAATGGATGGACAAATGGATGGGTGGATGGATGGATGGATGGGTGGATGATGAATCCCAGCAACTAAAATGCTGGGATGACAAGACATGGTTCATAGACACACCCTCTTCACTTCAGCCCTGCCATGCACAGTTGAAATAGATCTAAGCACCCTCCTGCTGAATCTGTGTGGCCTCAAGCTCTACATATGACATTAACTTATCATCTTTACACTAAAAACCTATCAACCAGCTAGATAAGCAAGTTATATAGCCCAGGCCTAAAGACCCCATTTCATGTCTTCTTCCTGAAGTTTTGTCATTTTTTAAGACTGAGCTCTTAAGTCATCGCTGAACATGTGGCCCAGGATCTTTTTCTTGCCATGCATTCCCATGGCATCATGCCTTCTTTGTGGAAACTATTATGAAATTATCTATTTGATTCTTTTACTGGACTCTTCTGAGGCAAGGGTAATCTTCACTTGCCTGTGCAGGTACCAGGCACACAGTAGATGCTCAATAATTATGTTCTCTTCTAGGACTATGGAAGAGAAATATACCCATGAGTATCATCTAATATTAGCATCTTATCTCCAAGGACCTAGGAATTCACAAATCTGAATCATGTGCCACCCCACAGAGTTCTTTGGTCCCCTGGTCTCCATAGGCGCAATACCTTTCCCAAGGGAATGCATGTTTCCATCCCTAAGTCTCTGTTCTGGCTAGGAAGCTGAGCTGGTCCCAGCCCTGCAGAAACTGGAAGGGTCTTTTAGCACAGAGCTAGAGGAGAAGCTGGTCTTGAATGCTGGGTTCATTCTCCCATTGAGAATACTCCCCATGCTGGTTCTGGTGGTCTCCAGTGAGAACAGAGAGGGGAAACTTGGAGATTGCTTGAGTGCAGACATATTAACGCTCACTGTACTCTTCCCTGCAAACTCTGAGTCTTGTCTAGGATGGCCCCATCTTGCTCTTAAACTAGATCAGCATTAACTTACTTATGAGCTCTGAGTATATGTGTGCTTATGATTGGCAGGCAATAAAACAAGCAAGTGATATAATTTGGTTTGTGATTAAAATATATACATTCTGGGAGCCACACAGAAATAGATGGTGGAGGGCAACATGCAGAGGCTGTTGGACATGGTGGCATGGTCCTCGGTGGGGGAGGTAGGCATGGAGAGAAGTGGATGTACAGGGAAACTATTTTGGTGCGAGAGCAGACAGAACCTGGATATTGGGGTAGTGAAGCTAATTTTGTTTTAGTCTTTGACTCACGCACCCAGATGAATGGATGGAGGACATTGCCTGAGAGGTGGAAATGGAGTAGAAGGTGAGGGAAGTGAGTGGCAGCCTCCAGAGAGGTGGCTTGTCTTGGGGGAGGTTTTCTGCTTTAACCCGTGGACACTTTGCCAAGTCAACTGTGTCAATATTCAATGCTCAATACTGTTTCTTCCAAACCCTTATTCCTCCTGGGTTAGCTCATCTTGAGAGAGGCTTCATGCTGAGCCAGAATGCAAGAGTGAAGCATTTGGAATTATGCAAAGGATTCATGGCAGAAGGTCATGTTTGTGCTTAAATACACACTTGGCGCTGACCATCTGGAGCTGTTCTGCAGCCCAGACGCCTAGCAAGTCCAGGGCCAGCTCTGGCAATAGTCAGGCCAGCAAAGTCACAGCGTGTGTCCACAGGGACTGTGAGTGGGGTGTTGGCCAGTCCCTCCAAGAGGGGATGACACAGAGGGAACAAAGTGTTATTAAAAGATGGAAGAGTTGAGATGAGCATAACAGCAGTACCCAACTCATAGTTGATGAGTTTTAAAAAACTGATGAAAGAATCAAAACAGTGTCCAACTCACAGGAACAGTATAAGAATCTAAGTGTGAAAGCAGCGGAATGGGTGTGTCACCTTGCAGATGCTACCTACCTGCCTCTTAAATAGGATGACAGGAAGGGAGGAAGAAAGGACACTTGTACTCCTATGGATTGAGCTAAAAAATTCTAAGAGCTCCTTGAACTCCAGAATGTGGTGTGCAAACAGAAGACATTATCATCAATGAGCATACATTGTAGAGATGCTCCATTCTAGACTCTTCCACCAGGTCTGACCTAAGTGACCTCATGCCCTTGAGGGCCAACTGATTTCTGAACCAGCCTATGTGAAGACCCTATCACAGAGTGAGTGGCTGCTGAAAAAACATCTTCTTCTTTCTTTCCTCCCCACACCTTTCTGAGCCTCCGTCTCCCGGGGTCTCCTCCAGCCCTCCCTGGGTCTCAGTAACCAGGCTGCCATTTGCATTTCTTCTCTCAACAGAGACTTCCTGGGGACCAAGGAGGCATCGCTGCTGCTGATGGCCATGTTTCTCCTCGCTGTGTTCTACCACGGACAGCAGGTACGCTGGCGCTCTGCTCTGCCTACCCCTGGTCACCGGCACCCCCACGCCGTAAAACTGGCCTGTGAGGCTCCACTGCATTTGCTAGCAAGTGACCACAGCTGCTTGCAGCAAATCGCGATTGCTCACAAATCACCTCGTAATAAAGACCACCTGATAAAAATCTAAGCTGGAGATGACTCGATGAGCTAAATAGGGGGTAAGGTCCTTTAGGGGTAATTCTTCCAAAGAGCCTGCTGGTTTAAAAACTAAGAGCTTTCGAAGTCCACCTCAGGCAGGCTGGGATCCTTCCTAAGTCTGCTGCCAGCATAAAATGACTGCTGTTGAAGTCGCCTGCTGTGCTAGGTCAACGGGAAGGTTTGGGATCAGCTGTCAGGCCGGTTCTAATCCCGCCTCTACCCCGGGCACGTTGGCACCTTGGACACATTACTTACCTGGGCCTTGGTTTCCTCCTCTCTGAAGAGAAGGTAGCCACGCCGAAGTGGGGCTCTTGCAGAGAATCTTTTGTAGATGCTGCCGGCAGTGCTGTGTGTCCCGCCTCACCTCCGCGGAGGGGGCGCGCATCAGGGCCTGTGCACATTCAGTAAAAGGTCTCTGGAGCAGCAGCAAGGCGCAGAGAAGGTTCTGATTGGTCGGGCGGACGGGTCAAGGAGGAGACCTGGAGCCCTCGGTGGCTTTTTCTGGCTTTAATGTTTTCTGCAGCATTTGTAGAGAGGCAGCCAGGTGCAGGGCAGGCGGGGAGGCGGGGGCTGGGGGCCGGGAGGCAGCAGGACTCCTAGCCCCCGCCCACCCCACGCATCTTCACTCTCTGGCGTCTCTTGTGGTCTCTCTGCTGCACCCCGCTGCACGGCCCTCAGCCGCCACGCTCTGTTCTCTCTGCCGACTCTGCTCTTACATGCTCAGCCTCCAGGCCCAGGCACGCCCCCTCACGCACACCCACGCCCTGCTTCAGGCGCCGCCACCAGGCCTGTGTGCAGGACCGCAGGGGTCAGTCATTGGTGGGAGGGGAGAAAAACCTGATTACTTCGCTCATCCTGCAGTCTCCCCTATTGATTCTACCTCCCTGTGAGGCTCTGCACCCCAGGACTGGCAGCGCTGTGCAGAACCCTCTCCTTGGCCCCCTCGGCGCCATCCCCTGGAGGGGAGAGACCTGGAGGCTTCCACCAGGCACATGCTCTGTGGGGTTCGCGCTGTCCGTGGGTCTCAAGAACTGGGGGAGCAGGAAATTATTCCACAAGGAATAGGGGTCACCCGCTCCCCAGAACCGCTTGGACTTCTCCGTGCACACTCAGACGTGACTGCGGAGAAGTTCACCGCCGGGGGGACCTTTTGCTCCCCAGGAAAGCCAGGCCTGACGCTTCCCTGCCCTGCTCTGGGTCCCAGTCCACCTCGCTGTAGTCTGGGCCCACTTCAAAAAACAGGTAACCAGGAAAGAAGAACAAAACAGGAAGACTGTCCAACAGAGCAGAAATAGAAATCTATCGCTGAGAAATCACCATGGCAACAAGGGAGGTAACCACCCCGAGAAATCAGGGATGAAACAGTCAAACCCCCAGGAACCGTCAAGATGCATTCAGAAAGGCACTTGCACGGGCAAGGGGAAGTGTCTTTAGGGGGGACAGAGTAACATAGAAGCTTAGCCAGGGAAGAGAGAAGGAAAAAGTTAATGTGGACCCACTTCCACTTCACACCTGTCCATTTACTCCTCTCGACAACCCAAAGGTGATTTTCATCAGTCCTGATCACAGATGAAGAGAGCTGTGCTGCTCAGCTAGTAAGCTCCAGAACCAGAATTCAAGCCCAGATGTGTTTCCAGAGCCCACCCTTTCCCCTTCTCTGCATGGGAAAGACAGAAAGGACCCAGGACATTCAGTTCTACAGAAAGGCTTCGGTTTTTAATTTTCAGCTGAATTAATAGTGAAATCAGAAGCCAAATGAAAGACCAGCCATTTCCAGACTTCCTATGTTTAGGTCTTTCTGGCAACTTGAGTGCCGGGGCAGTGTCTTCCATATCTTCCTAGCTTCTCTTTACAAGGGCGAAATCCTTGGTCTTACATGCACATGTCACCCATTTGAGGGTTGAGTCAGACACGTTGTCCCAGAGAAAAAGTCCACTGCGTCCACTGCGTCACACGGTGTAAGTGACAGGGGAGAACCCTCAGAGGAGCTGGAGGGAGCCAGTGTGGTGAGGTTCCCGAGCCCCTGACAAGGCTGATCCTGGCTGCCCTGCCCCTGCCGTGCCCCTCCTCAATATCTTTTAACATTCAGATTCAATTCCTTCCACTCTTCCTTTGTCCCGTGAAACAGATTATCTGAAAAAGAATCTGTGTAAAGCAAGAGTATGTAAGTGCCTCGTGAGGGCCTGTGTGCTTAAGTGACTCTAACATTTTAGCTTCCAAAGGACTTTGGAATCACATAATCGCATCCCATAGCGGTAGCCGTGACAGGCAGAGACTCTGGAATAGCTCTGGATCGCACTTGCATTCCAGCTCTGCCACTGGGAATATGTGCTCTTTGGCAACTTACCATGAGAATATGATTCCAATATATTTATCCCAGTGGTTTGCACACAGAATGAGTGGCCCAAATTTGTGAACTCTTGCTATTGTATTTTGAAATTAAACCTCTGAGAACAACGGGAAGTATTATTATCCTAGAGCAGAGACTCAAGTCACTTGAGGTCACAGAGCCAATAAGGAAAGCCAGACAAACAGGAATCCAAATGCTCTAACTCTAGGCTATTCTCTTTCCATCATGCATAGCTGCCCTGGGAGCAGGGAGGGCTCCTGCAGTGTTGCGTCACTCCGGTATCTCCTCTCTGTAGCACCTCCCGGGTCCTGTCATCCCCAGTCAAGCCTGTCCTCTCGGGGCTCCGCTGCCTGCGGACCGGTCACCCTATGTGACTCAGGCCCCTCTAATTTTAATAAAGGGTGAATAATGCTCCTGACGCCTGGGATGCAGCAGCAGCCCGGCAGGAGCGTGTGTAATTACACATCTTCAGAGTGACGGAGGCGGTTCTGTAACTGAATAATTGGGAAATTTCATCTTCTGAATATGTGGAAACGATATGCCAAACACTCCCTCCCCCTCCCGGGCAGGTGCGTCTTCTGAACATTGCGCAGGGAGAGCAGACAGTCGGAGCGCCCCCTGCAGGCTGGTTCCCTTGCAGCCCCGGGGTTCGGGCTTACCCAAGCTTCTCCATCAGAAGCAGAGGGAGCTGCGCTGTGCATAGGGGCGGGCTGGGTGACGTCCTATCTCTGGTCACAGGCTCCTGGGTCTGATTAAAACAGGCTCCTGGATTGAGCTGCTTAGAAGGAAAAACTCAAATCTTAAAGCCAAATATTTTATATTTACTTGTTTCTTTGTATTGAAATGACATTGCAGGATAACATCATGTGTCAGTTGTTCACTGTGGAGAATCAACTTCGTGTCTATTACATGAAGGTCATTGCTAAGAGTCCACACCTGCCCTTCATATATCATTCTTCCCAGTTTACCCACCCCCTTCACTTCCCGCTTCCCTCTGATAACCACTAAGGGGCCTTACTGTCCAAGTGTGTATTTTTGTTTCATTCAGTTCATCTGTTTGTTCCCTCTATAACTTTGAGTCCCAGCAATGCCACTGGGAGAGTGGGTGACCTGGGGAGACTCAAATCCCTAAATGCCCTTTCCTACCTACAAAATAAAGAGGATACCAGTTATCTAGGGAGAGGTGGGAATGGCTGAATCAGGCACAAGCAGTGTGGGGCTGAGTTAGAGCTCAGAGCAAAGCCCCCCGAGGGCAAAGCCAGACTTTGGAACTGCCCCGTAGACCTTGGGCTGCCCACATCACTTCATGCTGTCCCGTGTCCTCACCTGTGAGAAGTGGATGATAAAGTGTCTACCTGGCTGAGATGTTGTGTAAGAAAAGGAGCTTTCGTGCAGAGCTCTGAGTGTGAGCTGTCACCGCAGGGTGAGAGCCTGGCACAGAGCTGGCCGCAGACCCCTGGAGTCCCCTTCGTGCTCTTCCCATGGAGCCATTCCCTAAGGGGTTGCTAAAAATCGGGAGAGAGGGTGCGCTTCCAACTCCACTGACATTTGCTGAGCAAATGCTGAAGTTTCACTTTAGAAAGCACGAGCCCTGCCTTCCATATGCTCAGCCTTGTCTCATGGCTGCGCTCAGCATATCGTGTTGAAATGATCTCTCTCCTTGCTCGTGCGCCGCCGTCACCCTTTGGCTGTGAGGACAGCAAAGGCAGAGGTTGAGCTTCCCTCATCTTCCTATGGCCGATGCCTAGCACAGAGTAGGTACACTGGAGCTTTCCTTCCGTCGAGGTCTAGCCACATGTGACGCCGGTGTCCGCCAGGCTTCTCTGTCGAGGCAAGTCGCACCTGCCCCAGCATCTCATTATGGGCTTGTCTCAGATAGTGACCTGCCACTGCCTGGGCAAAATGTAAAATGTGGTCTCCTCTTATTTTTTTAAAGATTTATTTATTTATGCACACAAGAGCTGGGGTCCAGGCCAGAAGTGTGGGGAGTGAGAGGATTCACCAGAGACAGAGTGGGGAGCAGAACAGGTGGATCTGCTGAAACACACTGCTGAGGGGAGCAGTGAGGAGACAAGAGAGGTCTGCTGCACCGTGTGGGAATCTCCCTGGCTGGGGATTGAACTCGTGCTGCGGTGGCTGCAGACAGCTTCATAGTGCTGAGACTTAACCCCTTACACCACCAGGGAGGCCCTGTTCTTCTCTTATTACTGAAAATCTTTGCTTCAATCAGCTCTAACATCCAGATCTCCCTGCTCATGTTTCTGAGTTGGGTTCAATTAGATGAAAATATTTTCAAGGCAAAGAAATTGAAACCATCGCCTATTCAACCAGGCATACGGGGTTGAACTGTAGGCATCATGTAACATTATGTTGTCTTCAGGTGTACAGTATAATGATTTGATGTTTGTAATATTGCAAAATGGTCTCTACCATTAGTCTAGTTAACAACCATCACCGTAAGTAGTTACCAAATGTTTTTCTTTGATGAGAACTCTTAAGATAGCCTCTATTAGCAACTTTCAAGTAAGCAGTACATTATTATTAAATGTAGTTACTGTACTATACACTATATCCCCATGACATTTATTTGTAACTAGAAGTTTGTATCTTTGATCCGCTTTGCCCATGTC
The DNA here is from genome assembly GCA_004024925.1 of Scalopus aquaticus. NCBI lineage: Eukaryota > Metazoa > Chordata > Mammalia > Eulipotyphla > Talpidae > Scalopus > Scalopus aquaticus. The sequence goes on from PVIJ01000261.1 coordinate 259,689, forward strand.
ACCCAACCCACAACTCCCAAGTCTGGCAACCAGCAAAGTGTTTTCTGTATCTATTAGCTTTATTTTTTTTTGTTTGTTTAGTTTCGGTTTTGCTTTGTTTTGTTTTAGCTTCCACCTATAAGTCGATCCTAGGATATTTGTCTTTTGCTGTCGGTCTTATTTCACTTAGTATAATGCCCTCAATGTCCATCCATGTTGTTGCAAATGGCAAGATTTTATTCTTCTTATCACTAAATAATATTCATTGGGGTATGGTTATTCCATATTTTCTTTATCCACTGATGGACCGCTAAGTAGTTTCCATATCTTGGGTATTAAAAATAATGCTGGACAATAAATAATGGACATGGAGGTGTGCAGATGTTTTCTTGTCAGTGTTTTCATTTTCTTTGGATAAAAACCCAAAAATAGAGTAGTTGGATCACATGGCCGTTCCATTTATAATGTTGGAGGAAACTGTTTTGTATAGTATACTTTCCTACCAACTGTCCACAAGAGTGCCTTTTTCTCCACGTCCTTGTCCACACTTGCTATTTCCTGTCTTTTTAATAATTTCCGCTCTAACAGATGTGAGGTGGCATCTCATTGTGGCTTTGACTTGCTTCTCTCTGATGATAGTGATAGCGAGCATCTTTTCCTGTAGCTGTTGGCTACCCATATGCCTCCCAAGCAAGCCTTTTCAAGGGGAAGATTTCATTTGGAAATAGTTGTAGATAAGAAAGTATTGTCCTGCAACTTGTCAAATCAAGCATTGATGCTCATCGATACTCAGAGAAAATTTTAAATTACACCTTTAATCTGACTTAATCCACAAATGCCTTGGTAGACATTGCAGAATTGGTTTCCAGCAACAGGTCATTTGGTCCATACAGTAGACAGAACCATGTAAAAATCAACATCTCTTGAATTAAACATAATGAGGGGTGGTCCAAATTGGGTCCTTGGTTCTGAGTTGGTTTCCGAATCCATCCCATATAATCCCAGTAGTCCCTAGTAGTCACCTGTTCTGAGCTTCTACTTTTCCTGCCCTAAACTTTAGTCAACTATGCAAAGAGTGTCAGACTCTTTTGTTGGAATTGATAGCTTGAAACCATAATCTGGACATTTGGACTGCTCGTGGTATTAGATTTTCATTGTTTATAGACCTTGATTCAGTGGGCAGAGCTAGGAAATTTACACACACACACACACACACACACACACACACACGTATGAATTCACAGTAACACATTTCACAGCCAGCACATGGTGCCACAGTCTTTGACTTAGCCTCATTTATATCATATCTGCATCTCCTCTTCTCCTTCCCCAACACTGTGGTCCTCAGTGATACCAACATTATTACTTGTTCGCTTTATATTCAATAATACAACCCACCTAGGAGATGGTCATGTAAACAGTTTTAATATTCTGTTTGAACTTTTTATCCTTATGTATTTATCTCTAGAAATGTATCATCAAATTATTATGTTAAAAGACATTTGGAATAGATTCTCTGTGGTTATACATGTCGGCAGGTTGGCTTGGAGAATTTTTTAAAGTCTATCTAATTTTAAAAGTTAAAACTCTACCCCTGTTCCTGTACTCTAATTCTCTCCCTTCCTCATCTTGTCAGTAACCATTTTAATGGTTCATACTTCACTTTTTAAAAATATATGGAAAGAGAGAGAAGTCGATCTCTCTAAAATAAATGGTGACATACTGCACACGCTGGTGTCCACAAGCCCATCAAAGTAAAAAGAAATATTCATTTATAGCTATATACAATACCTTATTCAGCCAAGGAAATGAACATTTGGGTCATTTCCAGCTTGGGCTGTTATAAATTCTGCTGGATGAATAACCTATGCCTCTCTCTTTTCATAATTTTGCCATTCAATGGGGCTTTAAAATAAGACAAAGAAAAGAAATAGCAGAATGTTTTAAGCCCTGGAATTCGGGGCCTCTAAGTGTGTGTTTAAAAGGGCAGCCATTGTTCATTTCAGTACATTCAAGACATTAATGACACTCCCAAAGCTGCAGTAAATTTGGTTCATCACAGTCTTTAGAAAGGACGCTGTCCCCGTTCCAAAGCTACGGGAAACTGGATGGTGGGGTGTAGGATGAATGGAAGGGATCAGGCTTTTTCCGCCCTCCGGCCACTAGCATCCATGATCGACACTGGTGGGCTTACACGCGTGCCTGATGGTGGCACCGGGGCGTGGTGTGGGCATGTGTGAGTGGGCGCCCCTGAGCCAAGAGACGGAGCATAGAAGGGCAGCAGAAAACAGGAGGAGCAGAGAGGACGCAGCGGCAGAGGACCGTGCAGCGGAGCGCAGTGAAGACCAGCAGAGAGACCACGGGAGACGCCAGAGAGCCCAGAGAGAGTGAAGATTCTCCGGGGGCAGGGGGGCCTGCAGGCTCCTGACCCCCAGACCTCCCTGCCTGCCCTGAGTCTGCTTGCCTCTCTACAAGTGGCCTAGAAGGATCATTAAAAACCCGAAAAAGCCACCGAGGGCTCCAAGACTCCTCTTTGACCCGTCTGCCCGGATCATAGAGAACCTGTCCCCGCCTTGCTGGCGCTACAAGGGGCTAATGTGTGTTGGGTGCTGACTATCACCAGGAGCTTGATCTCTGACTTCCTATTCCAGCACTGTGTGGTCACTGATGTTCACCCCACTTTAGAGATGAGGAAATTGACCAGTCCCGGTTAGTCTTTCCATGAAGGACCAGATGCTAAGCCATATTGATCTTACAACAAAATCCACTTTCCTTCCATTACTTGTCCATTCATTTCTTCCTACTTCTTGTGATTAAGAACTCAGACTCTGGAATTGGGTTCAAAGTTCAAATCCTGGCTTCCCCGATAAGTAGTGTGTGTCTCTGGTCAAATTGCATAACCATGCTTGCTTTAATTTTCTTACCTGTAAAATAGGGGTTGCTACAACATCTTCCTTCAGGCTGTGTGGATGAAGAAGTTAATAGAGGTCCATTGCTTAGAGCAATGTCCAGCACGTAATAAGCAATGAAAGTGACAGCTGGCTTTATCATGGGAGCTTATTTACTGAGTCAACAAACATTGATTGGACATCTGTCTTGTGCTGACATGTTGCTGTGTGGTAAGGATGCAGTATTGAACAGTCAAGGCACCCTTGACCTCACAGCACCTGCAGTCTAGGACAGGAGAGAAGCATTGTCAGGTGACCGCACAAACAACCGTTATATAAAATCACAGAAGGGGAAGGCACACAGCCCTGTGAAGTCTGATCTCTTGGGTCAGGAAAACTGCCTCCAGAATGTTCCCATCAGCCTCTAGTGCTTGAGAAGTCTTCCCCGCCCCATGCATGTGCGCACCTGAAGCCCACTGCACCAGAGTTTAACCTGTCTCTTCTCTCTCCTTGACATGAACTGCAGCTGGAGTACACAGCCCGCCTGGACTTCCTTTGGCGAGTGCAGGCCAAGGAGGAGATCAACGAGATGAAGGAGCTGAGGGAGCACAATGAGAACATGCTCCGGAACATTCTACCCAGCCACGTGGCCCGCCACTTCCTGGAGAAAGACCGGGACAATGAGGTGAGCCCAGGTTTGTCTGGGGGCAGAAGGGGCGTCAGTGGATGGGATACAGTTGGACACATTGATCCTGAGCTCTGGAAGAATTTCGCTGTCCTTTTGTGAGCAGGAGAACGGAAACCATGCCTCCCTACCACACAGGGCCCAGCAGCCCAGACGCACAGCTCCGTGACATGTACACACAGCCTCCCCATCTCAGGCTCCTCCTCTCTAAGATGGATAAGAAGAAGATCTCCTTTGAAGGCTGAATTGGAATTTTAATGTTTTATGTATGTGCATGCATGTTTAATGTGTGTATGTATATATTTATATAAATGTGCACAGTTACATATACCAAGAAGTGGATTTCATATATTATATAATGTATATATATATATATATATAGATGTGTGTGTATATATATAAACAGACACACACACACAGAGTAAATCCACTCCTTAGTATATACCCAAAAGAATTTAAAGCCAACTCTCAATGAGTTATTTGTATACCCATATTCGCAGAAGCATTATTCATGGTAACCAAACGATGGAAACAACCCAGGTGAATGGATAGACAAAATGTAGTACAAGCAGCCAATGGAATACTATACAGCCTTTAAAAGGAGGAAATTCTGATGCACACGAAACATGGATGAATCTTGGGGACATTATGTTATGTCATACTGGAGGTCCTGGTCAATTTCTCTTTGAGGAGGTGACATTTGAATGGAGACCTGAATGACGTGACAGGATCCTAATAAGGTCCTTTGTTGCTCCCATGTGACAGGTGTAAAAGAAGTGAGACAGTCCTGGCAGGTGAAGACGGGACTGTGGCTTCTAGTGCAAGTGTTCCTCGGCATCTAGGGGCGGGAGCCTGTGTAGGCTCTGAATCCTCCACAAGCTCAAACCTGTACAACCAGCCAGAGGAGTGTGACAACAAAACAATAATAGCTTTTCTATATTCATCAATCCTTCTCTAGTTTACAGCATGTTTTAATTTTCTTTGAGTCCAAAATAGCAAGAAACAGATGCCACACTCTAAGCATATGACTGGAGCGAACTGAATGGAGGAAGATGTCCAGAGCTGTGGTCGGGGGCTTACCTGTGCCTTCTCCCTGCTCTGCTGACCTGCCAGGCTATTCAGCAACCTCACATACATCCTGGCCCCCAGCGGAGGGTTGCCAATAGGGGTGCTGGGTAGGAGAACAGACGGGGAGGGAAGGAGAGTGAGGCCAGGATGTTTATTCCTTTACCTGGGAGCATCTGAGATCGGCTCCATCCACAGGAATTGAGAGCTTCTATCAAGGCTATGGCTGTGCTGCCCCCAATGTCAAATCCACTCGGTCCTGTTGGGATTTTCGTGTTCCCTTGAGCCCATGGGATGGCAGCTCTACTGCCACTAGCCCTGGGTCCTTGAGGGATTTCTTAAGGGTCCCTACAATCTGCCCCCATCATCCTAATTAAGCCCTTTGTAAATTACCTTCCTTGAATATCTTAATGTGCCCAACTTTTGCTATTGGGTCGATAATTGGGGCAGAAGGGATGATACACCTCATGAGGTCGCAGCCTTAGCAAGCTGTCCCCACCCAGGACTGAGGTGCAGTTACTAGGAGACCTGGAGGACCTAACTGAAGAGGGGCCTATCAGGAGCTGTACACCGTGAAAAACACACCGCCTCAGCCACGACATTAGGGGGCAGAGTGACGTCATCAGAAACATCTCGGGGGAATCGGGGGCAAAAGCAGGACAGGAGTCCACACCCCCTTCCACAGCCCAGGAACCTGAGTTGGAGAACTCACCTCACTTGCCCAGAGTCGTGAGGCTGCATCTACCCCCTCTCTCACTTCCCAGAGTCTTGCCTTGTCAGTAGGAAAGGACTTCCTGTAACTCCCTGCAGGGAGTTGGGGGGCAGTGGGGGCTCTTTAGCTCTCTTACCCTCCCTTACTCCACCTTCTCCACAGAGAAGGGAGCACAGCCAGTGAGCCGCTGTGCTGAGGGCTTGTGAGAGTTCTTGCTCTTCAACTTGAACCCTGTCCCCAAGGCCCCTAACCCGGCCAGTCACCACCTGCCTGTGCTCTTCTGGACAAGCAAGACCGCTAAGATCCATCCACACTTAAAGCTCAAGACCAGTCATGAATCCCTGACACATCTTTCTCAAAGCAAAGACACAGAAGGCAGAGAAGGCAAGGGCAAGTGTGTGGGATGAGGAAGACCCTGGAGGGCGCTAACCGTGTCTCTTCTTTAACTGTGTGATCCTCTCTGCCCCCTTCAGTAAAGTGGGGATAATAACCATCCTACTTCACAGGATTATTGCAAGGATTAAATCACAGAATCCACATCAAAGCACCTTACGAGCTTTAATATTTTCTACAAAGGCTGGGGATTCAGGAACTCAACATTTTGGAGCGTTTGCCTTGGACCAGACCTTGTATGGGGTGGGGGTAGTATTGCAGGTGTCCGAGAATTACTAATTGAACGACTTGAGGGACGAGGTGAATGCATGGGGGGTTTGCCCTCACAAAGTCTGCATGCAAAGGAAGAGATGGCCTTGAGGTGCTGACAGTGCAGGCAGCAGGGGCAAGTGTAGAGTTGCTCAGGCACTGCCCCAGCCCCCAGCTCAGCCTCTGCCCCAGCCCCCAGCCCAGCCTTCTGACCCCCCAGTCTCAGAGACTCAGAAGGTTTATGAAGACAGTGGCTAAGTGAGGGCAGAATACAGTTAGCCGAGCTGGGGACCTACCGCAGAAAGACATGGCCCACCGAGGGGCAGGCCGCAGAAACAAAAGCACCGAAGTATGAAACAACAGCCGTGTGTCCAGAGCAGACCTTGAGATAAGGGCTCCAGTACAAGTAATTTAATTAATAAGAAGCACAGATAAGCGGGAGCGTGGGAGGCAGCCTGAGAGCGGGGACAGCCCACACCTGGTCAGACGGGTTCCCTCTCTGAAAGACTTCAGCTTAATCACACTGGGAAGTTTGGGGAAATGGTGTAGAAAACATGCTTCAAAATTATCTGACCCAAGGGGCGAAGGGGCTGGGAAACATACACCAATTCCCATCAGTCACCGGGTCAGAGCCGCTTCCGAGGCGCATTCGTTTCCTGGCGCTTCCAGCCCACCGCTCACGTGTGCGGAGTGCCCTCTAGTGGCCAGAACAACTCCAAGCAAAGGAAGACAAGGGCTGGTGTCTGGACCTGGGGTGAGCGAGTGCAGGCAAGACACCTACCCGCTACAGCGTGTGCACAAATGCTTCAGTGCTTCTGGAACGCATGATACAGCACAGGAGGTTGCAGGCAGCGGGAGTGAAGCGTTAGGCGAAGGTGAGGACAGCAGTATATGCATGCAGGCCAGCCCTGTGTTTGAGCTTCATCGTGATGGCGATGGGACCCACTGGAGGGTTCTAAGAATGGGAGAGGCTTAATCAGTACTCACCTTTAAAACATCCCTCTGGGGCCTCCCTGGGGGGGGGGGGCAATGGTTAGCGCAGCTCTGTGGAGCTGTCGGCAGCTGCTGCACAGAGTTGGACGCCCAGCCCGGGGAGATTCCCACATGGTGCAGCAGACCTCTCCTGCCTCGCCTGCTGCTCCCCTCAGCAGTGTATTTCTGTCGATCTGCCTGTTCTGCTCCCCACTCTGTCTCTAGTGAACCCTCTCACCACCCCATACCTCTGGTCTGCACCCCAGCTTGTATGCAAAAATTAAAAAAAAATCTTTAAGAAAAAAAGAATTGTATAAATAAATAAATAAAAACATCCCTCTGGCTTCCCTGGGCAGCAACCTTAAGAGTCAGGGAACCCAGTAAGAGGCCAAGGAGGAAAGAGGAAGCACCTGATAAAAAGCAATGGTGGGAGAGCCAAAAAAAAAAATTCAGGGAACAAGAGTGGGATTGGGCAATTTATTTACTATGGATTTGGTGGCAAAGATGGAGTTAAAATGACTCAAAGGGTATCTAACTTTGATGACTTGGCAGCACCTGTACCACCGACTGAGTTAGAGAATAAACAGCGGAACAAGTGTGCTGGAGGGAAGATGCATTCGGGCGCAGTTTGGAGAGGGAAATCCAGCATGAGTCACAAGTGTGGAGTCCAAGGGGGGACTGAGTTGGAGATAGGGATTTAGAGGCCATCGCGCATATGCTGGTAAAGTCGGGAATGAGCAAAAGGACGCGTGAAAACTCTGAGCCTTGCAGCAGGTCCAGGGCAGAACCACTGCAATCACCAGTATTTAACACTCTGTGGTCCGCTCACATATTAGTACATGTTTTTGTCACCACTATCAAGTGGCCGCTCACGTATTAATACGTGTTCATCTAGTCTCTGGTTCTTCACGCCATGGTGGATTATTTGGAACTATTAGGAACTATTTCTTTGATCGTACTCAGTCTAGAAGCTTGACACATTGTTTTGGTGAAAGTGTAAGGTGTTTTATGAGAGATATTACAGTTGTTTTAATATCCAGTAGTTCAGGAGTTGTGTGTGTTTTATTGAATGCTTATACCATTCTTGCGGTGGCACAGAAAATGGCCGGCCCCAAGGGCTGGTAAATTGAAAGGGCACCGGCACACAAAGTGTTAAGGTGGATGATAAGGGGGGGGGAGGGCATCCTTGAGGAAAACCCATGTGGTGCTGCTAAAGCGTAGAAGGCCAAGAGAGAGTGCTGCACCCCTCCGCCGCACCCCTCCACTGCCGGCCTGTAAGACAGGAAATGGTGGTGAGGTGATTTCTCCACTTTGGCTGGCAGACTGACCCGCTCCAGATTCATTTAATCTCAGCCCGAGATGTGAAAGGACATTGAGCGAGTGGCAACAGGCAGTGAAAGAAAAAACTGGTTTGAGGGTTTGGATGAGGATGAAGAGAAAATGCTTAGTAATCACAGTGTTTTCAGGATCGGGGCACTTTTGACTTTTTCTTATAGAAGACACTTAGTTGAGGTGGAGGAGAAGAGAATGAAATGTGAGAGAAAAGAATCACTGTGGGAAGAAGTTGCTGAAGAAGTTAGAAGGGAGTAAAGAGATCAGGAAGAACATTGACCTTCCGCAAGAGAAGGAAAACATTGATCAGAATACTTGTCTGGAAGTGGCACCAATGTTGTCTGGCATTAAAGCAAAGGAAATAGGAATAAGTCTGTGCTTGGGTGAGAGCGTGAGTGTTGCACAGAGTCAGACCGCGACCGAGAGCCTCCGTTTTCTCAGTGAAGTCAGAGGAAGACCGTCTGCTAAGAGGAATTTAGTCAAGAGAGAGGCTGGGGCTTGGACTAGCCATTGAGAGCAAGAAAAAGAAGCTGACTAAGAAACAAGAGACGGAGCCTCCCTGGTGGCGCAACGGGTTAAGCACAGCACTGTGAAGCTATCCATGAGCCACTGCAGGACAAGTTCGATCCCCAGCCAGAGAGATTCCTACATGGCGCAGCAGACCTCTCCTGCCTCGCCCGCTGCTCCCCTCAGCAGTGTACTTCAGTAGATCCGCCTGTTCTGCTCCCCACTCTGTCTCTGGTGAATCCTCTCGCCACCCCACACCTCTGGCCTGCACCCCAGCTCTTGTATGCATAAATAAATAAATCTTTATAAAATAAAAAAAAAGAACCAAGAGATAGACAGTCAGTATTCCAGCCCCAGGTGAGCTGAGGACCATGGGTTTTCAAAGGTCATGATGCTGTGATGTTGACGAGATGGTGTCAGAGCCCCCACTCTCGGTCCTCTGTGGGGGTGCCTGTTGTAAACTCCCAGCATTGACTTTGCTTTTTCTGAAATCCAAGTGCCTGCACCAGGTGGCTTCCCAGAGGCAGCCGCACAGCTACATAAAGACCAGGATTCCTCCCCCGTGCAGCCGTCACTGTACAGATCCTGGTTGGTTTAGAAGCTGCTCATTTGGGTCATTTGCATCCTTCCTTCTTCCTTCTTCCGTCTCTCTTCCCATACCTTAACTTCCTTGTTCTTCCTTGCTCTTAGGAGTTGAATTCTCCAATGTAGAGTAAACCCACAAAACCCTAAAACTCCTACCCTCAGTCTGGACAAAAGCCAAACCCAAAGCCCTCTCCTCTTTCTCTTTCCTTCTCTCTCCCCACGACCTCACTGTCGCCCAGGTGTGCTGTGACTTCCAGGTCTTGTAAGTACTAAATCTCTGTTTTGTCCAAGCTTCCTGACCTCCAAGGTGCCAGAGGACACCCTGCAATCACATAAGAACCCCCAGCCCAGCGCACTCCCAGTGCGCTGGGTAGCGATAGGCTGAGACCAGCAGCCAGCGCCGTGGCTGTGCGTGGCGCAGGTGCACGTACACGCAGGTCCACCTTGCTCGGCCTCACCTGTGTGCTGTCTGTTTCTGTCTGCCCGGTGCGTCTCTCTGCCCAGGAGCTGTACTCTCAGTCCTACGATGCTGTGGGGGTGCTGTTCGCCTCCATTCCGGGCTTTGCAGACTTTTACTCTCAGACCGAGATGAATAACCAAGGAGTGGAGTGCCTGCGCCTGCTGAACGAGATCATCGCTGACTTCGACGAGGTAAAGCAGAGTCAGACGCGGACGGTCACCAGTGAGCGTCGCGATTGTCACAGAATTATGTTCAGCGCAGCAATGACCGCTGTTTGTACTTACCAAATTCCCAGCTGCCTTATAAGCCTGAGCACGCCTTATCTAGTGGAAGGATTGCAGTTTGCACGTGGAATAAATGCTGCTGGTTTTCCACGTGGGGGATCAGGACTGTGAGCCCCAGACCAGCTCGGGCACTTATCCAGTGCCCCGCAGCCAGCAAGTGACCAAACCAGGGCTCGCCCAGAGGTCAGTGCCAGCAGAGATTGGCACCCACACACCCTCTCTCCGACTGCTCCGAGTGCTGACATTAAAGTGATGAGTTAGCATTTGGGCGGAGATTTAAAAACAAGTATAAGCATACCCCAGGCAGCACTTTGTCCTTCCGGGTTTGAAAATCATAAAAAATGTAAGGGAGCTTGATCTACGTAGGAGACTTGGCAAGAAAGGGCCGCGCCCTCCCCACCCCCAGCTGGGAGTAGGACCCTAGCGTCCATTCACTTACCTGTGGCTGAGAAGGGCAACGAGGGATCCAGAGAATATGCTAGAAAGATGATGCTCAAGTCTAGCCTCCTCACCTGACCCCCGAGGGAGCTAAGGAGCATAAGTGGCACCTGGACTTGCTTCATGGAGGGAAGTTCAAGGTATTGGTCACCACTGCTGTGGGCATCCTGGGGGACGGTTGTCCCTAAACTTCCGAGGCATTTGCCATGAGAGGGAGATGGCTGACCTGGGGCCATTTTCCAGAAAGGTCCAGCAAGGCGCTGTCAGCAGCCAGCCCTGGTGGAGGCATCCCGAAGCAGGTCCAGGCAGGCGTCACCCACTGCATCCTCTCCCTCGGTCCCACACCCACCTGGTCATGCGGCGGTGCGGACGCCTGCTTCCTCCCAGCGCTCAGATCTGCCCCTCACCGCAGTGCTGCGAGTCTTGCTTGCAGTTTCTCACCTTCACGGCCACAGCCACCTCCCAACCACTGTCCCTCCCGCTTCTCACCGTCAGCTGTCACCACAAGCCATGGTCTGTCACATGGCTCTGAAACCACAAACCCACCCGTGCTGCCCCTCTGCCGTCACTTCAGAAGGTCACCTTTGCCCTTCTCACCCTGCACCCTCTCCAGGAACCCTCCCAGCCTGTGCCACCTGCCTGCCACCCAGGACCGGGCTGCTACCCACAACCCTTCAAGCCCACCTGGCTATTTCACACCCTGCTCTTTGATCTAGAAAGGATGCCATCCTCACCTGCTGGCCTCTCACCCTTGACCCCAGGACGAGCGGAAAACCCAACACTCACTCAACAGTCAATTCAAACATCACGGCTCCTTGTAAAACCCCCTGTAGCCCTCCCTCTCCCCAGGTAAATGCGGCCCCTCTGGTTTCAATGCAAATCACATATTCTGCAAAGTCTTCCACGGTGGAGCCTGGACCCCTTCCGTGTAAAGATCTGCCTCCCCTCTGACCACTGGCCCTGGGACAGGAACCCAGAATTTATCTTACTAATCTCTAGGATGCTTGCCCCGCATGGCCACAAAAGCAAAGCATTTTCAATATATCACATTTTTGAAATGCCAAGCCCACAGGACCTGCTTCATTAGTCTTCACTCCGTAAAGAAGCAACACCGAGGCTGGGAGACAGAACACCCAGGGTCCCACACGGGTGACGAGGCAAGACTTGGGCGTCTGGACCCAGTCTGTCCGTCGCGCTGCCTCTGAATACGGTGCCGCGCTGTGCTCCCACCCCGGGCATCCCACGGGGGGTTTGCACAGCGCGGAAGCACGGGCCGATGACATCCAGTGGGGCCCCCCGGTGGCCACGTGGGGGGCATGGGGTCAGGGTAGGTGCAGGCAGGCCAGGGCAGCACATAACTAGGGGTGAAACACCAGTGGCCCACCCGGGGGTACCGGCAGGAAGAACTAAGATTCCAAAAATAAGTCGAAAGCAAAGCCAAAAAGATCAGTTGGTGGATTGGGGAACATTTGTGATTTCTTCTTTAAACTCATAAAAGAGCTTTGTTTATTTCAAGGCTCCGTAGAAACAGACCTGTTCCTTAGAGAGTGTGCGGCGCCCGGCCGGAGCCTGGCACCCAGCAGGCGCTCAGCACGTGACTCAGACACGCAGTGACCGCAAGATGCAGGCCGGGCCGAGGCAGAGCCTCGCTGGGGGCCAGGGGCCTGTGGGGGCACCCCAGGCTTCTGGAAGCATCATCCCGGCCTAACGCCATTGCCTGGGTCTCTTCCAGCTGCTCGGTGAGGACCGATTTCAGGATATTGAAAAGATCAAGACCATCGGCAGCACCTACATGGCCGTGTCTGGCCTGTCCCCCGAAAAGCAGGTAATGAACGCTGGGCCCCCAACACAGCTGATGGATGGTCATGTTGCTGGGGGTGATGGGGGCTGGAGCTCACAGAGGAACAGGGTGCCCTGGTTGTGTGAGCTACGCTGCTCCCGGGGTCCCTCGGGTCTCCTGCATGAAGTGATCCCGCTTTATGACTGACTAGGCTTATGCTGAACCTCACTCTTCACTTGATGAACAAAGCCCAGCACCCCCTAGTGTGATGCAGTGGGTGGGGCTGACTCGCTGGTACGGGGGCTCACACGCTACCCCCGTCTCGCGTCCGTCTCACTGAGCGGGGGCCTCTCTCACCTTCGCGCCAGCAATGTGAAGACAAGTGGGGCCACCTGTGTGCCTTGGCCGACTTCTCCCTCGCCCTGACCGAGAGCATCCAGGAGATCAACAAACACTCCTTCAACAGCTTCGAGCTCCGGATTGGTGAGAAGCAGGGAGGGGTGACCAAGTAGCCCCCTTGCAGCAAGGGCCCCCACGGGACTGGTCGGTTTCCTCTTCTCTAAAGTGGGGTGAACATCAGTGGAATAGGAAGTCAGAAATAAAGAACATTCCAGAACATACTGGAATAGGAAGTGAGAGATAACGCTCCCGGGGATGGCCGGCACCCAGCGCACATTAGCCCCTGTAGCACAGCAGGGCCAGGGCAGGTCCCCCATGATCCGGGCAGACGGATAAAGGGGGCGTCCTGCAGGCCTCGGCTTTTTCAGGCCTTTAATGATCGTTTGTAGAGAGGCAGCCAGGTGCAGGGCAGGCGGGGGGCCAGGCCTGCCAGCCCCCAGCGAATCTCCGCTCTCTCTGGGCTCCCTGGCGTCTCTCGTGGTCTCTGCCGGTCTCTACTGCGCTCAGCTGCGGGCCCTCTGCCCGCACGTCCTCTGCACCGCCTCATGGGCGCCGTCTCGGCCCAGGTGCGCCCACTCACGCATGCCCACGCCACGCTCCAGGTGCCGCCATCGGGCACGCGTGTAAGCCCACAGGCGCTGCTCACTGATGCTGATGGCGGGAGGGCAGAAAACACCTGCTCACTTCCCTTTCCCGCACAGGCTGCTCCTCTGGGAGCCCCGTCACCTCTCACCCCTCTGATTCGCTCACAGGCATCAGCCACGGCTCGGTGGTAGCTGGCGTCATCGGCGCCAAAAAGCCCCAGTACGACATCTGGGGCAAGACCGTGAACCTGGCGAGCCGGATGGACAGCACAGGTGTGAGCGGCAGAATCCAGGTCCCGGAGGAGACCTACCTCATCCTGAAGGACCAGGGCTTTGCCTTTGACTTCCGAGGGGAGATTTACGTGAAGGGCATCAGCGAGCAGGAAGGGAAAATCAAAACGTACTTTCTCCTGGGCCGGGTCCAGCCCAACCCGTTCATCCTGCCGCCCAGGAGACTCCCCGGGCAGTACTCGCTGGCCGCGGTGGTCCTGGGCCTGGTGCAGTCCCTCAACAGGCAGCGGCAGAAGCAGCTGCTCAACGAGAACAACAACACGGGCATCATCAAAGGCCACTACAACAGGCGGACTTTGCTGACGCCCAGCGGGCCGGAGGCCGCCGCGCACGCCGAAGGCCCCGACAAGTCCGACTTGCCATGAAAGCATTTTCTTTGTGTTCCTTTCTTTTGTATTTCTTTTATATATAAAATAAATATACTAATAAAAGGTTTAATTTTTTTTAGAACAAGCAGCGTTCCGTTGGTCTTTGGATGCACGAGATCAGCCTCCCACGATGGGAGGCTCTCTCCAGTCACCCGTTTGGGCCATCGCGAGCATCAGTGAGAAACCAGAGCTGGCTTCCGAGCTTGAGAGGCTCACAGATGGCTGTGAAAGGCTCACGACACAGGCACCACATAATCAATGCCACCTGCCAGGTATCAACGCCAGGTGCAAAGGTCACGTCCAGGGCTGAGCCCCCCACACCCCGCAGGGCCCACGGGACCCTGGGTGAAGCACCTGCAACCAGCTGTGCTCTCAGGCTCCAGCCAACTGCTCGTGAAAGCCCGGCCTTATGAGCCAACACTGGGCTCAGGGAGGGGATAGTAGACGCTCTTCCTATACCCCACTGTCAGACAGGGGTAGGTGAACAGAGCAAATTAGGTGGGACACTGGACACATAATTGGAGATCAGGGTTACCGATTTCACTGGCGTCAGGGAGAAGGCAGCGGCACACACAAGGGTGGAAGGACGAGAGGCCCACGCAGGAAGGGTCCTGTGCTTGGGAGCTGAGGCCCTGCTCTTCTCCAGCCCCGCGGGAAGCCTCGAGGGACACTCAAGGAAGGGTGTACGCGGAACAAGGGGGTGTGGTCTGCTTACCTGCTCTGTGGCCCATCTGCGCACTTACTCAAAGAACCGAGAGAGTCAGGTGATGTCTAGGAGCCGGGCCTGACTGAGCAGCAAGTGATATTCCAGCCAGGGGCTGCCGCCGCCCCTCCCCGCCTGTGAGATTGCGGGGTTGAGCTCGGAAATGGCAGGTGCAGACTCCGGGGCCGCAGTGTGGCCTACAGGAGACTCACGGCCAAGGCGCTGCCGTGGCTGCTTCTGTCCCGGTCTCCTCGCCTTCTCCCCAGCTCGGTGTCCCTGTTCACACCCTCTGGGGGCTGGCCTGGGTGGCCCCGTACTCCTTGCTGAGCCTGCGCAGGGAGCGTGCGGTTGCCAGGAGATAAGCGCAGCCCCTTTAAGGGACTAGACCACCCCTAGGTGAGCGTCCAATGCCTGATGCTGGTTCTACCCTGGAGGCCCCACACACGAGGGGCATCCCCACCACTAGCACCGCTAGTGCTAATCATGTTCTCGTGATTGGAGAACCACAGACACACAAAAGCAACTTACACAATAAGGAAATAAAATGGCCTTTGAGGGTGGCAAGTGCCAGAAATAAGTACGGTGGGAAGTGGGGGAGGTCGGTACTAAGGCACAAACATGAGCAGAATCCTGAAGAAGCCAGCCTGCGGGCTGAAAGCCAGCTGAACAGTAGCTGTCTCTAACGACGCTAGGGGGACGAATCCTGGGCCACTGCAGTGACAGCTCTGACAGCACTGCAGACATTCCTGGTTGCGGCACCGAACCCACAACCGCCGGGCCCCTGCTCCCACCCCGGAACCCCAGCGGGGATCAGATAAGACACCAGGTCCCAGACCCTGCTTGGTGGGAGTTCACACATGTCCCTTCGCACCTGAGTAGCACCAGCTCATTTCAAAGGGGATCCGGGATTAGGTTCCGCAGACCAGGAAGCTCGGGGCAGTGAAGCCCTCCTTTTCCTAACCAGGGTCCAGGACTAGGTGTCCTGGAGACCCCAGAACCCCAGAACCTCACCACCCAGTCCTGGGGACCCGTTTTCCTTTGCTGCCATCTTGTGGTCTAGCTGGGGAACAGCAGGTTGCAGTGCAGGGCTGTTTCTGCATCGATTCCTCCAAAGCACCAGGCACCCGACTAGCGGGAGGGCGCGGACAAGTTCCTGCCCGAGGGGAGCTTGCATTCTAGCTGTCCACCTCCGGTAGAAGGATTCCCATTCCACAGAGAGGACGAGCTTTAAAGAGAAAAGACTTGCCTGGACCACACAGCTTGCAAGGGGGCAAGCGGCAGTTAAACGGAGACCCCCACGGCACAGCTCCCTCTTGCCTCCCCACAGCCAGCCAGGAGGTGGGGGTCTGGCTCTGAGTCAGGGCCAGTGGACCAGCCCCAAGAGGACAGCAGAGTGCCTACAGGCAAAAGACCTGGGCCAGACCCTGCACACCAGAGTGGGAGCCTGGGTTCGACCCCTCCCTGGCTGTGTGACCTGAAGCAAAACACTCAGAGTCTCTGATTGTTTGTAAAATGGGCAAGACCTCACCCATCTTAGGCTTTATTTACTCTACCGGCACCAGCACTCTGAGGGTGGGGTAGGATCTGCCTCCAGGAAGCCAGGGGAGCCTCTGCTCTCCAAGGCTGCCCTCCTGCAGGCAGGCCGCCTCAAGCCTTCCAGTCTGCAGGGGGCCACTCCCCTGCTCGAAACATCCAGTTTCTCCCAGACTGGCTGCCTCCCCCTGTCCTCCCTGTCCTATCCTTCAAGTGGCCTCCACAGTCAGCGGAAGTAGTGGCCCCAACCTGCCGCAACCCCCAGACCCAGGGTCACCTGCAGAGACCAGCAGCAGACGCCTGAGGACCCCATTCCTCCAAACCGCGCAGACCGTCCTATGGCTGCTAAGCCTGCAGTGAGGCCTCCTTCCTCCATCCTGACTGCCGCTGTCCCTTTCAGCCACCCACCCGTGTCAGTCCCTCTTACAGCCGTGGAGCCGGCAGCTGGCCGTGGCTCTGGGGCCCACTTCCCTCCTTCCACCCTCCCCAAGCTGCGGGCAGTGCCCAGCTTGGCCTGCGGCATCTCGGTGGTTTCTCCCAGGCGCCGACCGTGGCCCGATATCTCCACGGCTGCGTGCTGGACTCTGGGTGCATCACACGCGCCTGCTTGGAACATTTTGCCCTGGTCTACCGTCAGTATGAGGGGTCCTGGTCCCCGGCTCCGCTGAGAAATGCGTTCCCGGGGCTGCGTCTGAGCATCCTGTCCGCTGCCCGCTGCCCGCCACGCGATGGCCTGTGCCCCAGACCTGCCCGGACACAGCGCTCGCCAGACGCTGCTGCCCCGCAGGGGCTGGCCAGCAGGCACCTCGAGCATCTCGTCTAGTCCTCTCAACAATGCTCTCATGCAGATGATCTTTCCCCCATAAGGCCAAGGGGCTTAGCCAAGGGTGCAAGGCTCTCGGTGGGGGTGGGGGTGGGGGTGGCCTCGGGGCAGGCGTGTCTATCCCCAGAGCTTCCTGCCTTCCACTGGCCGCAGCCTCTGAAATTCACAGCCAGAGACTCACCAGAACTCTGGTTTCCCAACAAGTCATTCTGAGGGACCAGGATGTCACTTGCTCCCTGGAAGTCTCTCAGGATGTCACCTCCCCTTGGAGGTTCTCTGTGGGGTAGAGGATTCATTGGGGTTTTCAATGAAACAGTTCTCCTTCAGGGGATCCATCGCGGCTATTAATAAGAACCTATTTTAATGATTTTCCATCTTGATTGACCTGGCTCTCAATGAATAGTCATGAAAGGACAGAGCTAGGAGGGAGAGGGGAGAGAGAAAGGGGGAAGGAGAGAGGAGAATCTGCATCAAGAAGCTAATGGAGGGCCCTCCCCCGTGGCGCAGCAGTTGGCAGCGGCGACCTGAGTTCGATGCCTGGCCGGGGAGAATCCCACATGGTGCGGCAGACCTCTCCTGCCTCGCCTGCTGCTCCCCTCAGCAGTGTGTTTCTGATCTGCCTGTTCTGCTACCCGCTCTGTCTCTGGTGAACCCTCTCGCCACCAAAAAAATAATAATAATAAATTAATTAATTAATTAATTTTTTTAAAAAAGCTAATGGACCCAGACGGTCTGGCCGCAGAGCCCACCCTGACCGCCAGGGGGCAGCACGCCCACTTGGTGCCTGTGAGGCTAAAGAACATGGTGGAAAATGAACAAAGGGAAAGAACAGACACAAAAGGAGTCAGACATTCTTCAGTCAGTGCCCACATTCTGTCTCATTATCTAAAAATACCTTTTTTTTCTTTCCAAATTATGTTTATTAAGGTAAAGCAGGTTTCCGTCTTTGCGTCTGCTCTAACTTCTATAAATGCCTACTTCATACCCTGCCCACCACCACCACCAGCGCCCGAACAATCCTGCACCGTGTCCCATGGAGCCCCTCCCGGAGTCCCACCCCCCCCTTCTGGTGGCCTCAGTTTTGTAGTCAGGTGTTAAAAGTCTGTTAGTGATTTGGTTTTGACTGACCCTTTATTTTGTTTCTCTATATGCCACATGTAAGTGACACTACCCAGCATTTGTCTTTTTCCTTTTGACTTACTTCTCTTAGCATCATCCTTCCCCGTTTCCGTCCTTGTTATCACAGGTGGAGGGGGTCCATCCTTTTTTATCACTGAGTAGTATTCCACTGTGTGTGTACACGTGTGTGTGTGTGTGTGTGTGTGTGTGTGTGTGTGTGTGTGTGTGTACCACATTTTTCTGAACCACTCCTCTGCCCTTGGCTGTTTCTATGACTTGGCTATTGTAAATAGGGCTGCAATGGACATAGGAGTATATATATCCCTTCAAATTCGTATTTTTGTTAGGGTCTCTGGGTTCCTTCCTCTCCTTCTTCTGGCCTCCCTCCACACCAGGAGTTTTCAAAAGGGTGGGTAGCGGACAACTCCCTCTGGGGTATCTGGCAGCGTCTGTAGACATTTTTGGTCATCACAATTAGCAGGAGTAAGGGGGTTTAGGGGTTAGGATGTTGCTAAACGTCCTACTATGCACAGGACAGCCCCAGCCCAGAAATACTGATCAGGCCCAAGTTGAGAGGCCCTTCTGTCCACACCCCCGGGGGCCGTCCCATCCTTTCTGCCGTTCCCACCTGTGATCTGACATCGGCAGATCAAATCTGTGTTTACACACCAGGTCCTCTCCTACCCTGCCAACCACTTACCTGACGACACTACCCATCTTCTCCCACATCAAGTCAAGGTCAACCTCATCTGCACCTTCCATGGCCCTGACCACGCGCCCCTCCCATATCTCACCTATGCTAAGATTCACATTTTAACATCTCTGAAATTGGGACGTGTTGCACCATCCAGGTTTCGCTCCAAGTAATGCTTTTCTTTCATTGTGGTTCATAAAATGAAAGTGTTGTTTCCCCATGCATTTACCAAATGTGCAGCTTTTTGCTGGCACAGCTCAGGTAGTCCCCTTCTGTCCCCCTCTCTAGGCAAAACAGTGAGGTTCGAGGCCAGCCGCAAACTGAACCAGTGAAGAGAGCAGCTCCGGGGAGAGGGCCACAGACTCTCGCCCTCTCCCCAAGGACACAGGTTTTTAAAAATAAACACTTCTCTTGCATAATTTCATTAACATACCAAAAAATACCTTTGAATGCAACACTTAAAGCAGGTTAACTTTATGGAATGTGCATTGCATCTCAAGGCAACTGCTAAAAAAGAAATGCTTCTCAATTTCTCAGCTGTGCTCCACTTGGACAGCCCTGAAGTGATTTTCTAGATGATGTTGTCCAATTTCATATCTACCTTTGGTCAAGAGGATCAGCCCATCTCGTCAGGCTGGAAGCCACAAAGTCTGAAGTAGACAAACAGTTGTAGGCATTTGTAGGTTCTTGTGTTAACTATGTGTGTTCCTGCTAAAAGCTTTAACAACTGATATACAGCTTATTTCACAACATTAAACAATTCTTTTTACTTTACTGGTGTCTTTAAGATAATTTTCCCTACCACCGTCCCTGTGTCCCCTTGTCCCTTTCCCACCCCCTCCCTTTAAGCTCAGAACCCTCGGTATTTATTAATACCCACCTGTCCGTGAAAGTGTTTTACATTATCAAATTGTCTACCTTATAAATATCCAGTGTTTGTTTTTATCATTCTGACTTTCTTTGCTTCATGTAATTCTATCATATTCCCTCCATCTTGTTGAAAATGGCCACAGTTCATCCTTTCTTGTGACTATATAATACTCCATGGCGTGGACACACCACATCTTCTTGATCCACTTGTCCATCAGTAGATACTTAGGCTGTGTCCATGTTTGTGTTATTGTAAATACGGCTGCTCTGAACATTGCAGAACATATTGGGGGGGGTGGTTTGTTGATGGTTTATATTCTGTAGATAGATGCTCAAGAGTGGGCTCACTAGGTTATGTGGTATTTCCATTTTTAGTTTTTTAATGTAAATCCAGATTGCTTTCCACAATGGTCACACCAGTTTACATTCCCAGCGACAGTGTCGTGGATTCCTTTTTCTCCACATCTTCTCCAGCACTTGTTCTTGGGGTTCTTTTTAATATGTGACATTCTCACAGTTGTGTGATGGTACCTCATTGTAGTTTTAATCTGCATCTCTCATTAGATGTGACAGTGAACACTTTTTCATATATCTTTTGGCCTGCTTGATATCCTCTTGGTTGAATTGTCTGTTCATATCTGCTGCCCATTAATTACTTGGGCTATTTTTTTTTAATAGATTGAACAGCTCTTGCTGCATCTATGTAAAATCCAGAGATGGTGAGGAGAACAAGGATTGTGACCCAGGAAGCTGTTTACTTGTGAAAGTTTGTTGTCCCACAAAATGTCACTGTGAAACAAACATAAAAGAGGCCCCACAAGTGGAATGGAAAAGAATGTTCCCGTTCATTCTCCCTGAGGGCCTGCAGTCCAGGGATTTTCAGTTTGTACTTCTGTCCCCTTTGTTACAAGAGACGTGTTTCAAAAGCTCCCTAATGGTCTGTATTTCTGTTCAGTATTGTTATTATTATCATTGAAGTAACAGTGGTTTGCAAGGACGTGTAGGTTTCAGGTGCACAGCATTGTAATGCAGCCTCTGTAGACACGCACACTGAAAGTCTAGTTTCATCCTCCACCATACAATTGACACTATTAGCTGCTTTACTCTCTGCCTTCCCCTTCCCATGCGACACATGGATGGACCTTGAAGGGATTCTGTTAAATGAAATGTCAGACAGAAAAATATCACCACCATTCAATCTTACTGCTATGTGGAAAATAAAGAAACAAAACAAATCAACAAACAAAAACAAGCTCAGACTCTGGCCTGTGCTTCTGTATCCTTGGAGCTGGGTCACTGTGCCCAGGATACTCTCATTCATTCACTTAACAAATAACTATTAACTCTGTGCTAAGTTTTAAGAATACAGAAGGAGGAAAAAAAAAAAAAAACCAACATTCACACAGCCCTCGCCTTTCCCAAACCTACACATTAACAGAAAAGGCAAGTAATTATAATGAAATGGGACGGCTGCCACAGTGAAAGAAGTGCAAGGAAAGAAGGAAAGAAAGAAACCTCCTCCTCTCCTCCATCTTGAACTGTTAGATATTTAGAACTGGAATTAGTCATCCTCCCCAACTGGCCATGTAGCATTTATGTAATCTTGGTGTCCTACCACATCTTTTGATGCTGGATATTTCCAGGACTTTGTATGGCTCTGAGCAGATTAGGGTACTAAGAAATCATAATCACCCTGGTTCAGTTTTTACATCTGATGGGCTAAGTTCTCTGGAAATCTCCCAATTGGATCCCTGGGGACAAATACCCGATCTTGTATAAGGGCACTAATCCTATCCCTGAGTGTTCCACCCACCTGGCCTAATCACTGCCCAAAAGCCACCTCCTAATACCATTGCAATGGAAATTAGATTTAAATCTAAGAATTTTGGGAAGATGTAAATATTCCCTCTATGGCAATAGGAAACAACTGCCTTCAGACACTGTACGACAGGTAGTATGATCTCCAATTGCACAACAGGAGTATGGTCTCTAATAACTAAGTGGAAAGAAATTAGTGATAAGCTGATTGGATTTCTGACTGGAGGCAAATTGTGGACTATAGCACTAGCAGAGGTGTGTGAGAGTCAACTCAGCAGGGTTCAGTGTCCTTAATGAATTCAAGAGATAGAAATTAGAAAATTTGAGCTCAAAACAGCTTAGGTAGTTCAACATTGCAGAGTAGAATTTCAGAAAAATATGATCTGAGCAGGAAAAGAACTCCAGAAAATTGCATCTTTTCAGGAGTGATGAAGTGGCCTGTTGAGAGGACAAAGGAAGCACCAATTTGGGGACACACCTTGTGGAGTGAGCACACCCTCGAGATGGCACCTAATCAGTTCTCATAACTGTCGCCGTAGATGGGACAGTAGCAGAAAGGTAGAAGTAGGGTTAGTTGTGCTTGCTATCACTCCAGTGATCCACTTAGGGAATTTTCCTTTCCATGCTGCAGTTCTGAGTTCCTCAAATTTAGAAATCTTGAATTCCAGAGGAGGAATGCTTTCCCTAAGGGGTAGAGTAAATATCCCTTTGACCTTTGCCTTACGACTTCCTCCACTGTAAATTATGGTCTCTTCAGAATTCTCAAGCCAAGAGGCCAGTAGCAAGGACAGATTCACCATAACAATGCAGAAAACTGGAGAATATAGCACAACTGTTAAGCAATGCAGGCAGGAAAAAAATCTCTGGCATCGCGCAGATCCACTGGGGCCTCTCTTGGTAAGCCCCTACCCAATTTTGATGATAATCAGACAGATGTAATAGCCACAGCCTAAAAAGGGAATAGTGACTGTCATTCAGACCCCCTTGTTAGTCAAGATTAATCACCCTTCTAATGTAGTCAACTTCTACCTGGTGGCTGGTAGGTATCTTTAAGGGATGCCGTGTAGACAACACAGTGCTGGTTTCTTCTACTGGCTGTTTGGACATTTAGCAAGAGGAGTAACTAAATCATCTGTGGTGAGGGGGTGGGTACTGTCTGACCCGTGCCTGGTCCCCATACTTGCTGTAGTAGCTACGTCATTAATGAGCTCTGTTATCAGCAATGGGGTGAAAATTGCAGAGGCAACTTGCTGTCGATTGGTCAAGTCATCTCGTCTATGTGGCTATTTAATGCTTCTTTCATGGTGAAGGGTCTTAGTTGGGAACAAGCACACAAGGAAGTGCTCCCCTCCTTGTGGCCCTCTCATGAGTCCACCCGCTCTTCTCCCTAAGCACCCCTTATCTCTAATCACCCAACATTTCTACTTCCAGTCTCCGATCACCCCACCAAACTATTTTCCACTTCTCATAGTTCCATGTATATTCTTTCCTTGAGCCATTTTTTCTTCCACAAGAAGGCAATGAAGTAGATTGGATAGACACTCTTTCTGAACTTCTGTCGATCGGAAGACCATCTCTCACCATTGTTTGGGGGGACAACCCTGAGCGTGGCTTTGATCAAGCCGCATTCCAGCTTGGGCATGTTCCTACATACTGAGCCAACCCATCTATGAACCAAACTCTACAATGCTCTTCCTCTACCATAAGGTGTCACAGGTGCTATAGGTGTGAGCTATGGGAAAAGCCAATGCAGCAGCGGTGGACGACATGAGGTCTGAGCCACAGGCCTGCATGACTCAGGCCTGCCCTATCGGCCTGCTCAAGTCTGATCCCACTGTCATTTCCTGATGGACCTTTCTGGGCCCTGCCTGGCCTTAGGACTTGGCAGTTCTGGCAGGATCCATTTCCTGATACGACACTCTGGGCACAGGATCACTTGATGTCCCATAGCAACGTGGTGCTTTCCAAAGAGTTCCATGGTTTTCCATGGTTCTCTGTAGTAGACGGCACAACCTTGCCGCAATGCCTTGCATTGCAAGTGTCCCACTGTAACTTACTCTACCCATCTTCTCCCAGCAGGTATTTCATCTCTATTAAAGACTGTGAGATTATATGCCCCAAATTGCTGAGCTGTTTTATACTTCAGACTGGAGTTTGGATGGTCCTTCAAAGGCCCAAATTGAGGAAGGAGCCCAGCTTTTGTAACATCCTTATCACTGCTGGCTGCCGTGGGGTAAGTGTGGAACTAGGGTGAAGTTGCAAACAGTCCCCAGAGGAGGACCCCAGAGGAGTTTCCAGCAGCCCATGCTCCCAGGAGCTAGAGGAATCCAGATGTGGAAATCCAAGCAATACAACATCAGCCAGTTACAGAGCTCCTGGACATCAGTGTCCACTGGTCATTCTTACATGAGAGGGGTCAGTCCCTCCATCTCGAGTGCTCGGAGCCCTTTCAGACGCCTGCTTCGGCGCTCGCCCTACCATCAGGCTCGCTCTTCAGATCAACCGCCAATTCCTTCAGGACAAGGGATGTATTTATTGATCATTCACTGTCCAGCACATCAAAGGCAATCAAGAAATATTTCTTTTCTGAGTGGATGAATAAACAACTAAGCCAGCCCCACGATTGCTGCATGAGCTTCGAATATGCTCAAAAACATGTCAGCCAGTGATGTGACTTGTAGATTCTTCCAGTTTTTATGTCTAGGGACTTGGAACAATTTTGTAACATAAAGGATCTTCTTACTGAAAACCTGTTCATAACTTACCTATGTTTAAACTACTTTATAATAAATACTTTGTGCTTTCCTTATTATTTTTTTCAACAAATGCTAATAGAGCACTTGCTGCAGGATGCCCAGATTCTCCTAGTCCCCACTTTACAGATGAAGAAATTAAACCAGGAGGTGATGTAATTTGCCCCCAGATTGGGTGCACACCTACTAGAAGACTGTCCTAGTGTTATAGGGCAGGACCCAGAGGGCAGGACCCACAGTCAGGCACCCCGTTTTATATCGGGGCTGCCCTATAACACTAGGACTTGAAATTAGGTGTTCAGGTTCTGGAGGCCCCATTCTCAGGTAATAGCAAGACAAATATGATTTCTTTCAGTCTAGAGGGATAGAAAGCAACTTACAAATTAACAAGTAAAGAAATTACCCATTGATATCGTTACTATGAAAAAAAACACTGGATGGTAAAATTTTAAATAACAAGGACATGCTACTTTTAAAGTGGCTATAAGGGGAAACCTCTGTAAGGAAATGATTTATACTGTGAACTAAAGAAAAGAAACCAATTATGAGAGGGGGTATTGTAGGTGCAGAAAAACCTGAAAGAGAGCAATATGGCTGGAGCTTAGTAAGCAAGAGGGGTTAAATGGTGCTTTGAAGCTATGAGTACAAGTGGACCATGCTCCAAAGTCCTAGGTAAGGAGTGGAAATTTGCTTTTGATAAGAGAAAGGTCAACATCTGATTTCAAGAGGGCTACTTTATTTGCCATGGGGAGAATGGATTGGAGGGGAATAAAATGGAAGCCGAGGTCAATTCAAAGACTACTGCAAGAGTCCATGTGAGTATGAAACTTCCTCATCACTTGTCCTCATCCCTCTTCTACAACCCCACTCTCACAGTAGAATACACCAACTACCTATAAAATTAAGAGGGCGAAATTGTTTCTAAAAGTAGGGCAGGGTAAGGGAAATCAAGATTTCTCATAACTCCTCTAAGTTATTTCCTTTAACACCAAAACTTTTGCTCTTTTCAAGCCTTAAATAGTGACTAATAAAATGCACTAACTCCCTCCCCACCACACTCAAATGCTCTAAATTAAGAACTTAGCGTTCCATTTATAGTGTCCTTTACCTGGAATAATTAACACCAGATGCAGAATAATGGCAGTGATTAGTAATTTTCTCCCAAGAGAGCCATTTTTAGCAAGGATGCAGATTGGTCTTACTCTACCACCTCCGTTCCACCCCCTCCCAGCTGTTGCTTCAAGCTGGGTCTCACTTACCTGACTGACAGCAGATCTCATGGGGAAGGAGCATGGTGGTAAGGCGAGGGTGCAAACCAAAAACATCCAACATGCAGAACTGTAACTGAGCTAAAAATAGTAGTAATACAGTCGTGGTTATCATTTATAGGATGCTCATTAGGGGCAAACACTATGGTAACTTGATATGCCTTTTTAAAAGAATGACAATGTCCCACCAAATCATTGCCAAGGTACCATCCAAGATCACATGGAACTTTAGCAAATGTTCCTAACACAATCATGGTACAAGTCACATATAGGAAAAAGAAGATGGCAGCTGCTTGGTCTTTACAAATATCCAGCCTTCAATTTATTCATATGTCATCTTCCCTAAACATCCATCCTCCAACCCTGAGTTTGCAAGCCTCCCAAGTCTATGGCATTGTGTTAGAGCAGCCCAGACTAATACAGACCTCAGGCTCCAGAAAGGAATAAAGTCCAGGTTACACTGTCACAACCTTGAGAGATTCTGGTTAGAGGACCAAGCAAAGCTGTGCCCAGACCCCTAACCCACAAAAGCTGTAAGATAAAAAATGTATGTCTTTTAAGCTATAATACATGTGATGCATTGAGAACTAATGAAATCCTATCTAGTTGCTACTCTAAATCTCCCAGCCATTCCTTCAAGTCCAATTTCTAGCAAAGGCAGTGGGTTCTGGCTTGGCTCACATTCTCACCCATTCTTTCCTCCTTAACCCCTTCCAATCTGGTTTCTGTTCCCAACTCCCCAGTACTGTGGTTTTGCCAAAGTCTCCAATGACTTTCTGACTCAAAAGATCTTATGTTAATGTCTTTTTCTTACTGGATCTCTGCAACCTTTGCTCTTGATGTTGTTACTTTGGGGTTAAGAAAATACTTCCTAGTGACCCCAAGTGATTACCTCGGGTTCTGCATTGGAGGAAGCAAAATTTATACACCAGCTTAGAAAGTGAGTGGGCTGCAATAGTCCCCTTATCAGAGCAGTACTGCTGTAGTTTTCTGGGAGTTGTTTTTGGAAATCCAGTCTAGAGCAGCTCCTCGGGCGTCGCTAACCATTCTTTTTTTTTTTTTTTTTTTTTTTAAGCTACACTGCATTACAACATTATATAAGTTTCAGGTGTCTTTATTAATTAACATGTATATATGCTACATCAAGTTCACCTCCAAAAGTACAACTCTATCCTTCACCCTACTATTGTCCCCTTTCTCCTGGTTTATAACACTCCCTCACCCTTCCCTTCTGATAACCACTAATCAGTCTTAATAATCTAAGATATGATTTTTCTTTTATTTATTTTATTTTCTATTTGTCTTCTCGATATATCACACATGAGGGAATTCATATAGTGTTTGGTCTTTTCTGCACTGACCATTCCAGAAGCAGTCATTTCCTGCAGCAAATCCAATTCTAAATGAAATCAGCAAAGGGGGCTGTTGACGGCACCTGAAGCCAGGTGGCTACAGTTTGTATCCATGCCCTGAGCGCCACCCCTCTGCCTGGCCCTTGAGAAGCAGGGTGGGGCTCCCTGGTGTGGCTTTGGTTCCAGTGCCCATGGAACAGGTCCTCCTAACTGGTCAAGAGCTGTGGCTTTACTCTTCGTCGGGTCTAATGTGTCCCTGTCATTCTAATTGGGGAATCTTTTGCCCGCATCACACACATTTACTTTTAAAACATCTCTTAGTTGGGGCTCCCTGGTGGCGCAAGGGGTTATTAAGTCTCAGCACTATCAAGTTATTACCAGCCACTGCAGCATGAGTTCGATCCCCTGCCAGGGAACTGACCCACATGGCGCAGCAGACCTCTCCTGCCTCGCCCGCTGCTCCCCCCAGCAGTGTGTTTCAGTAGATACACTTGTTCTGCTCCCCGCTCTGTCTCTGGAGAATCCTCTCACCTCCCGCACCTCTGGCCTACACCCCAGTTCTTATATGCATACATAAATATAAATAAATCTTAAAAAATAAATAAGGCATCTCTTAGTTCCTTGCTCTTGTCTTCTTTGATCGGGAAAAGACCTTTAGACAATATTTACCAACAGAAAATTTAAGGCAATGGTGGTTTATTAATGTTTCATGAACACACCCAGTTCATGTTTTCGCCTAAGACAGTTGATGAATTCAGTGCTAAGACCAAATAATCCTAGTGGTGAGGCATATGGTAGATGGGGGTGAGGTGAAGATTTTTTTTGCAAGTTGAAAATACACAAAAATGCAACAAATATTATGATAAACAGCCAGAATTAACAAGTGATATCATACTTCTTTCCAGCTTCAATTACTTTTGGAAAAAAATACGTAAAAAATATGCAGATAATGTTGAAACCCCTGGGGTCATCCTCCTTTTTCTGGTTCTCCATTCTCCTTTCTAAAAGTACCCACTGTCCCTAACTTCCAGTCTATATATACATAATTGTATTATAAGATTAATCTATAAACATAGATGAACAGTTTTTCTCCATTAAGTCAATCTCTCTGTACCTTTCTCATTTTACCCAACATTAAAATCTATATGCCCATCCATATTGGTGCATATAGATGTATTTTATTTATTCTAACAGGTATGAGTAATTACATTCATTTCTCCACTCATCCACTGATGGACATGGAGATTATTTTTAGATTTATGCTATTGAAAACTTGATTTATATGGCTCTCCTTAAAAACATGTGTGAAAGTCTCATTAAGGAATACACTAAGAAATGGAAGTGCAAAGTCTGTTCTCTGGGGCGTGCATATATTCAATTTGTCCGGATGCCAATTGTTTTTGAAGGTGATTGTAGCAATTTATAACCCTATCAGCAATGGATGAAGGTTTTTGTTTCCTCACACCTTTGGCAACACTTGGTATTTTCAGAATTTTTAATTTTGCCAAGCTTATGAGTGTGAAATGATATCTTTTTTGTTGTTTAATTTGCATCTCTGTGATTTACTGGTAAGCTTGAACACCCTGCCTTATATTTATGTGCGAATATAAATTCGTGAATACCTTTGCATAAATTGTGTGATCCTTCTATAGCGTTGCCTGTTTTATTGACTCAGCAAATGTGTGTACGTGTGCATCCCACATAGTTAATATATCACGTATTTTGTAAAATCTTCCAGTCTTAGCTTACATTTTAATTTTGTTTATGTTATCTTTCCTATTAGGAAGTTTAACTTGGGGTATAGTCAAATCTACTTCATTTATAATTCCATGTATTTGTACCTTGCTTGAATAATTATTCTGGGATGATTCTTCAAGTTGATATATCACAGTCTAGATAATGGTCAATGTCTCCTCTTCCTTGACTCGTCTCTAGAGCTCTAGACCATAGTTTGCCCAAAACCGACCTGTGCAGTTGACAACCAGGCCATAGTAGAAGTGATGTGTGGCACTCCCAGACATGGCCTCTAAAAACCCCTGCTTGGACCTCCCCGGTGGCGCAGCGGTTAAGTGCTGCGCTGTGGAGCTGTTGGCAGCAGCGACGCGAGTTCAACGCCCGGCCCGGCCGGGGAGATTCCCACATGGCGCGGCAGACCTCTCCTGCCTCGCCCGCTGCTCCCCTCAGCAGTGTGTTTCTGATCTGCCTATTCTGCTCCCCTCTCTGTCTCTGGCGAATCCTCTCACCGCCCCACGCCTCTGGCCTGTACCCCAACTTGTATGTATAAATAAAAAATAAATCTTTAAAAAAAAAAAAACCCTGTTTGGCTCTCAGTGTTCTAGCTTCATCAATAAGGCTGAAGTAGAAAACTTAGAGAGGACCCCAAGGCCTAAAAGTCTGGTGGAGAAAAGCACCCTGATCTCCTGACTCACCCCTGAAAAGCTGCCCACGAAGATGCAGTTCAGCTGTGGATTGAACGACAAATGCTTGTTTCCTTGCATTAAGCCAGTCATCTGATATTCCACTTGTAATCCCAGCAGGCCCACCCAGCTCTTACGAACTAGCACATCGGCTGACTCCCAAACTTTTTTTCCTGTATTTGCTCTTAGTGTGATAAATTTTGCATTTTAACATTTAGAGTTCCAGGCCTTCTGGAATTTGTTTTCTCTAAATAGTGTGAAGAAGGAATCCATTTTCCTCCTTACCAGCTAATTGCATCAAGTCTACATTTTAAATATTTTGCAACAGTCTTCTACCCACTGTCATCTCCCTCAGACATCAAGTTCTCAATTTTATGTGTAAGTCTGTTTATCCAATTATCACCCTGAGAATATGCCAGAAGTGTGCTATTTTATTTTTTCAGATTCTGGGGTGTTCTGTACTGGTCAGTTGCAATGGGAAGGGCAAAGAATTGAGCACAATTTTTTTTATTAATATGCCACACGCGATGCCACTGCTTACCGCTAATAATGTTTAAATTTGAACACATGTATTACTATTCACCTACTTAGTTAGTATTATCTTTTCCCTATAAAGTCCAAATTTATTGAGTTTATCCAACTTCCAAATAGGGAAAGAACCTGGCATGTTCTGAATTATTAGCGCTACTTCCTTTCCTTCTTTCATGCTATTATTATCTAAAATTTTACTCCCATCCTCTTTTTAAATAGAAGCGGGTGTGTGTCCATGTGTGACTTTAACTATGAACTGCCACTTTCAAGTTCCATCAGTTCCTTTGCTCAGTTCCTGTGTTCACATTATTCTTCCCTCTGGGTTCCTTTTTCTTCTTGATGAATTTTAACTTTTTGTAGCTCTATCAGCAAATACGTGTGAGATATAACTTTGTATGCCTGAAACTATTTTTTCTTTGCTTTTGTTGTTAAACAACTGTTTGGTTTTCTTTGTCATTCTGGATGGTAGCTATCTTATCTCTGCACTGTGGGGAGTGTAGAGAAAATGCAAAGGCAGAATTTCAAAATTCCTAATACATGATTCTCATGCAAACAGTAGGTTTAATAATGGATGGGTTCAAAGAAACTGATCAAAGTAAATCATCAGTAAGGTAAAGAGTTGTTCATGTTACTAGAAAAATTCATCTATGACAAACACCTGTGTTCCTTCTCCCCAGCCACCCAGCCAGACAGCCCCACAGGCCTCCACAGAGAAGTTAGCTGAACTCTAAATCACAATTTGAAAAAAGGAAAAGTTTAGGCCTTCTTTTTTCCATATTTACCTAACACTTTCCAAAGTGTTACCTCCAGTACTTTCAGGTGAGGGAAACAGTAAAAGTGTAACTGGGCTGAGTCCAAAGTCTGGTAAAGGTGGTGCCCCGAGGAGGGGTTTGCTGAGGAGAATGAAATAGCCCCAGGGAAAAATGCTAAGTGTGCAGTTTGGGGTGGAGATTCTGATGAGAAATAAAAGGGACTGACAGAGAAGGGGAAGTCAGTCGCCATGATGGAGGAATAGAAGAAGTAGTCGCCTTGCTGAAGGAATAGAGGAAGCAATCTCCATGATGTAGGAATAGAGGAAGCAGCAGCAGAAAATATAGCCATGAAGACTGAGTTTGGAAATCAGACGTCAGAAGTTTTGGGCCACCAGGATATAGATTGAGCGTTTTGGGAATCTTCAGTGACTTTAGGACCAAAGACTTTGGAGGCTTTGCAAGTAGCTGAGCGACGGAAACTGCTCCCAGTTTTGTCTTTACTGCAGCCGAAGGAAGAAGGCAGAGGCCCGAAGCAGGAGCCTTCCTAAAATGCATGAGTGTAGTCTGTTGGGCCATCTGGCCACTGTAGTTGCTGTTTGCAGTGTTGTTGGCCTGGTGCTGTGCTGGGGCACCACGGCAGTTTCGGGAGCATCTCCAGTTGTGTTCTGTGTCGTCCTCGTGAGCTGGAACCTGGCCTACACTCCAGCTGTTGCGCGTCTGCAGAAGCAGAAAGACGCCATTTTGGAAATGTGGCCTATTGTATGGAAGAGGAGCTCCACGTAAGCAGTGGTTAGAAGATGCCACCTTTGTTACTTTCCTGGGACTTAAAGGACTGGACATTGCTTTAAGTAAGGTAAACGGTCATATGTTGGCTTCAGTAATTCTTTGCTTTTCTCTGTTTGTTAAATAAATCCCATTTTTATTGTTTCCTAAGCCTGAGTAGTTTTGCAATTGTGCACGTGGGTGCAGAACCAAGATAGTGACCAGTAAGCAATTTGGGCAGTGCCTTCGGCAATTTTGAAGCCCCATTTGCCTGGTATCAAAAGCAGGATCCATTTTGAAGGGAATACACTGGAAATAATTGGTGACTGAGGTCTGAAGGATCAACTGAGAGATCTGTAACAGCCCCAAGAGAACTTCCATTTGCAGGGACAATTTAACCCTTGCTCCAGCAATCTTGATTTTTTGAATTCCATGCTCCTCCCTCCCATCTGTTCTCCCAAAGGACCTGCAGTTCAGACGCCACTCTCTCATCCCCTCTTAATGCTATTAAGTGAATCGGTCGGTGCACATCTCCCCTGACACAGCGTGTGTGGGCAGTACCCATGGACTTCATTACCTGCCTGCACTTGCTGGGAGAGACAGTCTCTCAGGCTGGGAAGGCAGCTGCGTAGAAGCCTGGGGCGAACCTGCAGGCCTGGCTTCTTGGGCAGGTTTCCATCTGCAAATTCAGAAGGGAGGGGAGTTTGCCTTCAGTTCCCAGGCCGCAGGGCTCCAGCAGAAGGGTGACTCCCTTTACGCCTCAGCAACGAAGAACAAGAGACAGGAAAACACCAGACACTAGCACATCCATTCTTGGGTGAAGAAAAATGGGCACAGTCATATGTTGCAGAAGGGAGTGCAAATTCTCTTTCTATAAAACAATCTGTCAGGAGCTATTTAAAAATACCATGCTTTCTCTCCCAGCGTGTGCATTATTTTGGGAGAATCCAGTTACCAGGACAAAGTACATAAGGATATTTACAATGGCACATGCTGCAATCGCTTGGCCATTCATCCACTGGAAGATGGTGGAAGAACGACGGTGCCTGTGCACCATCTTATGATTAAGTAGTTCCTATAAACAAAGAGATGTGCAGGTGTTGAGTTGGAGGAACATTCATGTAATGCTATTAAGTAGGAAATGAGCATTAAGTAGAAAAAAGCAAGTTACAGAGTGATGTGCAAAATATCCCATTTTTCATTAAAATAGAAAACCTGCACATAGAAGTATATAAACATACAGAAACATGTATGTGTTATTTGCAAGAATCTGGGAGAATTTCCCCCTGGAAGAATGATTGACTTCATTTATATGAATGACAGGATGATGAGGAGGTTAGGAAAAATCACCAACTTTCCTATATCCTCCTCCTTTTGACTTGTTGCAGTATCATGTGTTGTTTTTATAATCTAAAGAACATATTTTTAAAAATCAAGCACAAACCCTTATGATCCTATGCTACCAATTTCTTAAATCATGCTATCAGCTATGCTCAGTGAAATAAATCAGAAGGAAAAAGAAAAATATCAGATTGTTTCACTTATAGGAGGAATACAGGGGAACCAAATAAAGGATCAGGGAAAAAATAACAATAAAAAACACAACAAAACAAAACAAAAGCGAACAGACAACTATAAATCAGAGACATTCTGCAGGGGAGGGGGAGGGAGAGGGATCGAAACAAGGGCAGGAAGAGCACAAGGGACTGTGTTGATGGTGCATGGGTGAATTGGTGTTGGAAATTCTACAGGGACTATACCTGAGAGGAGAAAGCAAACATGTACAAAAAGGAACAATGATATAAAATAGACATAAATAAATAAAGTAATAATACTATCAGCACCATCATTATTGAAATGAGATAACTTGTCGACTGAGTTACTAGCTGACTCTCCCGGTGGGCCCTGAACCCATCCACATTTGATCAGCACTCGTGTAAACGGGCTGAGTCCAAAGTCCAGAAAACATGGTGCCCCCTAGAGGGGTTTGCTGATGAGAATAGCTCCAGGGAAAAATGCTAAGTTTGCAGTTTGGGGTGGAGATTCTGATGAGAAATTAAAGGGACTGAAGGAGAAGGGGAAATCAGTTGCCATGATGTAGGAAAAGAAGAGCAGTTGCCATGATGTAGGAATGGAAGAAGCAGTCGCCATGCTGAGGGAGAAGAGGAATCTGTTGCCATGATGGAAAAGAAGAATGAGTCGCCATGATGTAGGAAAAGAAGAATCAGCGGCAGAAAATGTAGCCGCCAAGACAGAGAGTTTGGAAATCAGACGCCAGAAGTTTTTGAGCCGCCAGGATATAGATTGAGCATTTTTGGAATATTCAGTGACTTTGGGACCAAAGACTTTGGAGGCTTTGCAAGCAGCCGAGCGACGGAAACTGCTCCCAGTTTTGTCTTGACTGCAGCCGAAGGAAGAAGACAGAGGCCCAAAGCGGGCACCTTCCTAAAATGCATGAGTGCAATCTGTTAGGCCGTCTGGCCACTGTAATTGCTGTTTGCAGGTTGTTGGCCTGGTGCTGTGCTGGGGCACCATGGCAGTTTCGGGAGCATCTCCAGTTGTGTTCTGTGTCATCCTTGTGAGTTGGAACCTGGCCTACAGTCTGATTGCTGAGCGTCTGCAGAAGAAGGAAGACGCCATTTTGGAATCGTGGCCTATTGTTTGGAAGAGGAGCTCTATGTCCGCAGTGGTGGGAAGATGCCACCTTTCTCACTTTTCTGGGACTTAAAGAACAGGACATTGCTTTAAGTAAGGTAAACGGCCATATGTTGACTTCAGTAACTCTTTGCTTTTCCTTGTTTGTTAAATAAATCCCATTGTTATTGTTTCCTAAGCCTGAGTAGTCTTGCAATTGTGTGCGTGGGTGCAGAACCAAGATAGTGACCGGTAAGCAATTTGGGCAGTACCTTTGGCAATTTTGAAGCCCAATTTTGCCAGTATCACTTGGACCAGGCACATGTCACTGTCTTGGCTCCAGCAAGGAGCAAAACAGAGATGGATGTTGCCTTCATGGGCCTGTTGACCTGTCCAAAGGCAGAGCCGCTGCCAGACAAGTGAACAGATAAACACATAAAAAGTTGTGACAAGGACTATGAAATGAAAATATGTGCTATTGAGAGTGTCCACCATGAGCATGGGCTGCTGCTTGGATTGTGTGGCAAGGAAAGTCACTTGAGGAAAAGACCCAAAGGGGAGAGCCAAAAGTTGAGGGATTGTCAACCCATCGCATCCTACCAGCTCCCCAAGGGGAGCCTGGG
Organism: Scalopus aquaticus; assembly: GCA_004024925.1. NCBI lineage: Eukaryota > Metazoa > Chordata > Mammalia > Eulipotyphla > Talpidae > Scalopus > Scalopus aquaticus. Next base: position 294,312 of record PVIJ01000261.1, read on the forward strand.
TTATGTAAGAAGCATCTGCGGGGGGAAGAGGTTTGACATGTACAAGGAACTGGAAGAAATTCGGAGTGTCTGGAGCCCTCTGAGTAAAAGAAAATATAACAAGATGAGGCTGTGGAGAAGGGCTGGCTGCTGCAGAGCTGTGTATACCATGGGCGGGGAGTGGGGCGTGGCTGGACTTTGCTAGGAATTGCTAGGAAGAGCTCCGCGCAGAGGACCCCTCTGTGAGATTCATGTCATGAGGCAGACACTCTATAGATTCCAGGGACACAACCCCAACCCCGAGAGTCCCTTTCAAGTGGTAGAGACACCAAAGCAGGTAGTGTGGTATGGAGTCATGCCAGGGGTCCCCGCAAGCACAGGGGAGGAAGAGCTGTCCCTCCTGGGGATCCAGGCTCCACCCAAGATGGGATGTTTGATATGAATCTCAAAGGATGATCAAGAGTTCACCAGACTGGAGCCAAGATGCTGGGGGGTGGGGTGGGAGGAGTTTGGGAGTCAGGCAAAGATTGTAGGCAGATGGAGTAGTGTGCAAAGATGTGGATGCTTAAGTAAGATATTTGGGGGACAATGTTCTGCATTTCCATATAGCTCAAGAATAAAGAGGAAAAAGGAAATAGGAATTGGGGGGTAGGAACTGCACTAATTTTGAGGACCTTTTTATTATAACCTCATTTGGGGGAACTTATCCTATAAGACACATGATTTTTAAAACATAAATGTGTAAGTCAATTTCAGTAACCACAAACTACATTTCAACCCATCATCCTACAGACCTTTGTGCCATAAAAGAGGAAGATATGATCATCATTTTTGAATTGGATTTGCTATCAGACGATAAGTCTATATTTAACTCTGTGAAAAACTGCCAATTTTCAGAGTATTCGTAACATTTTTAGCACCCACAAGCAAAGTATGAGAGTTCCATTGATTTCACTTTTTTGCTCATTACATTCCACTCTCTGTTGGGGTGACAGGGAAATTCCCCCATCCCATCTGGATTCTTCTGAAGCAGGAGGCATGAATAAATTAACATCAGATAGACTAGTAGAAGAAAAGCCCAAAATTTAATAACATACATATGGAGAATTTTCATGACTCTAAATTCTAAAGAACAGTGGGCTGGGTCAAGGATATTCATTCTGTGTTTAAGGACCTGGAGACTCAAGGACAGAGAAGGGGAGACATCACAGGGCACACAAGAGTAGGTGATCTCATTCTTACTCTGAGGATAAAGATGAAATCCTCACCTCACCAAGGTGATAGCCTCCCTTCAAACCACTGTCTTCTAGGTCATCTTCTAGGTCATAAAAAGTGGGAGCAGTGATTGACTGGTTAGGGAAGGTGCAAAAGACAGAGAAAAAGACAAAGCTTGTCTTGGCCTCTGGTACCTTCACTGCTCTTACATTAAAATAATCTGCATTCTTCAAGTGATGGTGACAGACTTTCAAGGCTCACAGCATCTCAGTTGGCCTTTAGTTCGAATATCAAAATGGTGATTTTGGGAGGAGACCTACTCTGGGAATATTGAGAAAAGTCTACCTGACCCTTTTGGGGAGCGTAACCCCATATCATTTGACACTCACTATCTGTCCCTTGAGTCCCTCTTATGGAGCAGAGTATCTCATTATTATGGACTTGAAAGTCTTTTCACTGGGGGAGGCATTAAGATCTTCTTTTGTAAAGTGCCTGTTCAAGACTTTTGCCCATTTTTAATGGAGATGTTTGGTGTGTAGGACTCCTTAATATATTCTGGATTCTTTTGTTTCATATCCAGTATTATTCTAGGCAGAAGAATGAGGGGGTAAGAAACTGGCGAGGCGATGAAGACAAAGAGAATGAATATAGAATCAGACTTTCTATTCATGTCAGTCTCTAGATATGTCAGTCAATTTGCCAGGTAGACTTCACTTGTTATTTAACTTTGTCCTTTCAGCAGCTCTTGTAAAGTGAGTGTCATTGATCTCATTGAATAAATGGGGAAACTGAATCTCAGCGGGGTTGAGAGAGTGGGCCAATGTGGCAGCAACCAAGCTTACCAGAATCCATATCTGACCCCTTGGGTGTTAAGAAGCTTCCTCTCCAGATGGACCTCAGCTCCCTCAAGATCCTGGGGTCAATGGGGTTAACATAACCTCTTTGGGTCCCTCCCTTAAGGAAACCATTTATTCTCCAGTCCCTGCTTTAACTAGAGGATATTAATCTACTAATGGTTCTTCCAACTAAGGCATGTGATAGGAATCTTTTACCAGCGGAACCACATCTCTGTCAGTACGGACTTTCAGAGAGCTGCAGATCAATGCTGTTACTCTATCTGCAAATTCTCTGCCCTGTGGAATTGGCCTCCGGGAGATAAGACAGGCCCTTGCTCTGCCATTAGCAATAATAGGTGTCTGTCACAGCCATGAAGGGCGTCAGCCTGTTGTGTCCAATACATGAGCCTGGAGGATGCTACAGGGGGGCCGGAAGGGAAAGGCTCCAACCCGATATAGCTAGCATTGGGCTTTCACAGACACTGAGATTCATAAAGGAGAAATGTGCCTCCAAGAATTTCATCAGATCCTTTCATGTCACAGACAGGGAACTGATGATAAAGTCTTTTTCTTAGAACACAAATCTGACCACGTCATCCCCATGCTGAGTGACTCCCCATCCGCTACAAAATCATCATCACCGTCATCATAACCACCACATCCACATTATATTTCATCAAATACAAATACCATCAGTGAGTAGTTGTATCATTACTTGCTTACCCTTAAAAAAGAAATTTACCAAGTAAACTATGACACATAGTCCTGTGGGCTGTTCAAATGGGTCACACTCGCATCTTGTCACCCTGGAATTTTTTTTCACTTATTTTGAGAAATTTGGCAATTTCTAGTGACATCATGTGCAATGCTTTTGTCTGACAGTAATCTGCATCTAGGGTGGGAACAAGACGCAACACAGGGTCATCTCTTGTGGGTGTCTCCCTTCTTGAGCCTGGAGAGGACTCGGCTCTTGCTTGGCAAGTAAATATAGGATTGTTTTCCTGACAGTGAATATTTGCTCCACTAAGTTTAAATCCACTTCCTGCTGCTGTGTTTCCGTGCCTTTCTGCAGACAGAACTTTTTAATCCAGTATCAAATCATACTGTATTCTTTTAAATATATTTTAAAAGGCAGTGAAATTCAACATCTATAATAGCAACAAAACTTATCAGTGGTTGAAACCAGAGCGCCATGGGGACGTCTGCCCAAGGTCACACATGCATAAAGAAAACCCTGTGTCATCTGCTGCGTGGTAGGTAGCTATTGAAATGTGCCATCCTCTGTAAGTCACATCCAAAGTTTAGAGATGTACTATCAAAGAAGAAAAACATGGGATCAATTAGATAGAAGAAATTACTATTTCTTCTATCTAGAAGAAATTACTATTTCTTCTATCTAGAAGAAATTACTATTTCAGGCAATTATTTCTAAGTCATTTTCAAGTCCAATAAATTTAATTTTCAGAACTCTAGAAAGCAGGTACCAAACACCCATTTTATAGATGAGGAATTAAAGACCAAGGAGACGGACAAACCTTTCCAAGGTTACATGACTAGTAATTAGCAACGAGTCATCAAACCTAGGAGGAGTTGTCCTTGAGATCGCCTAGCCCTGGGCTTTATTGGCACTGTAGATTTCATAACATTCTGATGCAGGGGCCCCCACCCCTGGGTCATGTGTGCACTGCAGGCACATTGTCTCACACAGCCCTTAAACTTTGTGATCCTGAAGACCCTTTGGCCTGCACTGTCTCGCCCGTCTGTGTCTTTGCTTATGATCCTTCCTGTCCAGGTTCCTTCCTTCTGGTCAACCCTCCCTCCTATTTCAATGCTCAGCTCTTGAAGCCCTACGAAGCTTGTCAAGATCACTCCTCCTAAAACTTCAATAAGGCGCTTGGTCTGAGCTTCTGTGATTCCTCAGCTTCCCTCTGTAAGAGCAGAAACTATATTGTATTTTCATTATGGCTTCACAGGCTGGGAGTCAATTGACAATTCAGAGTCCTGGGGCCTCCCAGGAGGCACAATGGTTAAGTGCAGCGCCATTGAGCTGTTGGCAGCTGCAGAGGCGCTAGTTGATGTGCTGCGGCAGGGAGACTCCCACATGGCGCAGCAGACCTCTCCTGCCTCGCCCGCTGCTCCCCTCAGCAGTGTACTTCAGTCAATCTGCCTGTTCTGCTCCCCACTCTGTCTCTGGTGAACCCTCTCACCCCCACACCTCTGGCCTACACCCCAGCTTTTATGCATAAATAAATAAATCTTTAAAAAAAATTCAGAGTCCTGGCAACACTGATCTGATTGGATGTGGACCCGTGTGTCAGGTCTGCTCACTGCCAACATGAAAGAGTGTTGAGCGTTTCCCCCAACTCTGCACAACCTCATCACCGAGCCCTGCAGCTGGGGCATATTAGGCACTCTGGAGATGTTTACAAAAATGAATTCAAATGAAATTCGCCCATGGCTACACAGCGAGTGTGTTCATCCAGCCCTAGGTGTTCAAGGAACAATCTTTGGAGGGTCCCTTTCTGGCACTGGTGGGATTCACATGAAACAGGTGCAGCTGCAGAAAGAACAATGTCTGTGAGAAGCAATGGGCTTCTCGATGGCCCGAGAGGGGAGCCCGGGAGAGGCGCAGCAGCCCCACTCACGCGCTGGACGTCAGCATCAGGAGGGCTCCTCGGAGACCATCTACCAATTTCAGGAGACGAGGCCTGGGGGAGCAGTTCCTGGGCTTCACAGGCAGAAGGGCACTTGCAGGTCCCACCTTGGGCTCCGCCCACCCCAGGCACAGGATGAGAGAGCTGTTGCTCAGCACTTGCGAATTCAAAGGTAAGATGGGATGTTTCCACAGGGGATCGGAGGTGGTAAATGGTAAAATAGATAAAGCAGGTCGCTCTTATGGTGGTGAATGGAAACTACTAGACTTTTGGTGGGGATTATGGTGAAATAGATACTGATATAGAAAGATAAGGCTATATTTATAGCATGCTGTAAACCAATGGTACTTCAATAATTTTCTTTTTTGAATGTTCGTGGACTGACCCATTGCATGTAAGAGTAGTTTGGGAACATAAAGGCTATGGAGACAAACAAATTATAAGAATGACTATTAATATTAAAATGCATCCGTAACTCTATGTTCTCTTAGTAGATGATTATATTAAGATGTTGAACTTTTTTAACCGCCCCCTCCCAAAAGGGCAGAATCACAGCAGGAAGTTTCCTGTAAGTAAACTAGAAATTATAAAACCACCACTTTCCTCTTGGAAGACTTTTCCTTTGGCAAGGAGTTTACTTGCTACATTTAGGAACAAGGTGAATGAATCAGAGTTAAAAATGACTTTGAGAGTTGTACATAAATGCAGTAGACTTGCTCAGGACAGCTTAGCCAGCCAGAATCACCAAAATTCTGGCAGAAATCAATCATCTTTGCCATGAAAGAACAAGCAATATATCTGGGCCAAAAAAGTAGAACCCTAGGACTAGAGCAGTACGAGACCCAATGAAAACTGGCAAGCAGAAGCTTACCCCAAAGCACCTACATTTTTTGAATTAAGTAAGAAGAAATAGAAGAATCTTGGATGCAGAAAAGAACAATCAAGAAGTCCCAAAAGGCCGGAGGGTTAGAGGAGACCGTAAAAACAAAATATTGACATCACCGAGCCGTATTGTCTGGTGGATTGGTACACACATTCTTTGTTAATCTTCATAGGATTTCTAGGAGTTGCGACACCCAGTACACAGATGAGGAACCTGAGGCTCAAAGACACACAGAGTTGCTCAAAGTCTCCCAATGGCCAGTAGTGTTGTCAGTCAGGGTTTGGTGAGGCAGACTGAACTGTCTAAGTGTCTTAACACTTTTTGCTCCGCTCACGTATTCACGTGTTCATCTAGTCTCCGGTTTTTCACGCCACGGTGCATTTATTTGGAACTATTAGGAGCTATTTCTTTGATCGTACTCAGTCTAGAAGCTTTAATCTCTATGCATTTAAAATTTCATTAAAATATATCCAGTAGTTCAGGAGTTGTGTGTGTTTTATTGAATGCTTCTACCATTCATGCGGTGGCACAGAAAACAGCCGGCACAAGAAGTGTTAAGCTGAAAAGAATCAGATGTTCTCATCCTGATTAGGGATTATAACTTACAAAACTATTGGAAGAACCCAAAAAATAAAAGTCAGGGTAGTGAAAGGTGGATCTGCCATCACTGGCTTCCAGGTTGGCCACTGTGCGGGGGTCTCGGTAAGGATGGCCACACAAAGATGAGGATGAGACAAGGACTGTCAGGTTATGCTCCCTCGAAGTCCCAAGTAGGTAACAATTGTTAGGTAAATACAGAAGCCACTGCAAAAAATTTCACCTCTAACAAAAAAATGTGGGCAAACACAAGATGGCTTCTATTTCCCTTCAACCTCTGTCTTATACATGTGCCTTTCATTGGAAGAACCGAAGCCACACCTGTAACCCTGTAGGTCAGTACATCAAGGAAGCATAGTTCTGAGCCTTCCAACCCCTGCAATGTAGGAAAGAGCAAAGAATGGGGCGGGCATGGAGCTGGGGGCTAGCAGATCATATCCAGAGTGACAGTAGAGCTAGGGTCTGTCTGATTCCAAAACTGAAACTTTAACCACCAACTATCATTCTAACTTGAGGAGGATATATAAGAAAGCAAGGTAACACAAGGGGTTAAGTCTCAGCACTATGAAGCTATTGCTAGCCACTGCAGCACAAGTTCAATCCCCGGCCAGGGAGCTTCCCACATGGCGCAGCAGACCTCTCCTGTCTCCCCGCTGCTCCCCTCAGCAGTGTACTTCAGTAGATCCACCTGTTCTGCTCCCCACTCTGACTCTGGTGAATACTCTCACCTACCCCCACCCCCACACCTCTGGACCTACACCCTAGCTCTTGTATGCATAAATAAATATTTTTTAAGTTAAAGGTAATTATAGGATAATAAAAAGGAGTAAAAAGTTAAGTAATTTTCTTCAATACTTAAGTTTACTAGTAATAGAACTACTTGTTGCCAGGAAATGGACCTTTTTATAAGGAGCAAAAATCTGCCACCCCAAAATATGTTTTTTGACAACATCATGGGAAGAGCTCTGAAGTGGATGGAGGTTTCTTCTTAAAAAAAAAAAAAAAAAAGAAGATATTTACCTGTGAACTTCTGTAAGGGAATGTACCAGGAAGACCTAATCTTATCTCTATGCTGGAGAAGACAGAGCTTAAATCTACATAGCTTTGTCTACTGTCCCTTCCCTGGTAAACTCCCTACCTGACTCTCCCTTTCTTCCCTGCTCCAAAGTCCTTCTGTCCTAGCTAAGTTACTTAACATGGCAAGTTACTCAGTCATGTGGGTCTCTCCCATGTATACAGGAGGTATACATGTTATTATTAGTCTTTCTTTGGGCTTTTTTGTTTCATCATTATATCTGATGAGTGTTTGATTATTTGCCATCCTGGAACAACCTGGAGGAGTATAGGATGATTTCTTTTATGTCCTGACATATACTCAAGTTAGCTGAAAAAAGTTTGAATCTCAGTGACTTACCGATATTTATAGAGCCACCTGTGCAGAAATCACTGACCCCTGAATCACAGACATGGGGTACTGTCTTCAAAATTCTCACCTATTACCTGGCAGTAGTATGGCCTGTGCTAACATCACAGCCAGCATGTTCCAGCTTGTTTGCTTCCTCACTGTGTGACCTTTGTCCAGTGTGTCACCTTGCTGGGACACTAACACATCTGTCTGACAGAGCTTTTGTGAGAACCGTCCATGTCAACACAGTAGTTACACTTCTTCTTTTCCATGCGATGTACTGAATTAAATTAATAATTCTGTGAGAAATAACTTGCATAAAGTTAAAAGAGCTATACATGTGCAAATAATTAGCATATCCACTTATTTTCTTGGTATTTGCTGCTTTCTAATAAAAGCCAAATGTGGGGTAGGGTTGGGGGAGGGCTTTGGCTAACTGTTCTACTGAGAAAGTCTTTGAATGTATTTAATTCTTGTTAAAATAAAACGGTAGAAAAAGAGTGAGGACTCAGTCCTGAAGAAACTTAAAATATAATGGAGAAGACAAAACTGGAGCAGACAGGTCTTATCTGACCTTCTTATCCTCTCAATTTCTCCAGAGACACAGAACCAAAAGGAGATAGATAGATGATGGATGGATGGATGGATGGATGGATGGATGGGTGGATGGATGGATGGGTGGATGGACAGGTAGATAGAGCAAGCAAGAGATTTACTATAAAGAATTGGTTCATGCAATTATGAACGCTGAGAAGTCCTGCAAGCTGGAAATCCAGAGAAATAGAGGCATAAGTCAGTCCAGGTCTCAAGGCATCAGAAGCAGGAGAGCTCATGACACAGATTGAAGGCCTGACAACCAGGAACACTGAGGGCAGATTAATGTCCAAGTTCAAACAATCAAACAGGAAAGGCCAATTCTTCCTTCCTCCATCTTTTTGCTCTATTCAGTCCCCAAATAGATTGGATGACACCCATGCATTAGGGAGAGCAATTTGCTTCACTGGGTCCACTGATTCACATGCTAATTTCATCTAGAAACACCCGAACAAGGACAGCCAGAAATAGCATTTAATCAAATATCTGGGTACCCCATGATCTACTCAATCTGATACATAAAATTAACCACCATAGTGGGGTTTATGTCATATAGAATTTATTTTTTTTTTTTTTTAAAGATTTATTTATTTATACATACAAGCTGGGGTACAGACCAGAGGTGTGGGGCGGCGAGAGGGTTCACCAGAGACAGAGTGGGGAGCAGAACAGGCAGATCAGAAATACACTGCTGAGGGGAGCAGCGGGTGAGGCAGGAGAGGTCTGCCGCACCATGTGGGATTCTTCCCAGCCGGGCGTCGAACTCGCATCGCTGCTGCCGACAGCTCCACAGCGCAGCGCTTAACGGCTGTGCCATCACGGAGGCCCTATGTCATATAGAATTTAATGTAATACTGTGTGTGTGTGTGTCTGTGTGTGTGTGTGTGTGTGTGTCTGTGTGTGTGTGTATTGCTCTTGTTTCACAATAGCTAGGCTGGTTTCTACACTGAAGTGAAAACTTCTTGAGGGCATAGACCTAAGGGAGACAGTTTGCTTTATTTGGAGCAGCAACACATTGAATGGAGGCCCCAGCTACTCAAAGTCTGGTCCTTGTACTGACAGTATTGACATCACCTGGGATCTTATTAGAAAAGTAGGAACCCGGACCCAACCCCATATCTTCATACTGTAAATCTGCATTAAAACTATTGTAATACCCAGGTAATTAGTGTGCCCATTTGAACATAAGTGCTGACATTATTAAGACATTGTCAATGTGTTAGGCAGAAGAGGGTCCAGTGAGTCTCAGGAAACTCCACGAAACTGGGCATTCACTCGGACTAAGGCTGACCAAGTGACTATAAAATAGAAAGTAGCATTGTATCCACTGGAGATGCAAGGCCAGTCTGACAGTGATTGTCCCTATCTCTATGAGGAACCCAACCCCAAAACATATTTTAGATGAAATAAAATTTCACCACTAAGAAACCCACTAGTCTAACCACCAAGGAGACTAAGGATATGGAACCCGTCGTGAAGAGCCATTGCACATAGAGATGATGAGATTGTTGAGAGATGGGATGACCTCGTGGAAGGAAGAGCAGAGAAATGACCCTGGTCCATTAATGATGCTGGATTAAAACGACTTAGTAGAGCCTCTACCTCTTTCTCAGGAAGCGGCAGGTGGACCCTCTCCCTGAAGTTGACTCCCTCGTGCTGAGCTGCGTGGACTTTATGAGCTGGCCGGGAGAGCTACTTCTCTCTACTTCTGGGAGAGCTCAAGGATCTAGAATCCAGTAACATTAATATTTCAAGACTCTCAGCTGTAAAAAGCATTTCAATTCGTTTGTGATACCTTTCATGGCCCAAGGGTACAAGAGGCAACAAGTATCCCAACTTTGGCAAAAAACAAGTCTTCCATGCCTGCATTTCCGGCATCACCTAACATAGTTCTGGAGCGCAGAGCCTTGATACTCATATAATGCTCTCGTCTGAATTCTTTACTCATCACCAGTTTTGCTGATATTGGTAAGACACGTAGATATCACAAAGGCAGATGGTTTTTTCCATAGTCTAACTATCAGGGGGTGGCTATGGAATTCTGAGACAAAAAAAATATTCAAGATGATGAGGGGCTCAGCGAACTGAAAAGGGGGTGGTTGCTTAATGGTTATGGTGTTTCTGTTTGGAAAAATAAAAAAGTTTAGAAATAGATAATGGTGATGGCTGAATAAGATCGTGAGTGTAATGTAATTAATGCCATTAAACGTACACTTAAATGGTTTCAATTAAATTTTTGCTATTTTATGTAAATATTTTACTGCAGTAAAAAATGAATTTAAAAAGTGAGAAAGAGTGTGGGTCCAGAACACTGAGTTGAAGGCAGCATTTATTAGGCTGGGAGCCACATGCCAGTATTCAGTAATGTTCAAATTCTGCCCCCCACCCATTCCTGTGAAAGGGGCTTAGAAGGGATAAACAAGATAAAGGAGTCCAGTTTATTGTCTGCTTGATACTCACAGAGTTTACAGAAGGTCACTGATCTTTCAAACCAAGTGAAGGAGAACAACTGGGCGAAGAGCCAGGGGACTGGAGACCACAGAGTCTGAGGCAAAAGAAGCCAAAAGCAAAAGACATGCTGGCTAAGAGTGGGGGTTCCAGAGGAAGGGAGTGGGGTGGCACTGGGAAGAGCCAAGCTTGCCTAGGCTTGGCAACAGATTGGAAAGGTTCCATCATGGGGCAATTTCATAAAAGGGCTTTATTTAGTTATGACCAGGAATCATGGATTTTGCCCATGGTACACCGCACACATTAGCAGCAGTCTAAATATTATGTCTTCCTTTGTCTTTTAGCAGATGACAGATTTCAGTCGTGTTCACCTAGTCAGAGGCACAACCTGGACAAGACCTCGTGTCCCTGGAATCCAGCCCCTTGCCTCCATGGTCTTATGTCAAGCACCACGGCAAGGACACCCCTCTATTGTGAATTATTCACTGGAAGCCTTCATATCTCCGTCCTGCCATTTCACACAAGATGCAATGACTTCGAGTTTAAAACCAGCCATACAAGACTTTCATGGGTTTTATTAAAGACTGGCTCCTTCTCTCTGCTTCTTTTATACTGCAGCCAACCATTTAGATAGTCCTTTGAAATCCAGCAGTTGCTATGGCCAAGGACCAAAGGGCCAGAACAAACAATTAGCAAACGTATGAACCTTTATGAGGCATAATCATGTGCTAGTCGAAGTGAGACCGTATGAGTCAATTACATGTTGGCTGAGTAAAACCGCTGTTATAAAATTCAGAGTTTACAGTTGAAACATGTGTGGAAATCCAAACACATTATCATTTAGTCTAAAGACTAGTGATTACTATGGTCATAATCATTTCATACCAAGGAAATCACCATCTTAACTTCAATAATAAATATGGGTTGTTTATATCGGGGTGACCCAGTGTCCTAGTTTGCCAAGGACTGAGAAGTTCCCCAGACATGGAATTTTTAGTGCTAAAAATAAAATCTCAGCTACCTGGGTCAAGTTGGTGCCACTTGTGCACCTACTATAAGCTAAGTACCTTCAGGGAGAGAGAGTACAGAGAATATGACCCTTTTCTTTAAAGACATTACAGTAATGGCAGAGGTGTTTTTAAAGGTAATGTGCCTTTATATTTGCATTTCCGTGTGTACATACATACATACATACATATATATAACCTTCCCTCTCACCAGCCAAAGGCAGCCATCTGCCTTGGCTGGGAAGTAAAGGCATGGGTATGATTAGGACTCCTAAAGCAGAAATGCAGAGAGTAAGAAAGAACATTTGGTATTCAGTTTTTGACTATTAAGATAGAATTTTCAAGACAATATGTTGAAAGTCACATTTTATCAAGATAAATTATACAAGTGTATGCATATTCCTTAAGTACAAGCTAATATATCAAGAACCAGAACTGACTGACTTGAACGTTGAGTATTTTCCCGTAGAGGACAAAGAGGGCTTAGTGGTAACCTGTAGCCTTCCCACACAGTAGAGGTAGGAGGAGGAGGTAGAGGGGCAAAGTAATCACAAACACGTGTTACGGTCTTTATCTCCATCATTTCAAAATAGAAGATTCCTCCATAATTCAAAATAGAGTATTGGATCATTCAAAGGGTTTCCCCGGTACCCCTGGTGTCCCGGCTGCCCCCATCATGGGATAGCAACACAGATCAGGTTGGCAGTTGAGCAGTCGGGCAGAGCAAGAGCCCAAATTGACAGTCCTGAGCCCTCCTCCGCCTCGCCCACCCGCAGCGTGGCCTGGATCTAGAAGTCTCTCCATTCTTGGCAAAGAAGTTGGAAGGAAGCAACTGACCATCCCATTGGCTTGACATGGCCACCATGTCAAGAGATAAACTGGGGGGCCTCCCTGGTGGTGCAAGGTGTTAAGTCTCAGCACTATCAAGCTGTCGCCACCCACTGCAGCATGAGTTCAATCCCCAGCCAGGGAGCGTCCCACATGGCGCAGCGGACCTCTCCTGTCTCTCTGCTGCTCCCCTCAGCAATGTACTTCAGTAGATCCACCTGTTCTGCTCCCCACACTGTCTCTGGTGGATCCTCTCAACCCCTGCACCTGTGGCCTACACCCCAGTTCTTGTATGCATAAATAAATAAAAATTTAAAAAAAGAGGTGAAGTGGCCACATGGTCCACGGGGTGGGACCATGTCTGTCTCAGGGCAGAAATGACGTGACCAAGACAGCTTCTCCTTTTTCATCTCTGCTGTTTGTACGGAGCCTTCACTTTCAGGCATCCTCCCTGTGAGGTCCCAAGGTATCTGCCAACAACTGCTAGTATGGGGTGCTTCCTCCTTTAGCTTGTGGGAGGAGAGTCTGCTGATATTCAAAGAAAAGACCCCTTATTGTCATGTGCCTATTCTTGCCCACAGCTGCCAAGGGTATGGATGGTGTGGGATGGCTGGTGCCAGTCATGGCTCGCTCCCAAAGGTGGTGATGGCAGTGATAAAAATGGACTTTTGTTGAAACACTTAGCATATGTCAGTAGACTGACAACTCTCCACACACCTGACCCTGACATCAATTCTATAAGCCAGTCTTCATCATTATCTCCTTTTATAACAGAGAGATGGGTAAGTGAGGAGCTCACGTTAGGGCAAATGCTAAGTGGCGGGGCTGAGACTCTAACCCAGGCACTCTGACTTGGGAGCCCACAAATGTAGTTACCATACAGCTTTCCCCACATTGCACCCAAACGCCTTAGCTGGGAAATCTGTGGGATAGTGGGAAAGCAGGGAATAACTGCTGGAGAGGCATCCTGCTTACGTCTATCATAGAGTTCGAAGAAAAATAACTTCAATGAGACACAAAATGGATGAAATCATCATGATACCAAAATTCCATGGGATGACTACTCTTATGCAAAATTATGCCATTTTCATTCAAGTCTTCATTACCTAAACATAGGTATCTACACACAGTTTCCCTAGATAGACTGTGCTGATTTTTAACAATGGGACACCCAGTAGTGAAAAGGGGACCCCAACATGAACCCTGTAACAGCCCTCTCCACCTCCAGGAGCATATGCCCATTTCCTTTTCTCCCCCTCTATCTCCTCTCTCTTAGGTCTCCAAGGTCGTGTGTACAAGGCCACCTGAGGTGAACTCACCAGTGCATTTCTTCTCCCAGTCTCTTTAGAGAAGAGTAAATTCTTTCCAGAAGCTCCTTCTTGCAGCAAACTTCCCTTGCCATCCCTTGACCAAGACTGGAATGGTCTGAATGGTGTGAATTTGGTCGATTTTAATTAATCATGACTCCTTTCCTGGGCTGGGTAGTGGGCCTCCTTCCCCAGCAGGACGTCAATGCCCAAACTAGACCAGCTTCTGTTGAACAAGAAGAAAGGAGTCAGTGGCTGAGGGTAAGGAAGCACATTCCACCCAACAGCTGCTGCTGCAGAAACACCATGCATGCAAGCGTGTTCTGCCAATGCCCTTTGCTGAAAACACAAAGGGCCTCTGGGCCATTCCAGAACTTTCTCTTCTGAGCCCCACCAGCCAACACCTATGTCTGCATTTGCTATCACTGTTTTGACCGTGCAATTCAATTTCCACAAAATGCTCACTTCATCTGAGTTATGTATTTGTTTAAATTAGATTTAATGTTATTGATGTCTAAATAAATATTTTAAATTAAATAAGTTTTTTATTAACAATAACAAACATTATTTAAATTTACTGAATATTTGTGCATCGCAGGATAAGCTGGAATCAAAATGCACAAGTATTCATCTTCTCTGGCTACCATAACACAGACTGGTTGACTTAAACAACAGAAATTTATTTCTAACAGTTCTGGAAGCCAGGAAGCCCAAAGTCACAGAGCCAGTTGTGGCTGAACGCTCTCTTCTGGGCCTGCAGGAATCCACCTTCTGGCTGTTTCCTCACAAAGTCTTTCTCTGTGGCCTGCTATGACCTTTCTTGTGTGCAGACATGGAAGAGGCATGAAAGAGAAAGGCCCCTCTCCTTTCTTAAACAGCCTCTTTCCCTAAAGTACCTCGTCATCATTCTGCTTCACCACAAGGTGGCAGTATCACAGACCGTTGGACCTTCCCTCCATCAGCAAAAGCAATCTCTGAAAAACAGCCGAACATTAAAACACAGCTAGTAAATGTTAACCATTTTCCAGGGTTCAAACATTGCAAAAAGTTTCTTATAAAGCAGAACCTTCCAGGAGTATCAGGTTTGCTTTATAAGAACTGAGCTGCTTTCTAATTCCAGAGCTGAATAGTTTGAGGAGAGATGAAATGATTTGATTTAAGTAAAAAGCAAAAAAGCAAAAAAAGCAAAGGTTCAAAGAAGAAACTGTTAGGGATTTTAAAATTAAAACAAGCGATGTTTCATTGAAAATCATGGTCAACAAAAAGGAAAAAAATAAGAGTGAGAAACCTAATCCTATCATGTGGGACAATCTGTAGTAAAGGGCCAAGAGATTAAAATAACCCTTGATAAATGGAGGCAGATGGGCTCAGATGGCGTCACCCATCATCATAAATTAAGTTTACAAGTATTGACCCATATCTCCTTGCAAGGTTATCAGCATCATGGTACAAGCTAAAAAGAAATGTGGGTTGTCCATGGTGCTATGGAAATGTACAGGGAGGATCATAAAGGTGTCCCCAGGGAAGTGACATTTTGCTGAGTTCAGAAAGAGTTGGCCTGTCCGGCTGAGAGGAGGTTGGGAGGGCATAGGAAGGGGCTTGGGGAGGTGCTGAGAGAGGAAAGAGCATGTTTCAGATGCAGAGAGCAAATTTCCAGGACTGTGAATCATATTTTAATAATGATATCCTATTCAGAAGATATGGTAGTGCCAGGGAAACAGGGGCAGGAAACACAGCAGAGCAGTGTTTGCAAAGAGAGCATAAAACACTGGGGTAATAGATATCTCCAGATTTTTAAGTGAAGGGTAAGACTGAGCTGTCTGGAGCAATCCCTCTGAGTGCAGTAGGGAGATCCACCAGAGGAGAGAGAGAGAGGTGTGGAAGGCAGTCAACAGGTGTCCTAGCCCAAGTGGCCTACAGGTACCTTGACAGTTAGGGATGAAGGGAGGTGCAGATTCAAGAGATAGGTCAATAGAATGAAAAGAAAAAAGACTCCAGAGTGAGTTAATTTTCTAGCTGAGGAGAGAGGAAGTAGAGATAAGGCAAATCCAGATGATTAAGAATACAGAAACAAGCCCAAACTTTGCCAAGTTAGGGGAGATATTGTGGATTTGACAAAGTTAAAGAGAGAGAGGTGCAGGAAAGGATATACTTGGCCTAAAGAGAGGTTGTCCCTTGCCCTAGCTCCTGGGAGGGAAACTCTATGCCTTTGAAATCTCCTGCCTAAAAAGAGTTATTTACCTGGGGACCTTGGCCCACATCTGATAATCTTGTTAACAATGAGAAGTCAATAGGGGAGCCTGGGATTATGTATCAACTTGACCTCTAGAGGGGATGGGAACTAAGGTCAGCCACATGGGCTGTGTCCACCATGTCTAGGAGACCAGCCCCCAATATAAATCTGACAGCGAGGCTCAGATGAACTTCCCTGGTTCATAAAACACAGAAAAATAAATACTCTCACTCAGGTCCATTGGGAGGGAGAAACAGAACAGAACAGAAAGCCCACACATGGGACTCTCCCACCCAGCCCTGTGTGCCTCTTTTCCTTGCTGATTCTGACTGGTTTCCTTTCCCTGTAATAAACCGTAACTGTGAGCATACTGATTTTTCTGAGTTCTGGGAATCCCTCCAGCAAATCACTGGACCCAAGGGTGGTCTTGGGGTCTTCTGAACTGCACAGGTGGGAAGACACAACACCATCTGGTCAGCATGATGATAATCGTGAGCATGACCTGGCCTGGACCAGAAGCTTCAGAGACATTATAACAATCCACAAAATGACCCATCAAATAGGACAAACGCCTTCCAATCTATAGATGAGAGTCTAGAATTCATATGTGCGTCCTAAATGAGGACGTGTACTTTGAGGTTAGGACTCTAACCAGGTCACTGGACTTAAAAGCAGAACTTTCCCACATCAGACATATGATGGAGTACAAGGCTGAATATTTTGAAATATTATCAAGGTTTGGTTTGGTTTTGTGGTGTCCATTTTTCTTGCACCCTCTGATCCTGTCCCTGCATTTGAGATGCACAGAAATTCAGTGTTTAAATGGCTCAGGAGAGAGATGACCCAGAAGCAGGCAGACAGAACAAAGGATGCAATTTGGAGGTGTCCAGCTTTGAAAGCCGAAACTTAAAATGGGTGAAGGTAAATAAAAAAATATTATTTTCATGGAATAAATTTAAAAGCCAAGCCCTGCAACACATAGGAAAGAGCTAGAAGAACACGTGGTGAGGCTGATCATATTCAGTCTCCTGAGACCTCACAAGGCCCACCTGGGCTGGAGTGAGCACAGAGGTGGGGTGCAGGGACTGGGTGCTGCCACTCCCCGCCAAGTCCAGGGAGGAGTGCGAGATGGTTGAACACCCTAAGAGGTTTGACAATGCAAGGGCAGGTGGATACTGGGGATGGCCAGACAGTCCGCAGGCCCAGACTGGGATGACTGGGATGACTTGAGAGCAGAAGAAATATCTTCAAGGCAGACCTAGAAAAGTCTGTGAGGGAGGCAGCCCCAGAGTCCCCCAAGCCTCGGTGTGCCTGAGGACAGCAGAATGACCCCCAAAATGGTATTTCCTTTATGGTAGAGTGGGATAGCTCTGTTGTAGAATGCGGCAGAATGTTTTCGCTTCAGAGAGAGCCAGGGAGGTCAGGAATGAGAGGAAAGAGAAACAGACCGTCGGCCGCACTCCAGATGCAATGATCATGCGCAGTGCTGAGGACGCCCAGTCAGGTGCCCCTCACGCCCTTCATCAGAGATCAGCAATGCCCCCAGGCTCAGCAGCATCACCAGGGAAAATCGCCCGCCCCCCACACCCCACCCCCGCTGAAGGGCACGTTGACCTCCTAACCTACAGAGGCCCAAGTGACACAAGTCACCTTTCTGAGCTCTTGAACCTGGATGCATTCCTGCCCTGAGGGGCCACGGGCTTGGGGGGTGCACAATCACCTGGTTTCGGCACCCCCCTTGCAGTTGGCTCTGCACAGCCCACGTGAGACCCCTTCTCAGCTGCCCTGTGAGAGCAGGCACATGAATGTGGCTGATGGGGGGGTAACACTCTTTATTTAGTCTGCCGGGTCCCTGAGAGCGCTCACTGCCCCTCCCTCGGAAGGGGTTGGCGGTGACTTCTCTGGGGGGACATGAAGGAGAACACCTGCTGAGCCCTGATGGCCTACTTCAGAGTAATGAAGGATGGAGACAGCTCCACCACCCCAGAGGTCGCTGGGTGGGGGTTCAAAAGAACCCCAGACTGGAGGTCAGGAAGTCGAGGGGCTTCCGGCAGAGGGCCCTGGAATCCACTCCCTGACCTTGGGCGAATAAGTCAACCTCTCCCAGTTTTGGTTTCCCATCCTAAAATAGAGGTGATTTCTTCACTGCTTAGTCATAGGCATGAAGTGAGGAGGGAATGAGGTCAGGAACTTGAAACGCTGGAGTGGAGGCCGGGAGCAGAGCCCCTGGTCCCATAGTCCTCTGCTTTCTGCTGGGAAGGGTCTTCCACCGCAGATTTCAGGGCTGCTGCGTCGGGCTTTCTGCAGTTGTCTGCAACTTCAGCTGTGGGAGGATGTAGTCAGACCTGGTTCTTGCCCTAAAAAGACCCCCCTTTCAACTCCCCTGCACAAAGGCCTCTAAGGGCTACTCACTAGACTCACAGTAAGTTCCAGATTCCTTCTGGAGTCTACACCACACCCCATATCTGCATTCTTGCTGCTCTTAAACTTTGAATTTGTTCAGACTCAAAGCCTCCCTCCTTGCTATTCCTCTGCCCCCAAAACGCTTCCTTTAGGGTCTTTCATGCTTGCTGAACTGATCTAGAATATACCCCCTTGTAACTCAATTTTCCCTTATGGTGCTTTCTTTATTGTTCATGATACTGAAATATGTAAAATATTTCATATAATTTGCCAATGTAATTTCTCATCCGGTCTACAGAAAACTCAACAAGAACAAGAATTGTCTGCTTCATTCGTCTTATATCTTAAATACCTCAACAAGGCTGAATGTTTAGCAGATACTTAGTAAATATTAATTGAAAAACACATAAGCCACACAACCACAGCACAGCATCACACACACACACACACACACACACAATCTCAAGTATCGTCCTCATGTTTAATTGAGATGTTGTGTGCTGAGAGCTGCTCAGGGCTGGTGTATTCATTTCCTGCAGCTACTGTAACAAACCTGGTGGCTTATATAGAAATTCATTCTCTCATAGACAAGTTATAAAAGCAACAGCAATTAGGAGGCTGCCAGGGGTCTCAGAGAAGTCAGACTTTCTTGGTGCCCATCTCAGCTCTAGAATCGTCCCCCACATCACACCCCTTCGCCGAGCTTCCAATCTCTCTCCTGTAGAAATGAAGGGCCAGGGGATGTTTCACAATTCTCCCCATTATTCTGACAATACCTTTCCAATCTGAGCACAAGCAAATATTTAGCTTCTTCCCTTACAGTCTTTCTCTCCCCACCACTGCCCGCCCACACCACTAAGGAGTCATCGCCACTGAAGTCAAATGTTCATTTTACACAATCAAGTCCTGGAAGGGGAGACGGGCGAAGTTATTGAGGGAAAAATCTGAGGCCCTTGTTTACTCAGTAATGTCTGCCTGATATTACTTTTCCAACCGTGTGACCAGAGGCTGTTTCTCTAGCACAGCAATTTTCTTTGCCTCGAGGTTCAATGAAACAAAAGAATGTTCCTTAGGCTAAGTTAGAGAAGAATTTGGATTCCAGACAGAACTTGTGCACACACATGGCTCCATTTGAAAGACTTTCCTATTGTTTTTGGAAGCCCTCAGAAAATTAAGCATCTGCTCGACTTTTTTTAATAGCCTCATGAAAATGAGTCAGTTTATAGTGTGTTTTGAAGTGAGTTCTACATTCCTGTGGGCTTGTAGCTCTTGAAATCGGCTTAGACCTACCTCCAGAGGAGTTGAGTGATTTCTGATGCTGATTTCTGAACACCAGGAGCCTGAGTCTGCTGGTCCCAATCCAGTTCCATCCTCACCACAGTGACCTCAGGTAAACCTGGCTTCTGGAGACTTCATGTGTCAGGTACCAAGGCTGCCTATCCTCCAGCCCAGCACACGGTGGTCTCAATGGAAAACCCTCATTTGCCACAGAATTGGTAGGGCAGAGCAAGGTTGGATAGCAACACTCCATCTACTCCACTGGGCATCAGCTTGAAGGCTGGGATCTGGAATGAACTGGAAGTTGCTTCACTGTCCTGTCTCCTGGCTCAGGCAGACTCTGAACAGCTGGGAGTGAAATAGCTGGGGCTCTTGCACGTCCCTCTGTCAATTCCTTCACAGTCTCCCCTCCTGCTCTCTAGCAGGACACCAGGCCTGGGGGTGGAGGACACACACCATCCGCGGGGGCTCCCAAGGAGCGTGGTCCAGTAGCGGGCACCAGGCAGAAGCCATATGGCCTTTATGACTTGGCCTTGGACACCCTGTGGACTCGGTTCTGTCACAGTCTGCTGGCCAAGGCAGTCCCGAAGCTCCTGCCAAGCTCAAGAGAGGAACTCAGACCTGCCCCCACCCAGGAGGGAAGTCAAATCCGCATAGAGGAAGATGCCGCCATCTTTGAAAACACAACCTGCATACCCCCTACACCTGCCAGATCAATGGCAAAGCCCCCAGTTATGGATGAAGAGAATCAGCCTGGCAAAAAGAGGAGTGACTTATCCATGGCCGTGTGGTAAATAGGCATCAAGACAAGGTGGGGGTATTGGGAACCTGGAGGATGGAAGTTTTGGGGATCAGAGGTAAGATGCTCCCCAACCATGCCAGAGTCACTGCTGGAAGAAGGGGCAAGAGTCAGTGCCAGGAAGAGTCAGTGCCAGCTTGTGTCCCAAGTGAGAATAAGATCCAGGGGGACACGTGCTAATATCATTGTACCCCAGCAGAGAAGCAGGCAAGGCTCTGGCATTGGAATTTGCTCTCTGTGGAAACTGTGGGATCTTAGGCAAGCCACCCAACCTCACCGAGCTTCAGTTTCCTCATCTGCTAAATGGTCAAAGCCACACACTCCTGCCAAGGCTCTGGGCATATAGCAGGAAATCAGCTCATGAGCACTATCATTATTAGACAGATGTTTACAAAACTGAAATAAATCAATAGGCTCTGTGAATTTGCGTTTGTGTTCACTCTCGAGCAAGCGCAGGTGAAAGGTGTGTTAGGCTCTCCCAGTTGAGTTGAAGAGGAGAACGAAGCTGAGAGCAAAGGGAGAAGGTGTGCACCCTCAGAGAGTCGAAGCTGCACGTCTTGCCTGGGTGAGGACATTAGAGCCAGTCAACTATTGAGTCAGTCAACTATCGGTCTAATTATTTAATCTTCCAAAGCATCAGTTTCCTTAGCTGTAAAAATAAGATAATGTACTGACTTGATGATATTGGTCTGTAAGGGAAATAATCCATTTAAAACAACTAGCAGACTGGGCCTCCCTGGTGGCGCAACAGGTTAAGCCTCAGCCTATGAAGCTATCCACAGCCACTGCAGCATGAATTCGATCCCCAGCCAGGGAGCTTCCCACATGGCACAGCAGACCTCTCCTGTCTCCCTGCTGCTCCCCTCAGCAGTGTATTTCAGTAGATCTGCCTGTTCTGTTCTCCACTCTGTCTCTGTAACAACTAGCAAGCTTCCTAGTATATAGTAAAATTTCAGTGGAAAGAATAGTTATTTTACTCAGAATTGTATTAACCATTCACATGCAATACAATTGTTGAGGTGAGTTCACACCATTTATCCCAATGAATTGATTTTGGCTATATAGTCAAGCACTCAACATGTATTTACTGAGCACCTACTATATACCAGGCACATGGCTGACTGCCCAGTATATAACTGAGAAACCAAAACACAGTCCTTGCCCTTGAGCCGCTCACAGAGTGGAAAAGAAAACTCAGTAGAAACCGTCAAGTTACAGGATAGAAATCAGCCTCTCACATACTCGCATCCTCTCCCCCGAAGCTTGACTCTCACCTGTGAACTCCACGGTCTTCACGAACATGGGCCCCTGTGTGTGACGGCAGGTGGATGACTCGCGCTGATTGCCTCGGATTACTCAGGACGGTCGTTGGCAACAAGTGTGCAGCGGCAGGAAGACACTAGGGAGCAGGTTCTCAAGGGTGCCGGCAGATGGGTCAAAAGGAGGAGTCCTGGAGTCCTCAGTAGCTTTTTAAATTATCTGTTAGTAGAGAGGCAATCAGGTACAGGGCAGGCAGTGGGGCTGGGGGCCCAGGAGGCTGGCAGGCCTCCACCCCCTGGCGAATCTTCACTGTTTCGGGCTCTCAGGCGTTCTCTCGTGGCCTCTGCTGCACCCTGAACGGTCCTCTGCTCCACGCCCTGTTCTCTGCTGCCTCTGCTCTCCTTCCGCCTCTGCTGCTTTTGCCGCTTACATCCTCAGCCTCCAGGCCCAGGTGGGCCCCCCATGCAGGCCTACACCCCACTCCAGGTGCCCGCCATCAGGCATGCGTGTAGGCCTGCGGAGGTCTGTTACCGAGGGGAGGGCAGGAAAACCTGATAACTCGTTCATTTACCCGACAAAGTGTCCAGGTTGCCAGGTCACCAGAGGGCAGGAACAACCACAGGAGCAAGGGCAAGTGGGTTGAAACCTGCTGGCACCGTTGTTGCCTTCTCCTCCCTGGCCCCCACGGTGCTGCAGTATCCCTTTCTTCAACTGTAAGGCACAAACACCCTTATGTCTTCACTTGCACCCCACACCAAAACTCTGCTCTCCACAAGAGTGTGATCACCACTGTAGGGTAAAGGAAAGATCAACCAGGATTTTCTGCCCTCCTGTCATTAGCATTGATGATAGCCCCTGCGGTCCTACACGCAGGCCTGATGGCAGCACCTGAGGCAGGGTGTGGGCGTGCGTGAGTGGTCACCCCTGGGCCTGGAGGCTGAGGATTTAAGAGCAGCAGCAGAGAGAACATGGCAGCAGAGGATCATGCAGCGGGGTGCAGCAGAGAGACCACAAGAGAACCCCAGAAAGCACAGAAAGAGTAAAGTTTCACCAGGGGCTAGGAGGCCTTCAGCCTCCTGGCCCTCCAGCCCCCTCGCCTGCCTTGCACCTGGTTGTCTCTCTACAAGAGTATTAAAAGCCTCAAACACCACCAAGGGCTCCAGGATGCCTCCTTGACTCATCTGCCCAGGCCCACAGAGAACCTGCCCCTGGTGCCCTCCTGCCACTGCGACCACTTTACACGCAAATCACTCTAATCCACGTGGCCATTCTGCAGGTAAGATTCCACAGTCTCCTCTAAACATGCGGCTCAGAGACGCAGAGAGGTTGTCTCAAGGGGGCAAGCCTGTGGGTGGCAGAGCTGAACTTGCCATCAGGGCTGACCAATGCCAAGTTCACCATCTTGTCAGTTCGTTTCTACTCAACAAGCTCTGAACACAGGCCTGCTTGTGCCGCGCACTGGGAATAGGGTGAACCACACCTGGTTGCTGTTCCCTGAGGGCTTGAAGCCCAGAGAAGCAGGCACAACTGCAGTTTCCAATTCAAATTAAGCGAGGTAATGTACATAGATGCTTCTCTGGCACATAGAAAATTCTCCATCAGTAGCAGTTACTGTCACAAAGAAAATAAGCCGACCCTCGGCTTTTAGAGGGAAGACGTGTCTCAAGGAAGCTTCGCCAACAAGGAAACTGATCTGCTGCTTTCCCTGGGTCTGACCTGCTTGTGGCCTCGCCCAGAGGAGTGTGAGCGCTCCTTCCTTTCTATGAAGAGAAGCCACAATTCCATTCACTTCTAAACCACATTGTTCAGAAATGGGTAGAAAGCATTGGAGGGGGTAAAATTAGAAATGTCTCCGCCCATTTTCACCTACTCAGCAAGGGTGTTTTGAGCCAGGCTCTGTGGCCACATCAGTAGCCTGGATCTGCATAGAGAGCTCATAGAATCCTGCACCCATGCAGCTGTGCTTAGTGCAAGTTGGGGTCTAGGAGATGTGATTTCAGGAGGGGTGTGGCGAGAAGCCCAGTATCCCACCCCGCAAACTCCGCCAGTTTGACATGGTAGACCCCCAAGGCATTCCTTTCACAGTGAGAACTTTCTTTCCTTTTTTTTAAGACTTATTTATTTATTTATGCATAGAAGAACCGGGCATAGGCCAGAGGTGCAGGGGGTGAGAGGATTCACCAGAGACAAAGTGGGGAGCAGAACAGGAGGATCTACTCAAATACACTGCTGAGGGGAGCAGCGGGCGAGGCAGGAGAGGTCTGCTGCACCACGTGGGTCAGCTCCCTGGCTGGGGATTGAACTTATGTTGCAGTGGCTGGAGATAGCTTGATAGTGCTGAGACAACCCCTAGGCCTCCAGGGAGGCCCACAGTTAGAACTTTTAAAGTGAAAATCCCTATGGTTATCAATCATTAGGAAGTAGGTCCTTACTTAACCTTGATGAAGAATCTTAGAAAATGCACTTTTAAACAAAATGACAGATAACCAGAACAGGTCTTCCAATAACATGATTTTGTTCTACCTCAGCTAGTATTGCTTTCTGCTCATCAACATTGTAATGAAACCACATTGAATGAAGTACATCATTCCAGCACCTGCTGTAATTATATAGCACATTATGTAATTACACATCTATACAAAATGTCTATTTGCTTAATGGGAGACCAACCATCCCTCTCATAGTGAGAAATCTTTTTAAAATATAAACTGCTGGAATTTCGATTATTATCAATTTATTTTAATTATAACTATAGTAATTTTAGAATACATTATAGAATTACATGCTTTTGTATATAACACATGTGTGTAGTTCTATAAATGTTACATAACATTTAATATATCACATAATTATAAAACATAATAATTATATAAGTTAGTAATAATGACTTTTGAATGAACAGGTTATTTTGGACATCAGGCAATGAAGGACAGTGAGAAATGAGATGAAGGGAACCTTGCACCTGCTCCAGGTACTGTCTTGAGAGGGTCTGCAAGCCTTGGAGAGGATTCTGCTCTTGATTAGTGATGTCTGGCTGGGCTCCACGGGGTCAAGAACAGCCCTAGCCCACAAACTTCCCGCTCCCGTATGACTGTTAATATCTTTGATTTTCCGTATCCTATTCTCCTACCCATTTCCCCACAATCTAAAATTTCACCACTCTAAGCCAAACAAAGAAAAGATCACAGCAAAATACAAAGACACTGACTTTCAAAACACTCTGTTAATGCCATTTTATCTTGGACAATAAAAATGTTACAAGCACAATGTCATGTGCTGCTCGTAACTGTCCACAGCAGTTAGCATCTTATAAATTCAAGTAACAGAAACCCTCATTCAAAATGGTGCAAACCAGAGGGACTCATTAGCTCATATCTCAAGACTTCTGGAAGTTTCCCAATGGCTTGACTCCATTTCTCAACATCATCACAGACCTGGCCTCTGCCCATCTTTCCCTTCTCTTCCCCTCTGCTGGCCAGTCTTGTGCCTCTGGTCCTGGCAGGTTGCACTGTCCAGACACTAGGTGAACACACAGTGCTCCCCAGGGGAGACACTGGACCTTTTCTAGATCCCTCTGGCTACCGCATAGCAGAACACTCCTCAAACCTGCATCTCTCCACTCCCAAGCCAGTGCTGTTTTTACTATTCCGGGCAGACTTGCAGATGATCCTGCCTTGGTTATAGCTAATGACCGAGGTGATGTGTTGACTCATTTTCAGCAGGGAATTTAAAATAGTAATTACCAGGTTTGACTTCTCCCCAAAAGGAAGTTTAAATTTAGCTTATACCTGCAGTTCTGCCCTGCGAGTTTGGAGCCTCTCTATTCAACATCACATTGAAAACACTAATCGTGTCACACAATTTAGGGATAAACTAATTATCTGTTATTTCTGCTGCAAATGCTAGAACACACTTAATGGTAGGGTCTGGGGAACACACACTTTGTTTATGACTATGGTTGAGATCCCAGAGTGGAATTCAGGTCTTCGGGCTGGCTGCCCCAGCCAAGGAGATAAAGCCGTCTTTGTGCAAGCTGGCAGTTTACTTTGATGAGAAAGCACAGTCCTTGGGCTCCGCTGTAAATGTATGACCAAGCACAAACCAAAATCAAAAAACAAGTGAAATGATGAAATGTCTGCCAGGACCCTCAAGCACAACCAGCCCTGAGAGATGAATTCAAGGACACAGCACAGAGGTCAAGAGCACAGACCTTGGTGTCTCTTGGGCTGGCTTTGAAGCCCGACTGTGCCCTTTATAAACTGTGTGATCTTGGTCAACCTGTTGAACTTGCCTGTGTCTCACCTGGCTCATCTGTCAAATGGGAAGAACAGTTACAGCATTTTCTAACTGGCAGGCTGAAAAGCACTCAGAATACTGTGAGACTACTAAGTATTAGGGTTACCTCACCTTGAGAGCTCATTTATTTGAATGTTCCTCAATCCCCTGCAGTTGGGGTGCTAGTTTCTGGCCCCAGAGCTGATGGGAGGATGACAGGGTGGTGTTGGAAGTGCTCAATGGCTGCAAAGCCCAGTCCCCCTGAGGAGAGCCCAAATGAGCAAGGGACTTAGTCGCCCACACTTGGACTCTGATTCACGCTCCTCCCTCCTCTGTTCGCTTTGACCATTGCCCTGTCCAAGTGCAGGCTCTGGGCGGTGCATGAAGGACTTGGCCTTGTCCCCTCTCATTGTACGGATGAGATCAGGTCAGCACCTGACCCAGGAAGGGGTTCACTGTGTGTTGAATGACAGCCCCACAAAAGATATGCCACCCAGAATGTATGACGCTGGCATTCTTTGGCAGAAAAACTCTTTGTAGATGTAATTAAGGATCTTAAGATGCAATTAAGTCTCTCAAGATGAGATCATCCTGGAGTCAACTGTCCCTCAGTCCAACAACAGGTCCTCATAATAGAAGAGAAGGAGAGAAGACACAGAGGAGAAGCTCGAGGAGCAAAGTTATGCAGCAAGACGAAGAGCCACCAGCAGCTAGAGGCTTAATGCAGAGTCACCATTACTGTGCTCTCTTTGTCCCTCTAGGGTTGGAAAGCATAAGAAGGGCAAGCTTCTGGGAGGTGCCTGGACTGGGGACACCAAGGAAAAGGCCCATCTCCCACCTAGTCTCAGTCCACTCCTGATGGGTGGGGTTCCCTCGCGGGCTGTCTTTGTGCCCAGGTTGGCAACATACCCTGAGCCAAGAGATTCCAAGCTGCAGCATGAAGGGGATAATTGTCAGCGAATCCCAGAGTGTTTTGTCACATACACTTTGCAATATGACAAGTAGGCGTCCAAAATATGCTCCAGGAGTGGGGAGCAAGAAATTTTCCAAAAGCCTACTTGGCAGCCCCAGTCACTTTGCTGAATCAAGTGCCAGTCTAGTTCTTGGCTTCACTCCCCCTGCCCTGGGATGTGAGGTGGTGTCACTCAGGAGGGGGTGTGCCAAGAGAGCACCACCAGGAAGCAAATGCCCGCTTTCAGGGACTGGGAGCATCCGATTGACCCTATTGGCTGCGTTGGGATTCTTCTAGATGATGTCATAATAACAGCTCTCTTCCTATAATCATAGAAATAACATTCAATCACTGCTAGCTACACCCCGTGTGTGCCCTGCACTGCGGCATGTACATGCTCTCCCTTCTTTCATCTTCACAATAATTGTACGAGGTGGAAATTATTATTATTATCTCT
This sequence comes from Scalopus aquaticus, assembly GCA_004024925.1. Lineage (NCBI taxonomy): Eukaryota > Metazoa > Chordata > Mammalia > Eulipotyphla > Talpidae > Scalopus > Scalopus aquaticus. The sequence goes on from PVIJ01000261.1 coordinate 321,722, forward strand.
GTTATAGAGATGCAAACTGAGGAAGGAAGGGGAAAGTTAAACTATTTTCTCAAGATTCCATTTCCCGAAGGGGTAGAGAACAGTTTTGAATGTTATATGTGACTTAAGGATGCCGGGGTCCCCAAACTGTTAAGGGGTACAATTTCTATAAGGAGATCTGGCCATTCATATTCACATAGGCAAAGAAAACTGACTCTTAATGGGAAAGATCTTTAGTAGAATTAGTGTGAAGAGAATGACAGAGAGGAAAGATGTTCTTAATAAAACTCAAAAAATTACCTATCTCCTCATGGGTAAAAACCCAGCCAAATAGGCTCCGCCCAAAGTGAGTAGGCTGAAACCCAAAAGCTTGTCACAAGTCTAAGTTACCTTCTGTTGGGGAACCACAAGAAAGGGTTTAGGTAGGTCCCAGAGATGTGGGACAGAAGGAGAGATTCAAAATTCAAAAAAGGAGAGACTCAAAAACTCAAAATTCACCACATAATCCACCATGAGGTCAACAAAACAGCTGCCATTGTCCCTGCCAAGGACCAGAAGTGTCCTCCCCACGTGTCTCTCACCCATGTGTCTCTTCCAAGTACCTCTCTCAAGTGTCTCTACATGTCTCTCCTATTATCCCTCTCTCTCTCCATGTGTCTCCTTCCAGCAGTACCAGGGTGCAGGTCAAAGCCAGACAAGCAAGAGAGCAAAAGCCCACGATGTTCAGTTAGAAGCCAAGCATGGCTACTGAACTGCACCCCCCGTTCCCAGTGACCGCCCTCTCCCCCACTCAGGAAGTCAGGTTCAATGCATGCTGGAGTTGTACCCCTCAGTTCCTGCAATCCCTTCAGCATGGAGTTGTGGGTGGACTCTGTAAAAAAGTCAGGGGTGCAGGAGCTCATTCAGGGTGTCATCCATGAACTCAGTTACTTCTTGTTCTTCGCACACCAGCTCTCATCAGCCTATCCCAAAGCTGAAGGTCTGAGCACTGTACAGCCACCATATTCTACAGCTTGCAGGAATAAGGATCATGTGCCCCACTTCCACACAGACTGGCTGTGCGAATGTGGGGCACACGCCCTTTGACTGGCTATTCCACTTAGAAGGTGAGTGGGTAAGATTATTAAGAAAGCACAAAACACATGCATCTTAGATTTATTAAAATAGGGCAGATTGCATTTTCTCCTACCTTTGTCCCAGAGTCTGGCGTGGACAGATGCTTAAGTAAGAGAAGGTCCTTAGTCTTGTAACTCAGGCCAAGGAGGGAGACTGACATTCTTTGAGTACAATATGGTGCAAAAGAAATGTTAGCAATAGGTTGGTATTCGCAGTTAAAAAGTTTAATTGAGGCCAGATTATCCCAAGGGCCTCTTCCTTATGATAGTTTGTCCACCTGACATCCATTCTTTACTTCCTCCTCCCTAACCCAGCTCAGATTTTATTCTATTCCTCCCACACCAGACTAAGTATAGCTGACCTTACTCCCAGAGGGAGGTTTCATTAACCTAAGGATAACCTAGTTTTCTCTGATTACAACTGGTTTAGGGATGGGTTTAGTCATCCCCAAATCTAGCCAAGGAAGCACAAAGATCTTTCCAGGGTAAGTGGTGGCTTGGTGTCTTCTGGGGGAAATGCCTTGGCTTCCACGAAAAACCACAGAAAGAAATGAACACCTTCTCTCTCTTTTTTAATTGTTTTGGTTTTTATTGAGGTAACGATGGTTTAGAACATTGTATATGACTCGGGGTACAGGTTTACACCTCTTCACACATATACTACACCCCACATGGGCCACCAAGGCACCCAGAGTCCTTCACCACAATCCCATAGCACCCACCCCCTCGGTTCCTGCCCACCCCCTCTCGACTCTGGTTCACTCAATTCTCCAGTCAGTTGCTAGGATGGAGCTCTTCTTTCTTTAGATGCCGTCACGTCTGTGATTCTCAGAATTGCTGCCATCAGTGTCACCAGCCTGAGGAAAATGCCAGCTGATGGTTCCTGGAGCCCATTGTCGAGTGGCTGATCAACAGGCTTTGGATCCCCACGCCAACCCCTGACCCCTGGAATTCTAGATATGTGAGATAACAAGTTCCTTATTGTTTAATCAAGTTTGAGTCAGGATATTGTTTCTGCTACCCAAAGCATCCGGACTAATACAGGATCCAAGGCAAACACTTTCCTCCCACTCCTCCCCCCATCCAGCAACTGAACAGAGACCCTGAGGATTACCAAGAACCCATTCCAGAGGCTGCACCTGAGAGGTACTTGGTGGAGGGAGGGTGGAGCCTACCAGCAGTTTAAGGGGCTGAGGAATTGTGAGCAATGGAGAAAAAGAGCAAAGGTGCACAGGTGAATGAATGGGTATAAGTGGTTGCGTGGATGGATGGGTGGGTGGATGGATAAATGGAGGGCAGCATAATTTGAGTCCCTGTTCTAAAGCAGACTTGTTACATGACCCAAAACATTTTTTTCCTCTTAGGCTAGCTTAAGTACTTTAGTCAGGTTTTGTTATTGTTATTATTATGAAAATGCTTATCAGATGATTCTCAAATTTCAGTGACTTTCCACAACATGTGTTTATATTACACTCTCAGGTCAACTGGGCTGACTGGACCACAGGTTTCTGGTTATGTTCAGGTCATTCATTACAGGTCCCAGACTGATGGAACAAGGGCAATATGGTACATGTTCTTCTCCTGGTGGTAAGAGAAAATTCTAGAAAGCTTGTAGCCTGAAAATGGCAACTGAAACTATTGTTTCCAGCCTCATTCCCTGGACCTAGCTCAAACGTGCAGTCTTAGTACTTTAGATAAATTAAACTCAGTTTCCCCATCCTTCCTATGGATGAATAGGTCACAGACACCTCAGGGTTGTCGAGAAGTTAAAATGAAATAATCATAATTAACTAAATCCTCTTATTATGGACCAGCCACTGTTCATCTACTTTACATGTGTTAACTTGTTAGTGTATGAGCGGTCATCCAAAGGAGGAAACTGAAGCATAAAAAAGATAAACGACTTCCCAGGTCACACAGTTAACCAGGTGGCAGAGCTGGGTTTGAAGTCCAGGCCATCTGGCTTCATGTCTATACTTTTTTGTTGTTTTTCATCAGTAGCCAAAAAAAGCTTTTTATTGAGGTAGAATACACATGTAACATTATGTTCATTTCAGGTATACAACATGATGATTTGATATGGGTATGTATTGCAAAGTGATGACCATAAATCCAGTTAATATCTCTCACCAAAATCACAAAATTTTTTCTTGTGATGAGAACTCACTGAGCCACGGTCAATATACCGCAGAGTAGTATTAACCATACAATATGTGACATACCCAGGACTTATTTCTCTTATAACCCAAAACTTGTACCTTTTCACCCCCATTGCCTCCTTAGCTGGACTCCTACCCCCAGCCCAGCAACACCATCTGCTCTCTGTGTCCATGAGCCTGGTTTGGCTTTTTGTTTCTGAGTCCACATAGAAGTGAGATTATATAGTCTTTGTCTGACTCATCCCACGTAGCATAATGCCCTCAAGGTCCACCCATGTTGTTTCAGATGTAAGATTCAGAGGTTTTATGACTAAATAATACTCCACTGTATGTTTACAACACATTTTCCTTAACCATTCATCTATCACTGGACAGGCAGACTGCTCCTGTGCCTTAGCTTTTATAGCTAGCACTTCAGCAAACATGGGGTGCAGAGATCTTTTCAAGTTGGTGTTCTCATTTTTTTCAAATAAGTACTCAAAAGTGGAGTTGCAGGCTCATTTGAGAGACTAATTTTAATTTTTTGACTTCCCTCCATACTGATTTCCATAGTGACTGCACCAATTTACATCCCTCCAATGGCGCCCAAGATTTGCCTCTTCTCCACAAGCTCTCCAACCTGCGTCACTTCTTGACTTTTTGATAACAGCCATTTTGACAGGTGTGATGTGATCTTGTGATGTGGTTTGCATTTCCCTGCTGACTCGTGGTTGTGGGCGTCTCTTTATGTGCCTCTGGCCACCTAGATGTCTCCACACAGCTGGTGCTCTTGACCACTTGCTGTAGACTGAATGTGTCTCCTCAGAATTCATGTTGAATTCAAATTCAGTGTTGAAACGTACTCCCCAAGCTGATGGGATTGGCAGGCAGGCTATTTGGGAGGTAAGTGGGCACTCCTTGTGGATGGGATAATGCTGTTATAAAAGATGCCCCCAAGAGCCCCATCACCTCTTCTTCCATGTGAACTAGAAAGCAGGCTCTCACCAGATGCCATAACATCCAGCTTGTTGACCTCAGATGTCCCAGCCGCCAGACTGTGAGAATCAGTGTGTTCTGTTTCTGCTTGCGGCCCGTAGCTTTCGTTCCAGCAGCCCAATCAGTCTTGGGCACCGCTGCTTATCATGCCTCTTGAACCCGCTCAGTACAACACACGACAATTTCTTGGGCAGCGTGTGCTCCTCTCCCGCCCCCTCAATGGGAATGACTACAGGCTCTGAAAGAATCGCTTGGAATCTCACATGTGTGTCTTACATGTTTGTAAGTGTCCTTGATGACATTCAAATGCAGGGGACACGTGTGGGTGGGTCTGCCTCCTTTGAGCTCCGTGACCTTTAGCAAAGCATCAGCATCCCCGGCTATCTATTTGTGCAGAAGATGAGAACACTTGCCCTCATATTTTAAGAATGACTGTAAGTCTAAAAAGATAACAGATGCAAACGTCCTTTGAAAATTTAAGTCTTCTGCAGATGCTAGATTTGTTTAATAATGTAATGAAGCTGATATTTTAAAGTAACATACCAGATCCTACCCTCCAAAGGAGAGCCAATCATTCCAGAGTATTCTTTGCCTCTCCTCCCACCAAGCCACAGGCTTATTCTAATGATGCTGTTTTTCTTCAAGACGTGTTTGGAATGTTTCTTTGGAAATTACCTTGACAGCTGGCTTACAAGCCAAATGAGAAAATCAGTTTTATTACCTCACAGACAGGCCTCCATTTTATTTGGGGAAGCCAAAAATAGTGGTTCTGAGCTATTCTCCCATCTCATTCATGGGAAGCCTTTCTGAACAATTTATGTGTATTTAAAAAAGCCAAGTCTCTCAGAGGGAGAGATGTGGCTCGTGGAAGCTCATGGTCGAAGCCGCCATGAGAATCTGAAAGCTGGATCATTACTTCATGGTCACGTTTTACTGTCATCAAACCCAAATGAGCATGGCCCATGGTGCCAGCTGGCCAGTGAGCCAGGCCTCAACCTAACAAAACATCAGGAACTCCAGCCCTAGAATCATCTTTGCACTAGAAAGAACCTTAGAAGTCTTGCTATCTAAATCATTCCATTGGTGCAAGCCGCCCAGACATTCTTTCGATGAACCCGAGCTCGGCCCCCTCCCAGAGTCGCTGAAGATATGAACGATAGGAGGGGGGTCTCACCCTCAGAGCATTCACGCTGCCATGAGAGAAGCCCAAGGGCAACCCACAGGTGCAGGAAGGAGGGCTGCGTGCTCTTCGTGACTAAGAGTGACTGTCCTGGGCAAGCCCGACCCGAGAACCCTGCCTAGGGAGCGGGGCTGGGAAGGAGCAGGGAGCACAAACGAGGTCACGGGGAAGCGAGGTGTCTGGGAGGAGGCACAGGTATCCAGGTGCGCCACAAGGTGAGCAAGTACGATGCCCTTAACAAGAGCAAGACTGGGCACCCCAAGCCCCAAGGTGGCCCAGCGATGGCGCTGACCCAAGGCAAGCAGCTTTGTGCCCCAGCCCCAGTGTAAATGTGTGCCCCGACTGTTGAGCCCCTTGACAGTTTCCAACTCACAGTGGGGACAAGGGGTGCTTATCTGAACTTTTTAACCTGTGGCTTCCCTAGAAGAGGGTGGAAAAATACATCTGCCTTTCTCTAGGGTGTCACCAGGAAGCACCTGTGCCAGCTGCGTGGGTTTCTCAGCCTCTCCAACCTGAGTTTTTCTTACACGTGAGAATTTTCAGCAGAAGAAGAGAGTCACAGCTACACTGGAGAAAGATTTTTGTGGCCTCAGAGAGGAGGAGCGAATGGAGTGGGAGCACGGAGTGGTTCGAAAGGCCCCCAGCGGGACAGTGGCAGAGGGCAACAATACACCCCTTGGCACCCGGGAGTGAGCCCCTGAAACCTGATGAGGATCTTTTTTTATCAACTCTGCTACCCTCAATCAAGAAAAGGAAAAGATACATTTGGAAGCCAAATGTAATTCAGGGTGGGAGAGGAGGCCCAATTTTTAGAACAGTGTAGTTGATCTGAACAGTAAGAGTCTTTGGATTTCCAACAATTGCTACTTCAGCTCCGCCCAAGTGGGTGACACTAAAAGGCCCAGGTACAGAGATGACTGGGGCACAGAGGAGGGTCCCACAGTGTGGCCCAAGGCCGGAAACTGGCTTCGCAGGCAGGACCTGTCTCTGCCATGGGACTGGGAATTGCAGCGGTGACATCCCCACCCTCTGGGTGTCAGATGCACCTTGTACTACGCGCAGTCACACTGACCATCACGGGGCTCCCCCACATTTTCAAATGTGCCCTGGGAGGTGCTGTCACCGAGAGCCCCTAGGCTACAGGCAAAAACAGGAGGTACTGACACTGGACCCATCTGTGTGAGGGTCATCCCCAAAATCCTGCTGGAATGTTCTGCTGTTAACCATCTCCCACCAGCCAAAACTCCTCCCTGACCCGTAACACTTCTGTATCTTTTCCTAGCCTGGCCCCCTCAGACACTCTCTCCCCTCATGCTTGTCTGCCTGCAAATATGCACATTGGGCCTGTGGCCAGAATTCAATCATCACTCACCGTTACATGTATCTGTTCCGCAAGGACCCTCAGCTTCCCAGGGAGAATAAGCGGTTGTCCAGGTCCAAGGCATTCCTCTTCCTCCACGAAAACTCTGACCAGACTGTATTGTGATCATCTGTTTCCAAACAGACTATAAATTTCTATTTATATTATAGAATGTGTTGAATGAATGGCTAGTATCTTATTTTGCCCACTGATGTGCAGTGACTCTCAACCTCAAGAGAAGATTAAGTAATATTTCCACGTTGCTGGGAAGAAAATTAAAAGTTACTCTTTCCCCAAAAAATGACCATTACACTGGTCAACAAATTTTTGCAAAAGACATGTTACTGAAATAAAATTAGCCATTTCCTATCAATTTGTATGTGCTCAACACAAATATGCCAGTCAAATTCTAATTTTGGCTCCAGTCTTTTTTGTAATCTGCAATTATGAAATGCATGCCAATAGTAATAGGCCTACGGTTAATACCGGTAAAAAAAATCAAGTCATAGACTACTTCTGAGATTTCTTCGCTTGTCTCTTATACAGCTGTTCAGGAATAGAATACATGGAAGACAGTTTCCATTGTGCAAAAGCACAGCCTTAAGACTCAGTTTCAAAGAGTCTGGAAATAGTCTCCATTCTTGTGGGTGATGAGTGATTTCTAAGGCATCATGAGGCCCTCAGTATCGGACCAGAATACCAGAGTACTTTCCTTTCTGAAAGGCTCCAACTGCTGGTGGCGCTTTCGATAGAAAGTAATTGTGACATCTTCTTCTAGAAGATTCCATTGCTGGAGTCTTGATCCTAGCAATTCTACCTTGTTCTTGGATAAGTCCAAATCACGAACCAGGTCATTTAGTTCTTCCTGTGTTAGTCTGTGTGGGCTTGATGATGCACCACAGTGAAAATCTGGATCACTGCATGCTGATGGAACAGGAGAAGAACAGGTCGGCTCACCCTTGTCCTCATCAGATGAATCAAGAGAATATTCTGCTGGAGGTTCTGGAATAGGAAGTCCCTCACCATGTGGAACTGGTCTCAACGCAGACGGAATGTTCGGGTAGACTATTCTCGACTTCTTTTGCTTTGTTATTCTGCCAGAAAGAGGAGGAACCAAACAGAAGTAGCAGTCTTTTATGTGGTTGCTTGGCTCTCTCCACACCATGGGGACTGCAAACAGCATTGATGGTCTTTTGCCATTTGACCACTGTGAAAGCTGTGTTGTACATGTAGCACATATATGCAGGGCCCAAGGCTTGCATCCAAAGTAAAGATGAGAAGCCTTCTTCACTTAAGAAGTGATACTTTTCTTCTGATTGGCAAATGTCACTTCCCCACAAATAGAGCAGAAATTGTCCACACTATTAATGCACTTTCAAGGCATTCCTGTTCTGTATTGTGCCTAAATGGATAAAATAATAACAGTTCTATGGAACAGTAGCTTAAACTATCTCGCACAAAGTCTGAAATATTTTCGATGCTCAACCTTTCCGACAGGGCTTTATATAGTGCACTGCTGATGTCAGCTTACTTCAGCAGCCGCCTGGCAGTAGTATTGCATTGCATCAGAAAATGATGCCATCAACTCTGGATGATGTGCGCATGATGGAATTATGCAATGCAATGCAATATTACATCATTCTAGGCTGATTTAGGATGTTGCAGTCCTACTGAATAAATTTACGTGGTGAAACATATAAAATGAATTATATGAAATATCTTCAAAATGAGAGCTAATAAAAAATTTTCAGGGTTATGTTCATGTTCAGCACACCAAGATACTATGGATTAGGGCCTTTTTAAGTCAGTAATGATCTCACTGTTGACCAGTGTTATTGAATACTTCATCAGGGTTCCTCACTGTCCTCTCATGATCAATGTCTCGTACCATGTAATAGTAAGTCTATGAGGTCAGGTGGCTGTTGTGCGGGCACCAGGCAGGTTCCCTCTGATTCAGGCAGATGGGTCAAAGATGCGCTCTGGAGACCTCACTGGCTTTTTAAGGCTTTTAATGATCTTTCTGCAGTGAGGCAACCAGGTAAAGGGCAGGAAAGGGGGACCAGAGGCTAACAGGCCTCCTAGCCCCCCGCAAATCTTCGCTTTCTCTGGGCTCTCTGCTGCTGTTGCCGCTGCCTCTGCTTCTGCCACTTCTGTCGCACTCTCCTTGTTCCTGTGATGCCGCCAGACCCAGATGTGCCCACGCACGCACGCGCACGCCACCACGAGGCACACATGCAAGCCCGCAGGTGCCTATCATTAATTCTAATGGCCGTAGGGTGAAAAATCCTGATGCCTCTTTCATTTATCCTACAGTGGCTCTCCCAAGGTCAAAGACAGTCAAGGTCAAGTCAAGTGTCAACCTCATTTGACAGTGAGCTTCAAACAGAGATCTTCTTCCTCTTAATTTGGGGGATTCGTGGGGGGCCTGGCAAGGAAATGGGACACAGACCAAATCTAAAATGCACACGTTAGGATTTACAAAGAGGGCATGTGAAGGCTAGAACTTTCTTTATAAAAGGATTGCAGGATGATACCTTAAGAAGCACAAACTCTCTTAATAATTTAAAATTTCTGCTGTGTGCAAGAATCCACCTTCTCGCCTAGTTCTGCAGGAAGACACCGGTTGCATGAAGTGTCACCTATGGGGGCGGTGCAGGTTTTTCCACCCGCCCCTCAATAGACCTCTGCAGGCCTACATGCGTGCCTGATGGTCGGCACCTGGAGTGGGGTGTGGGCCTGCATGATTGGGCATACCTGAGCCAGAAACTGGGCTTATTAGCAGCAGCAGAAGAAGCAGTGGCAGAGAACAGAGCATGGAGCAGAGGACTGTTCAGCTACGGGGTGCAGCAAAGAGGCCATGAGTAGAGCCCAGAGAGAGAGAAGATTTGCCAGGGCCTGGGAGACCTGCCAGCCTCCCGGCCCCCCAGCCCCATTGCCTGCCCTGTACCTGCTGCCTCCCTGTAAGAAACCAACAGAGAGAGTGACGTCATCAACATGGCGGTGAAGGGACGCTAGTATCAACTCTCCCAAAAGACAAGCCGCCTATAAAGAGACATCAGCCAAACCCAGAGAAGATCCAGAAACGCTACATAAATCTAACA